>JAGDYQ010000129.1:2025161-2103030 GCA_021962125.1 Bulinus truncatus
TGCCCTTCTCTCCCTCTCCCACTCTTATCATCTTTCTCAATCTCTTTCCCCTTTCTCTCTTTCTCTCCCACCTTCTATCCCTCTCTTACCCACTCTATCTCAACCTCCTTCCCCATCTCTCTTTCTCTCCCACCTTCTCTCCCTCTTTTCCTCCCTTTCTCCCCCTCTCCCTCTCTGTCTTACCCTATCTATCTCAACCTCCTTCCTCTATCCCTCTTTCCCTCCCACCTTCTCTCTCCCTATCACTCCTTACCCTCCCCTCTTCCTCTCCCCGTCTCTCTCCATCTCTCTTTCCCTCTCACCCATCCCAATTAAACACTTTAAACATTGACTTGTTTACATATATACTGTAGTGACTGACAGTAGTGTGACGCCCTAATGGAGCCCTTTGCAAACTATGGAAATGCCACCCCCATCCCCCTGTTTTTTTGGCTAAAGGCTAACTTAAGTAATTGCCACTCGGGGAGGACCTCCACTCACATCCCCCCTCACCAGTTACGCCACTGTGTACAGAGCTGCATAATAAAACTTACCACAATCCGTTCCGTTGAATCTTGTCTTCTCATTCACTTCATCTGTCCACTGTAAATGATAAAATTGTATATAGTATTCCTACATAGATTCTTGATTCATAAATTACTTTATATATCTTAAAAGTCCGAGCCTTTATAAAGTTTTTTTTTTTTGGAGACCCCCATCAAAGGCAACTTTTGGAGGCCCTAGTCCAAGCAATATTCTCTACAGGCTTTTTTTTTATTTGGGGCCCAAAGCAAAAATACATTTAGCGGCCCTAGAAGTAAACAAAAAAATCTGTCAAGGTTGCAGATTGCGAATATTAAGCACCTAATAAGTTGGGTCACCTCACCCCAACATTTTAAACTGTCGTTTAATCGGCCTAAATAGTAAAGATGGCTTCCATTACAATATGTAAGATTCATATGTTGATGTTATTCATAGTTTAATTGTGCCACGTATCTAATGAAATATTGACGCTATTTAAACATTGTATACATCTTTACTCTGGTTGTGGAGACCACAATCTCCGTTATACAAGTCACGTGTTTATGTGTCGTATTTATTTTCAGGACAATTAGAAATAAAAAAAAAAATTCTCAATGATCAGTACCGCCAGGGGCGCCGAGAGCCAACAGGGGCCCCCAGGGCAGGATATCATTGCGGGGCCCCTTAATAAACAATAAGTCGTGAAAAAATTGACATGGTCGGGGCGGCCGGGCCCCCTTACAGATGCGGGCCCCCTGCCTCCCCCTTTCGCGCGTGCCTGAGTACCGCCTTAGAAGCTTTATACTACCCCTGGCAGACCAGTGTGTAGAGGTGCCTTCGAACAACTATTGAATGGGCTACACGATTCGTGTACATGTTTTATTAGGATAGAGTCCTCAATGTTCGTGAGGACCCCTGGTAAGTATTATAACGGGCCCGTGTTAAAAGGGCCCCTTTCAACAGAAAACTCAGCAGTATTTGTCCAACCATTTATTTAAATAGTTACAAAGTGAAATACAATATGTGAGCTGAAAGCGTCTAGGTTATGAAGACGATTTACATAATGCTAAGGTCACCTGACCGTGTCTTGCTTGGCTATTTGGGCAATGGTTATGATGAAAGTAGGGCACTACAAACAAACAAACAAGAAACCAACAAACCATTCCACCAACGGTTAACATGATTCTGAGAAAAAAATATTTTCTTTCAAGTAATAGTACTACTCATAATAACTGTAATAGTAATAATAAAGTCTATTCACCTTGCTACTGTTCAGCCTGCATTCACTATTTGACTGTAGACACTAAATATATTCTGACCAATAACTGGAACGAAAATGCGAACGAATTATTTCAAAAGACAGGAAATGTTTTAGTCTTTATATTTTCGCTGATTTTTTTTTTTTTAAATCTGAAATTTTAATTAAATTAGAAATTGCATTTTGAATTTTATTTGAAAAGAGTGAATTATATCAGTGCCATCTATTTTTCTTTGTGCGTAATTATATAAACATTTAATACAACAGAAATACGTACGTGCAATAAAAAGAGCTGTTTGAGTTAGATCGTATCTTGTCTTCATATTGATTGACACATTCCTCTAAGATTACTGAACAGTCTAAAAAGGTGAGCAAGTAATATACAAAAATAGCATCATATCGCTTACATTTTTTTTACATTTAAATAAACTGAATGATATCATAATTTAACGAATTAAACAATTTTATTACGTAATTATGAAATAAATATATGAAAAAATATTATTTCAATTTTTAAGATCTTTTGAGAGGTAAACGATTTCTTTAAATACACCTTTATTTTTTAGAAGTGTTTTTTTTTTGTAATTTAACACCGATTTATTTATAGGTTGCTGCTGTGATTTTAAAAATATGAAATTTAATTTATAGGCTACTCACTGTCAGATTCTGCACCATGAAAGCATAAAATGAAAGATTTGTTTAGGAAAAAATACATTTAAGTGGAATGAATCTGAATCTTTAATTTACATAGGTTAATTTTTTTTCTATTTTTGTGTCTTTTAATTTGAATCTTTCTTTTTACTTATTTTTGTATTATTATTATTATAAAATTCTATTATTATTAATACAATGAAAAGAACTCACCTGATTGAATGGTATTCCCTTCAAAGGCAAAGTCTCAAAAAAAATTATAGATAGTTACTTTTTTTATTATTAAAGAAAAGATAAACTACTAGTAATAAAACAATGGAGCTGAGCTCAGAGTGATAGATAGATTTTGAAACATTGGTACAAATACAAATACGTAGACAAGATATTCAGACTAGCTAGTACATTTTTTTAATTGATGCACAACTACATACCACAGTTGGTCAAATTATGTTGTTCCATTAAGTCCTTAAATTCAAGGGAAACAGGGCATTTGGTTGTCTTGACATTTGCTATTATCAGCTTTGCTTCCCTTAAATAAAGATCCATCTTCTAAGCTACATTAAATATAAGTCTATCTATTAATATATATTAATATGTATATTGACTTTGATCTGAGTATCTACTTAAATAAATAAACAGACATATAGATAATAGCAATCATTATTATTTCCATTTAAGTTCAATGTCTTACTGGCATCTCTCGGTCTCGTTCAACTCTGCGATAGTCCTGGTGAAATTCGTGAGGGCATCTTCCAAAGTTTTGTTGCAATCTTTTTTTTTTTTAATTAAACAATACAATTGAATACTGTTAATATTTCACAAATTATAATTTATGTATATTAAATAGTAATTCAATGAAGTCTTGCAGTAGAAGTCCATGTTCAGTGCATGTCTTAGATAAAGATATATTGTAGCTATATTCCGTAACATTAGACAATTAAAATTTGGGTTGCTCGATCTAAGAGGTTTTATCTCATCCTTACAGGGGCTTGACACACTAATATTGATATTTACCTTCTGTTTCAGCACCAGCAGTCAATACAGAAATAGCTGAAATATAGAAACAGGGGGAAAAACGACATTGTAGCTTTTTATTTTTTCCAATTTCCTTATGTTAAAATAAAATTATTAAAAAAAAAAATAATGTCAGCAGTTTTGCGAAATTCAGCGTGTATCCATTAGTCATTGACTTGTGCAATAAACGCATTAAAAAGTAACAGATTATGACTTTATATACTAGTAACAAACCTTAATCTCCAACACATAAAATCTAAATCATATTATAAAATAAATCGTATCATACAAAACCCAATACATATGTCTCGATTAATTAAATCAATATAATGCTCATGTAACATTAGTTTTTTGGTACAGCGCTACAACTTTAGAACCACTGATTAATTTGAAAAAAAAATTAATTTAATTAATCAAGTTTATAAGTTCATATGGCCAGATTCACATTTTTATTTTGTTCAATTAAATGTTCAGGCTTAAATCTTTGTTGGCTAGAAACAAAATGAAAGTACAAGAAAGATTCTTTACAGTTTCTAGTGACCCATGTTGTGAAAAATTTGATCATTTACATATATAGTGCATTATCTTTTGTGTTAAGTGTTACAGGATGCAGGTACAGCCAGAGGAGTTCAACAAACTGTCCTGTATCAAGTGGGAAAAAGCACATGATTTGAAATGTAAACTGTATCATGTAAAATGTTATTGATGTTAGAAAATACAACCTTTGACCTAAGGACTAATTAAAGTTATTGCCACTATCTGAGTGTCCCAGGCTGGCGGACCACAAGGTGGACCATTCGGGTAGCTTGTTGACCATTGGCCTTTATGCCAGCTCCCGGATGTTGAGCAAGTTTGATATCACGGGCTCCAAGAGACTAAATCTCAGCCCGAAGTTATCACTGAGAGAGAGAGAGAGAGAGAGAGAGAAAGAGAGAGAGAGAGAGAGAGTGATAGAGAGAGAGAGAAAGAGAGAGGAGGAAAGCCCCTCACGGCCCCCAGTTAGGCCGCTGTGTTAAAGAGTTGCAGAATAAAACTTACCACAGTCCGTTCCATTGAATCTTGTTTTCTCCTCATTCACTTCAAGACTCAACTGTCAAGTATATAAAAATATATATTTCTAAATAGATTACTTTTTTTTTTTTATAAATAAATTACTTTTTAAATGTTCGTTACATTGGGGGGGGGGGGCATTTCAAAAGTTACATTTAGAGAACTTAGCTCAAGCTATATATCTGTAACCTCAGGTAATTTTTATTTTAAGGCCCTAGTAAAATAATTCATTACCCCCCCCATACACACACACACCCCAGGAGCAAAATTTCGGTCAAGGCTACCGCTAATTTGTCATTTTAAAATTAAAATCCGGACATGAACAACCTACATGTTGATTTAGGGGGGGGGGGGGGTGGGGAGGAGGCTAAACTGTCACCCAATTGGCCTATCCGTATAGACGGCCCCGAATACAGTATGTTTCATATGTTGGTACATCAATGTCATTCATTAATTATTCATACCAAGTATATGTTGAAATTGACGCTAATTTATACATGGCATTATTAAAGTTAAATGAATCGCAATAAATCTTTACTTTGGCTGTGGAGAACGAAATCCAGTTCATACGTCACGTGTGTATGTCTGGTATTTATTTTCGAGGACAATTACAAATTTTCTCTGCTACCGAATCCGCCTTAAAAGCATGATGGGATCCCCAGGCAAACTGGTGTATTGAAGTCCATACGAAAACTATACAATGGGTTACACAATGTCTTTTTTAGCTTTAGGCCCTGACTGTTCGTTGGTGCCTCTGGTAAGTGCCATATCCGGCCCATGTTACAAAAGCCATTTCTACAGAAAACTCAGCAGTACTTTCCTGATCATAATATAGTGAAATAGTTTGAAAAGTGAAATACATCCTGTGAGATGGCTGCGCTTTGATTGTGATTAAATTCATTTTCATACCGCAAATTATGGGATAAAATCCCAGCCCACGGTCACCCACCTGTGTCTTCCATCTTAGGTCAGCAATAGTGATGATGAAAGTAGGGCACTACAAACAAACAAATAAACAAGAAACCAACAAACAATCCAATCAACGGTTCACAGGATTAGGAGAAAAAAATCTTTTCTTTCAAGGAATAGTACTAGTAATAGTAATTGTAATTGTAATAATAAAGTCTATTCACCGTGCTACTGTTTAGCCTGCATTCACTATTTGACTGAAGACACTGAATATATTCGGACAAGTAACTGCAACAAAAAATACAAAAAAATAAGTTCAAATTACAGCAAATGTTTTAGTCTTTATATTTTTGTTATATGATTTTCTTTCTCCTAAATTTTGTTTAAACTAAAACTTACATTTTAAATTTAATTTGAAAAGAGAAAAGTATTCTAGCGGCACCCTATTATTTCAATATATGTACTATATAGTTACATAATAAAACATACAGACTTACTTGCAATACATCGAACTGTTTGAAGTTGATCTTAACTCGTCTACATAATGATTGACACACCCCTCTCTGGTTGCCGTGCAGTCTTAAGCAGGTAAATATATAATAAGCACATATATCATCCACATACATATTTCACTTCTCAGATCGAAAGTAATAATACCGTTTATACTGTTAAAATGATGTTATTAAAAATCTACCAAATGTTGTAAGGGGGCTCACTCATCTTAAGTCAGGAATTTGCACGAGAAACTGGTTTACCGGAGTTCGAACCAAATTCATGTTTACTTATTTTTTGTAACTTTTAAAAAAAAAATAATTTGCCTTTTTATGTTCTTAGAAGAAATGAAAAAAATAACTAAAACGTTTTTTTTTTTTTGTAATTTCGTTCATGGCTCAAAATAGATGGACCCATTTAATTACATTGACTTAATCATAGTAGCATCAAAAAATTAAAACTATGGTCTTTCTCCATGCACAAGTGTTGCTACGTACAGCTAGTTAAAACAGAATTTTTTTGCGCATTAGAATGGTTACATTTGAATAGACTGCATATGTTCAAAATAATTACACATTTTAATTTATAAACTTAATAATGAAATAATTTTTTTTTGCGGGGGGGGGGGGAATATTTGAGCTGTACAAAAGTCGTACGAAAAAAGTCATACGGAATTCGAACGTTAATCCTCTAAAGTCTAAATAGAACTTTCTTTTTCATCTCTTATTTCAAATGTCAATTTATATGTTAGTTGTTGTTGTTTTTTAAATATAAAAAATGTTAATTCATACTTACTGTCTGATTATGCCGCAAGGAAACATAAAAAAGAAAAGAATTATATTGTAAATACATTAAAATCCAAATGAAACAAAAACTGTAGTTGACAAAGTTGTTGGTATCTTCTTTGCTTCTTTTCATATGAATCTATATCGTTTTACTAAATTTTGCCTTATTATTAAAATAATATTATTCTAATTTTAATAACATAATTTGAATAACTCACCTGATTGACTGGTATTCCCTTCAAAGTCTAAATATTAAAAAAAATAAATAAATAAAAGATGTTAAGATAGTGATCTTTTTTTTATAATTTAGAAGGAAAAAATAAAAGTAATAAAACATTAAAACAATGGATCTGATAGATCTATCACTGATTTAGAAAGATTGATACAATTATAAATATGTAGACATGATATTCAGACTAGCTAGCACATTTCTGTATTAATACTCAACTACATACCACAGTTGGTCACATTATGTTGTTCCATTAGGTCCTTAAATTCAAGGGAGACTATTCTGAAACTGACATCACTTAAGCATTGGGTTGTCTTCACTCCTGCTAATATCTGTATTGCTTCCCTTAAATAAAGATTTCATTCATTCCACTTTAAATATAAGTCTATCTGTCTTTCTAATATATTAATGTATATTGACAAACGTCTCAGTATCTACTTAAATCAATAGACAGATAGATAATAGCAATCTTTTTTTTTTCGAACCGAAATTCAATGTCTTACTGGCATGATTCAGTGTCGTTCAGCTCTATAATAGTCCTGGTGAAATTCGTGCGGGCATCTTCCAATACTTTTTTGCAATCTTATTATTTTTTTTATTAAAAATAAAAAATAAAAAATCAAATCAATATAACAAGTAAACTTTTAATGCCGCACTAAATATTTATCTCGTACGTAAATTACAAATATACACGGATGTCCTACAGTGGGAGCAAATGTAAAGTACACGTCTTAGGCGGACAGTGAGTAAGACACGACACGAAAAACTCCATAGAGTAGAATCACACTGTATGCCAATCATGGGCAATTTGCGGCCCATGGGCACAATTTCGTTTCAGGGTAAAGCCCAGCGTTACCTCTTTATGGTATGAGTCTCACATTAAATGTATATTAGTTCATCTCAACACTCAGCCCAAATTTACGAACCCAATGTGGCCCGCGAGTCAAAAAGATTGCCCACCCCTGCTATGGGCAATACAGTGCATCACGCAGGAAAAAATGAATACAATGGACGTAGGACGGATGAAAATATTATACAGCTTATGTTGTATTTGTTTTTTTTTTAATCGTATTATAATAATCAAATGTCCCGGTAATACCATTAACTATAGGCCTGTCTAACGCATTACATGTGTATTTAGCAATAACTGTCTGACTTTCTATGTATCTATTTATCTTTTTATCTTTCTACATCTAGGTATGTAGCTACCGATCTATCCATATGTCTATTTACTTGTATATGTATGCGTGTCAAAGGTCAAAGACGATTTCACATAAAAAACAGAAATTATTTTTTCAAAGAAACTATTCTCATGTGTATGTATGATCGCTTGCAAAATTTTAGTGACCGTTTGTTTAGGTGACATTAGTATTATTCTAATGTATCTACTTTTGTAAGACAACCTATACTAGTCTGAGATTAGAATATCTCAGTTCAACATCCGAGTAGTCTTTACCAAAATTAAGTACGAGACTGAATCAGCTATACTCTAATAATCATTTATTATATCTTGAGTTTTCGATTTATTGATTAATTTATTTGCACGGGGCGTATGTCCACTGTATGAACATACTTTTACGTGTAGTGACTATATGCCTGCCCTCTTCACTGAAATCACATAGGCCACAGCTGATGTCAATAAGGTTCGAACTCTCTACCGACTATTTACCAATCGGGCTCACAATACCGTGGCCACAGATTCAGTAGCTGAATCTACTAAGTGTCTCTGACACAGAGACCTCAGCTTTCTTCGTAAGTCTGTTAGTGTGTAACAATGTGTACAAACAATTGTGTGCTGCAAACCCATTCTGTGGGAGACTTTTTTATCATACAACGCGACAGATGGTGCGACAAGCGTGTCATCGATCCAGCAGCACAGATGTACGCTTCATTTATCTTCTGATTCACTTGTTGCTAATAGTACTACTGATAAATAGAAGTTTTAGTTTCTAAACAGTCTTAGTGGTCTGTTCATACACAGAGAAAGTTTGTCAAGGGATTCATTAATTAAATTTAAACTTTAAGCAAAAATGACGTCACTTTCATTTCATTATTATTTAATAGTACCAGTCATGGTTAATCGATTTTCTATTTTTTTTAGTAAAAGTGTAAAAAAAATACATGGCTCTGGATATTAATTTTGAGAACCGTCTTTCTATTTTACATTTTTTCTTCTGGTTGTAGGAACTAATTGATTAATTTATTGACTTAAGACTCACAATAGATAATGGAAATGATTATTAAATTGATCGTAAAAAAATGCAATAAAAATGAATGATAAATATATAGTGAAATAAATATTTTTCTAATAAAAAATGTCCTATTTCCGAAAATCTGATATAACTTAAGCTTCTTCGAGCTGGTAATCTTTAGTAATATGACAACTGTAATCTTAAGTAATATGACAATATATTTATTGATGAAGAGGCTTGTACAAAGGTACTATAATGTAATTTGGATTTTATCACACAAGGAAAGATAAAATTCAAAACCTCCGAAACTGTGTGTGTTGACTATTTTGAGTGAGCTATATACAATATCACTAATTTACATATACTCCTTGCATGTTTTTTTTTGCATGTCATATGTCTCATTAACTCTCACAACATATTTATAACATTATACAACCAGACCTTACTCTGCTCATCATAGAAATTAACAGCCTAAGTGATGTGTGTTACAAATTGATATCAGGGGACGGATGGTCGTGCGGTAACGCGCTCGACTGTCGACAGGAAGGTACCTCGTTCAATCTCCCGTGAGGACCGAGGCTCAAGTTCCCAATATATCTCCCGTGGTGTCTCCATGGCCATTGCACTATCGGATATAGTGGGGAATGAAAGAAGGACACCATAAAACCCGTCCCATTAGTGGTTTATAGGATCTAAGAGATTTCATCTCATACTTACAAGGACTTCACACATATTGATATCAACTTACCTTCTGTTTCAGCACCAGCCACCAATTCAGAAAGAGCTGAAATATAGAAAATGTAGGGGAGGGGGAGGAAACAACATGATAGCTTTTTGATTATTATAATTTTTCTTCTGCCAAAATAAAATTATCACCAAAATAAAGTCTGCAGTTTTGTGAGATTCAGTGTGAATAACTTTGTCCATTGACTATGACAAATTAACATATTTTAATTTTTATACGAGTAACATATTTTAAGAGTAAGTAAAAGTTCATCGTTTCATGAAATCAATCGTGTCTTAAAGATCACTGTATAGCTTCATTACTTAAAACAATAAAATGCTCCTGTATCGATAATTTACAGTGTAACTCTATAACTTTAGAACCGCGAATAAATTGGAACCAAGATAAAAAGTTCGTATGGCCATTAATATATTTTGTTTCATTAAATGTTCAGGGTTAAATCTTTTTTGGGTAAGAATTGGTTCAAGTACAAATAAGATTCTTTACAGTTTCCAATAATCCAGGTAGGGTTATTTAAATTTAACCCTGTTAAACTATACAATAATTATTATCCATATCGACCCCTATGCAAGAGAAGAAATAATAAAAATATAAACGCATTTGAATATTATAACAACAACAGATTATAATGTAAGTTGTTTATTTAAAAACTGCCAAGAACCAGAACCTTTAGTTTTTTGTTGCCAGTTCATGTCCTTGACGTGAACTTTTGTTGCCAGAGGATACAGATGTCAGGTTCATTGCGTTAAAGGCCCTTATTAGAATCTGTGTGATTGGGCTTTTTACAATCAACCGGGGGGGGGGGGTAGGTGGTGTAATTTAATTCATTTCAATCGATCTGATGTCATCTAATTCGTTTCAATCGATCTGATGTCATCTAATTTATTTCAACCGATCTGATGTCATCTAAATAATTTCAGTCGATCTGACAAACTTCACGACTGACGGATCGTGCTTACTTAGAATATTTATTTAATGGCTTATGTCAAGAAATAAACGAACCATGTAACTAAGAAATCCGCTATAGAAGGGCCGGTGTGATCGATTCAGAGGCCCACGTGCAGAATCTGATTTCTTAGCGAACAAGGAGAGTGGCTGGTGGTCATCGACTCAAATATTTAGTAAACATAAGTCATCAGTTGCGGGAGAAAATTTAACAGTAGCCCATTAGCCAAGAAATAAATCATGGAAATAAAATGGATATACAGCCCACAAAGGGACGGATGGTCGTGCGGTAAAGCACTCGACTGTCGACCTGATATTCCCTGGTTTGATCTCCAGTGACGACCGATTGATAATTCATGTCACGGTGAAAGTTCGCGCCACATCTCCCGTGGTGCCTCCAAGTTCATTGCACGGTGGCGACGAAAGAAGTGCACCATAAAAACCGTCCCATTAGTGGTCATAAGTTCTAAGATATTTCATCTCATCCTTTCAGGGAGTTCACACACACAGAGCCCACAATGCAGAAGAAAAACCCAGGGATGGCACGATAAACATGGGAGAACATGAGTCGAAAGTGAAATTAATGAGGCAGAAATGTCACGGGCCCAATGCAAGAAGACTTCCCAAAAAAAAAATGTGTACGCTGCTGCGATACCATTGAGACCCTACGCTCCCCGAGAGCTAAAAATAAAGAGAGAAGTAATTACCCCCCTCCCACACACACACACACCAACTCAGAGGCCGGGTTAACTGATTGGCCAATAAGGCTCGAGTCCTCGTTGTCCCTCATTTGTCATATAAAAAGGATTGTGATATATTCATTTGTTATCTTCATAACAGAAAATCTGTCAGACATGTGAAGAACCCAACGCATCTCTGGAACCAGGCGCAATATGAGTATACCAAGTCAATAAAGTTTGCACTATATCACTTTTTTTTAGTACATTTCGTCGTTTTCTGTGCAAAATTAGGTCCTTTTTAGGTAACAAGCCTTATGCCTACATTAACCTTCATCCGGACATGCTTAGGCTATTACTTGCTGGTATATGTATAATAAAACAAAAAAAAAACTTACCTAGACACGTCAAAATTAATTTAATCACTGTTTTAATCATTTTGACATTCAATTTAAGAAATTGCGCAGAATTACTAGCGAATCCAACGTTTCATGTTTAAGTGTAACCACAGCTTGGGTATTGTTGACTAAGAAATGACTGATTACACTGATAAGCTATAGGCCGCATTGTTTAGTTAAGAAAATAATGTAAGAAAGTGAAAAGCAACGTTATAAAAATATCGATACTTGGTAATAAAGATCCGGTTACCTGTAGAAAATTGCGCGTGGGTCTAAACATAGTCAACATGCCATACATTCTTCTCTCCATATCTTTTATCTATCTATCTATCTATCTATCTATCTATCTATCTATCTATCTATCTATCTATCTATCTATCTATCTATCTATCTATCTATTTCACTATCTCTCTCTGTCTATCTATCTATCTATCTATTTAACTGTCTATCTATTTAACTATCTATCTATTTAACTATCTATCTATTTAACTATCTGTTTATCTATCTATTTAATTAACTATCTATCTATTTAACTATCTATCTATTTAAGTATCTATCTATCTATTTCACTATCTCTCTATCTATCTATTTAACTATCTATCTATCTATCTATTTAACTATCTATCTATTTAACTATCTATCTATTTAACTATCTATCTATCTATCTATTACCTATCTATCTATTTAACTATCTCTCTATTATCTATCTATTTAACTATCTATCTATCTATCTATTTAACTATCTAACTCTCCAGAGCCATGTTTACAGAAAGACAACCTTGGCGGCTGCCAAACAAACTCACTTCACTTGTTGTTTTTTCGCTGTCACTCAATTGAACGTTTTTTTTTTTGTTTTTATTGTTTTGTTATTTAAAATAAAGAAAATTCCGACCGTCTTGCAACTTTGTTCGGTGTTTGATGGTTTGAAAAATACATGTGTAAGTTATGGATGTATTATAATGGCTTACGTTCCAGCCACCACTAGGTAAGGTTCTCTGTACACTTTTTGGGGGGGAGGGGGGAATTAGGGCTGAAACGTTTTACTAGGGGCTCACGATTTACAAGCGGCGAACTCGGGGGTGGGGGTAGGTGGTGTGAGACGGGCTAAAATATCTTACTGGGGCTTCACAGCGTTATGACCCAGAGCCCCACATTATGTAGTAACAGCTCCTGACCTCTTTTATTTTTGTCTCAGTTTTTCTGAGCCCCCTTTTAATGGAAAACGTTTTTTGTATCTGTATTTCAAAATTTCAAGCGATACATAATTTTTCTAAATATAACAAAAAAATCAATTTTCTGATTCAACAATTTCTATTACAACAGAATAATCTGGTTTGATTTTGAAAAAAAAAGGGTGAATTAAAATTGATAACTAGACAAATAAATAAATAAAAAAAAGATGTATTTTAATTAAAGATCTAATTTTTCTTTAATTCTAAAGCACATTTAAAAAAGAATAACTCATATATTGAACATACACACTTTTAGAAGGGATTCCGTATCATTTTATGATACTTATTATTAAAAATGTATGAATTTTCATTAATGATATGTATATTGACAAATATATTATTATATATTGGCATATGAATTCTCTACATTTACACAAAAATTTATATACATAAATATGTCATTTTAATGTTTATACACTCACATAAAACCAAATCAAAATACAGAAATACATCAAACCTTAAATGCATTAGATTCAGACAACGGTTAGCTATAATCCTAATTTGCTTTGTAATTCGAACGTTATTTATGTACTATATTACGTACCTTTACTGAACTCTCATTTCATAACGATGTCACCTATCTGATTTTGAAATTTTCCCGATACTACTTGTAGCTTTCTTTTTTTTTCTTCTCATAAATCCAAGAAAAATAATTAAATTTTTCAGCCATTTCGATATTCTATATTTGGCGTAAAGCCGAGAGTAATTACTGCAGTGTTTTTGGTGACGTATTTTATAAAAAAAAAATACTTGCTGAACCCGGTCACACGTTGCCGTGGCTAAGCCCTATGTAATGTAATAATAAGCTGATATAAAACCAAGAGTGATTTAGAATTCAAACCATTTATAGGAATGGATTTAGCTTGAATTGTGACGCATCGCTGTGTACGTTAAAAATAGATGCTACTTCTAATAATCTCTACTGCTAATATGAATATGCTTTATTTTTTTTAATATTACAATAAGTATTATTATCTTGAACACATTTTATGTAACACTGGAGTGAAGAAATATACACGTGAACTTAATGACTATAAAGCGAGTACGTCTTAGAAATAAATGAGAAAAACACAACAAAATAAAATATTATTGAAAAAATAAAGGAGAGATCGTTTCGTGGAAATGGTAGGGTTTAAAAAAAAATCAAATGAAAAAATGATAGTAAAGCAGTGCTGCAGCCAGAGGTAGCCAGTTCCAAGCCAGGGTAGTTCCACTATTAAAGGTTGTTATGGCTGTAAATATATACGAAGTGATTAGTGTGAAGATACGCGAAACAAACAAATAGAAGAATAACACTAACAATAGCAACAAATAGAAGTATAACACTAACAAAAGCAACAAATAGAAGTATAACACTAACAAAAGCAACAAATAGAAGTATAACACTAACAAAAGCAACAAATAGAAGTATAACACTAACAAAAGCAACAAATAGAAGTATAACACTAAAATTAACAACAAATAGAAGAGTAACACTAACAATAACAAACAATTAGACTAATAGAACAATAACAGTATTAAGTCATATTTTTATTAAATAGAATGCTGGCAGTGTTTAAATGTTTAAATATGTTGAGGGGCGGAAAAAGAGGCACTGCAAAGAAGGCGACAGAGGCACTGTAAAGAAGGTGACAGAGGCACTGTAAAGAAGGTGAAAGAGGCGCTGTAAAGAAGGCGACAGAGGCACTGTAAAGAAGGTTAGAGAGGCACCGTAAAGAAGGTGACAGAGGCACTGTAAAGAAGGCGAGAGAGGCGCTGTAAAGAAGGCGAGAGAGTCACTGTAAATTAGGCGAGAGAGGTACTGTAAAGAAGGCGAGAGAGGCGCTGTAAAGAAGGCGAGAGAGGCACTGTAAATTAGGCGAGAGAGGCACTGTAAAGAAGGCGAGAGAGGCACTGTAAAGAAGGCGAGAGAGGCGCTGTAAAGAAGGTGAGAGAGGCGCTGTAAAGAAGGCGACAGAGGCACTGTAAATAAGCCGAGAGAAGCACTGTAAAAAAGGCTAGAGAGGCACTGTAAAGAAGGAGAGAGAGGTACTGTAAAGAAGGCGAGAGAGGTACTGTAAATTAGGCGAGAGAGGTACTGTGTAGAAGACGAGAGGGGCGCTGTAAATTAGGCGAGAGAGGCACTGTAAATAAGCCGAGAGAAGCACTGTAAAAAAAGGCGAGCGAGGCACTGTAAAGAAGGTGAGAGAGGCGCTGTAAAGAAGGTGAGAGAGGCGCTGTAAAGAAGGCGAGAGAGGCACTGTAAAGAAGGCGAGAGAGGTACTGTAAAGAAGGCGAGAGACAGTTATGAACAAAAAAGAAAGAGAAGAAGAGATTCAGTAGTAAATAGTGAAAAAGATAAAGAGAGTGTATGTGGTTTTCTGTGTTTTTTTATGTCTTGGTGTGTGAGTCTATTTGGTTGTATGTGTTTAGACAACAAACAAACAAACAAAATCAAAAAAAAAAAAACAACACTTACTGCAGGTATTTAATTTCATCCTCATTATTTCATCATCGCTCATTTTTTTCAACTGTTTGATTTGAAATCATTTTTTTTTTAAATATAGATTGACTATAAAATTTAAAAAAAAAAAAGAAGAAATCTAAAAAATATTTGTATTCAGTTTTAATTAAATAGTGTTAACATGGAACACCAGGGAAGTAAAATCAATTGAATATGAACATGTCACACCTGGTGTTGTTGAATGGGTTGCAGGGGGACAGTACTTTAGGGGTCATAGAGGTTATTTTTTAATTGAACTATGTTATTTTCGAACTTTATTGATTTTTTAGAGAGAGAGACGAATGGCCGAGCTCTGTAGAGCACTCGACTATCCACCTTAGTGTCTTGGGCGAGTCCTGGGAACGTAAAGGCGGCTGGGTTGTTGTGTTAACCGCACAATCCAAATTTTGTGCCGCAGTTACATAAACAGATGATTTCTACACTTCACCATCCCCCGATGACCCCCCCCCCCCTTAGGGCTAGGGAAAAGCAGTAATAATTTTTTTTTCATCCGCTACCATAGCCGAGTGTGTAATGACTACGGAGGCACCACGGAGGACACCAACCATCACCTAGTCACCTCTCATACCGAGAAGAATTAAAACAATACCGATGGTCACGTGATTCGAAAATGAACACATCTGCTCCAATAGTAATCTTGACCCCTTCGAATATTTACTACCATTGGCCGTCTTACCCTATAGACACTGTGGGGGGAGGGAGGCAACACATCTATAGGGGGTTATGAAATTTCAAAATTTAAATTTCAGGTACTCTCTACTGCAGCATCTTCCCCCTCATATCAGTTATCATATGTATATAATTTATCATATTTTTATATCAGTTATCATATGTATATCTTGTATCATATGTATATCATTTATCATATGTATATCAGTTATCAATGGCATCAAACATTAGTATTCCAATATAAAGAGTGTGTGTATCCAACAGTATCAAGCATTCATTGAGTACAATGCCTGACTTTTTTTCTTGCGTTTTTTAATTTTTTTTAATTGAATTTCATTCTCCTGCGGAAGAACTCCGCTTGCTTTGGCATGGGATCAACGCCGGAGAAATATATTCTGCCGTCCCCGAATTCAAAACTTAAATGGGCGATAAAAGAAAAATATTTTTTGAGGATGAGATGTTTCTCCCTAGGTGCTATGTATAAACCACAAAAGGGAGAAGTATTTTGTAGATTCATCCCAATAAACGAGCGCACATCGGCCTCAGAGGCACCATGGAGGACATTGTTGACCGAAGTCGCTGGGGTCTCGAACCCGACACGTTCATCACGCAACCAAAGCAAACGTGAGTTACCAATAGAGGTAAATGTATGCCACAATATAGTTCTACTCATATATGTAGGGTGGATGACAGAGTGATGTAGATGCTCAACTGTCAAACCTGAGAGTCTTGGGTTCGATCCTTACTGAGAACCATGGAAAATTTTTTTCCAGGTTCTAGTTAAAAATCCCACAAATCCAATCTGCTTTAAATGACCTTAAGTTGGGGAGGTAAAGGCGACTGGGCGTTGTGCTGACCACACGATCCCTTCATATGCCGTGTGGTTATTGATTCTACACTTCATCTGCCTCGATGGAGATTCAGGGTTAAGGGCACTTTACTTTTTTTTTTTTGTACTATTGAAATTAAAAATAAATTCTTAATATTATTTTACGTACTTCATCCATGGTGATGCAGCTTGCTGACTTTGACAAACATGTTATGTAAGTGTTGAGTTCACTGAAATAAAACAAAACACGAGTCTATATAAACAGAGACTAATTATTAGGCGATACCAAAATTGTTTTCCAATCTCTACGCAACGATAAGAATTCTGCGGAAATAACTAACATTTCTAAAAAAAAACCGGTTTGGAATTTAAAAAGTATCTCCTTCTAGTGCTAATGAGTTCTCAAGATATGAAAGTGCTACCTCTCGCAGGTAGTAAAGGAAGCTCAGCCCGGTCTGAGGGGAAGACTCCCGCTACACCCCCGTATTGCGCCACCTCTGTTATTTAGACAAAAAGAGACTCCAACTCATAAATTAACCAGGAATTTGATTGAAAATTTGAGAAATGGTTAGAAACTGGATGTGTTGACTCAAAGGGATAAGTTTAGGAATGGGGAATTATGACAACATTCTCTTACTCCTTCGCCTATTCTTTTACTCAAAACGTTCGGGAATATTCCGATTCTCAGTCAACGCATTGCGCCAATACTAGAATCCATACAAATATGATCATCAAAACTTTTGAGGGAAACAAATTATTAAGAAGATAATTCTTATAATAAAATCACGTGACATTGCCGCACATGTCATATATTAACGCTGATAAGAAAACGAGTAAAGGTTAACATGTTGTTTTTATTTTTATATAATACTATTTTATATAAAGACCTTAGGATCTTCTTCTGTATCCTCAACTTTGAGTGAGCCGAATCTGTAATGGCCACAGAGGCACCACGTTGGACATCAGGTGAATAGAGTCATCAGGGCTCAACCCCTCCCTCCCCCCGAACCTTCATCGTAGCCTAACGGTTTCATCGGTAAAGTGCCACCATGTCTCCGTATGTCTGTATCAGGCTACATTAGACTAGACTATGTCTGTATCAGGCTACATTAGACTAGACTATGTCTGTATCAGGCTACATTAGACTAGACTATGTCTGTATCAGGCTACACTAGACTAGACTATGTCTGTATCAGGCTACACTAGACTATGTCTGTATCAGGCTATATTAGACTAGACTATGTCTGTATCAGGCTACATTAGACTAGACTATGCCTGTATCAGGCTACACTAGACTAGACTATGTCTGTATCAGGCTACACTAGACTAGACTATGTCTGTATCAGGCTACACTAGACTAGACTATGTCTGTATCATGCTACATTGGACTAGACTATGTCTGTATCAGGCTACATTAGACTAGACTATGTCTGTATCAGGTTACATTAGACTAGACTATGTCTGTATCGGGCTACATTAGACGACTATGTCTGTATCAGGCTACATTAGACTAGACTATGTCTGTATCAGGCTACATTAGACTAGAGCTAACATAGAACACTGCACAGAAGAAGCAAACAAGGAAATAAACACGGTGTACTTACGTGCAGTAACTACTGCTTGTTGTGTTCAGTAGAGCAGATACATATGGGTAAGTGCAATTTTTTCTTGCCATCTTGCAGTCTGTAAAAAAAAGGGGGTCAAATATTATTGCATAAGGCTTTAAATAAATATACTTCTCTATGACTGAACATTTAAATAAACATACTTCTCTATGACTGAACATTTAAATAAACATACTTCTCTATGACTGAACATTTAAATAAACAAAATTTGAACTATTTTTCTCTAATTTTATAACTTGTGTGAATTGATGTATCTCAGAGTCTCCCAAAAGTTTTTTTTTTTTTTATTTTGGTGGCTAACTAAGAAACCTTAACCCACAAGTAAAGAATTTTTTTCAAAAAAAAAAAAAAGGATAAAAGAAAGATATTTTAATACTAAATATTATCATACTCGACTAAGTAATTAGTGAAAAAAAAAACATTTGGTGACAGACCAGTGGGTCGAGATCCACAATTAGAGAACCTTTGATCTTATGAATTCTTGCTTGGAGAGCGTGTGAAATAATTAATTTTTTTATTACGCCAGCAATGTGAGTTTAATTTAATTTTTCAATTCATCAAATAAAAATGAAGAGGATTGTGGGGAAGGGGGGGGGGGTAATAAATTAAATTCACAGCGAAAATAAAATGTTTGCTGATGACTATTTTGAAAAGCTTTGTATATGAACATATTGGAATTAATTGTTTCATTTTTATTTTTTTTGTTTTCTTTCGTTACTGGTGTATAAAATAAATGAAAGACTGAGATAAAGGTTATTAAAAAGATCAACTTACCTGTTAAATTGGCATTTTCTGTTGAGGGGGAAAAAATAAAACGTAATAAAAAGATTTGTTAAAATGTGAGTTTCGAAATGTAATAAAATATCATAATACGTGTAATATCTAAATGTTCACATTTTATTATACTGTTATTTGTAGATTTAAATACATTGTTTACCATTATTGATTGGAATTATTTTGTTCTACAAGTAAAAATGACCACTTACCAAATGGATAAAAACTGTTTATATCTGGAAAGGGGGGTGGGGGGGTAGAAAAAAAGAATATTTTATAAAATTACAAAAAATTATTATATTATACAAATATTTATATATATATATATATATGTATACAATAAAAAATACATATATATTATCAACACTTAATCAATAGGCATCAGTGCCCATCAAGATATATGTATTTATTTATTGCTACTTATCAACTAATTCATTTATTGTAATATATTGTAATCAACCCACGCCTTTAATATTAGACAGACATAATTAAAATACAATACAGAAAAATAAAAAAAAAAATAATAATAAAAGCATGTCACTAAAAATATAACAATGTAGAAATACAATGCAGGACATCACATTTAACAGCACTATACAGATACTGGATACACTGATTGAATGAAAGACACACACACACACACACACACACAAACAAAATACTTATTTTGGAGAATGAGAATGTGGGGACTAAAAAAGAATGGACAGAGAGGTAGATAGAGAAATGAAATAGATAGGCAGGTGTGAAGATGGCAAAAGAGGAGGAAAGCACGTGATAGAAGACAAAGAGTATAAGTCGGTTATTTTTTTTTTAAAAAAAAAAGGTTATAGAATGTATCCTCTAACATTTACATATTATTTACATATATATATATATATATATATATATATATATATATATATATATATATATATATATACATATATATATATATATATTAGGGTAAAATAAAAATTACATTAGAAAAACAATATTTTATAAAAAAAAAACGTTTTTCTTGCGTACTAAAAGCAGAGAATAATTTCTGAATAAATTGGTCACATGGTAACATGTCACATGGTCACATGGATTGGCAAATTCCGGGACAGACAAACAAGAAATGACCCCAGAAAGACAAACAAGAAGTGAAGTTAATAAAAAAAAAACGTTGTAACAAAGAAGATTAACAATATAATCTATGAAATCCCCTTACCACAAGTTGTTGCGGAGCTGCTCAAATTTTTATTGTACTGAACGTTCAAAATGCGCAGCATTACGTCAGAGGTACAGTTTAGGTCCACAATACACTTGGATGTCTCTTGCGTTTTACTGTGTTTGGAACATGAATCACAACACGATGTTTATTGTTGTATTTAAACGGTGATAACTGTTAAAACTCAGAGACACAGCTATCTATTGTGGCATACTGAGGGGGGGGGGGTAAAATTGTTGACACCTACCACATGACCCTTAAAGATAAAAAAAGAAGTATTATTTTAATCACTATTGTGGCACCCGTCCCTAGTTCGCCGCACTCCCAACTCCAACTTTTATACATTACTGTTACATTACATTTCTGTTACACAAACATCACTGTTACATTACATTACTGTTGCAGTAAATTACAGTTACATTACATCATTACATTACTTTTACAATAAATTACTGTTACATTAATTACCGTTACAATACATTACCGTTGCATTACATTACTGTTACATTACATTACATTACTGTACGTTAAATTACTATTACACTGCACTACTGTCACATCACATTACTGTTTACTCCTATAAAAATTTGAATGATAAAGGTGTCTCAAATTTTGTTTCGCTCCGATTCCAAAGAAAAATAGGCTGGCATATACTAATGCGACAATATTACACAGCTGTAAAGGAACTATTTACATATTGAGTAACGCACTAGTCAAGATCCAGTAAAGTGTGAAGGTTACTGCAGGCTGTGTGGCCGCACAGTACACTGGGCCTGGCAGTGACGCCGAAAGGGCACCGTTAAATGATTTTCTCTTTTCTTATCAGGATGATGGCGCCAGTAGCCCAGGGCGCAAACTTATCAAGCTACGACTCTGCTTTGGGGCCCCCCCATCTTTCTAGACATTTTTTTTTGTATTTATTTCCCTGCAACTAGGATATTTTCCCTTTAGCGAGTAAGACTGACAGATGGGCCCCATTCGTTTATTCCCTTTAGCGAGTAAGACTGACAGATGGGCCCCATTCGTTTATTCCCTTTAGCGAGTAAGACTGACAGATGGGCCCCATTCGTCAGTGTTTGTCAGGGGGAACCTTTGATTTTTCTAGCTGCTTCTCTGTAAAGAGGGTATTTACGTGGTACGCTTTTTTGTTATTTTTCACCACAATTGGAGGGTTGATGGTATTTGATGACTCTTATAAGCACCTGTTATTTTAAGATATATATCGGATAAAATAATAGCGATTTGGGTTCTGTGTTAAATCGAAAGTAAAGAATTAATACTACAGTATTTCAGTTTAAAATACAATCATGAAAAAATCGGATCTGCCCGAAACAAAAAATAACCTAGCTTACCGATCAAGCCTAAGGGTGTATAACTCTATGGAAATGTTTTGCAATCAAAATACGAAATTTTTCTTTGCAGTTGGGGTGGTATGAGAGTCTCTGTTTTTGTAATTAGAGGATGTGAGTGTTTTAAATTATGTTTATATTTTTTTTAATTAAATGAGGAGGAGGGGGTGTAGTAAAAGTCTGATACATTTGCGTTATATTGTATGTGAAGAAATTAAAATTAAAGTACAAAACGATATTTTAATACGACTAAATGGTTGGAACAGTTTTACTCTGTCACTAAATTTTATTAATGTCAAGTTCAAAACCGTCTTGTTCATCATTTACTGCAGGGTAACAAAAAAAAAATAAAATAAAAAATTCTTTTTAACTGGTTTAATAAATATCTCCACATCATCCCTCACTCAATGTTGAAGTAAAGTAACTGTCCAGTCAATTTGTAGATTTTTAAAAAGTATCGGGGAAGGATGTCACCTTCTGTGTACTTACTTGCAGATGTTTGAGCTGTTGGATCTCAAGTTAACAAGTGTAGCACATTGGCTGGTAGCAGACGAACATTCTGGCCAATGAGTGAAAAAAGAAATAAATGTTGTTTTTTTTTTCTTGTCTTATTTCAATGACCTGTAAACATTCTTGATTCATGATAAATTTAAATGACTGACAGTTTATGATTATTGGAAAATTTATTGTTAAATATTGATTTTTTTTTCTACGTGTAGTGTTAATGTATGATAAATTTCACTATAAAGTATATAAATTAATTTATTTCATGTGGATCTCTTTAATACTAAACCAAGCACTAACCTTCGTAAGTTAGACTGCTTTTTAAACTTGGAATAACTGGTGGGGAAAAAAGTTTGAAAATATATACATAAATAAATCAAGAAATAAAGCAATGCATGTATAGCAGTAATTCTGTCAAATTTCAACTGAACAACAGAAGCATCCCATCGGTATTTACTTAACATGAAACATTGACCTGTGTAGTGAAATGAGACTTTGACCTGTTTAATGAAATGAGACATTGACCGGTGTAGTGAAATAAAACATTGACCGGTGTAGTGAAATAAAACATTGACCGGTATAGTGAAATAAAACATTGACCGGTGTAGGGAAATGAGACATTGACCGGTGTAGGGAAATGAGACATTGACCTGTGTAGTGAAATAAAACATTGACCGGTGTAGTGAAATAAAACATTGACCGGTGTAGTGAAATAAAACATTGACCGGTGTAGTGAAATAAAACATTGACCGGTGTAGGGAAATGAGACATTGACCTGTGTAGTGAAATAAAACATTGACCGGTGTAGTGAAATAAAATATTGACCGGTGTAGTGAAATGAGACTTTGATCTTAAGTGAAATGAGACATTGATCTGTGTAGTGAAATGAGACTTTGATCTTTTAGTGAAATGAGACATTGACCTGTGTAGTGAAATGAGACCTTGACCGGTGTGGTGAAATAAAACATTGACCTGTTTAGTGAAATAAAACATTGACCTGTGTAGTGAAATGAAACAGTGACCGGTATAGTGAAATAAAACATTGACCTGTTTAGTGAAATGAGACATTGACCTTTTAGTGAAATGAGACTTTGACCTTTTAGTGAAATGAAACATTGACCTGTGTAGTGAAATGAGACATTGACCGGTATATGGAAATGAGACATTGACCCGGTATAGCGAAATAAAGCCTTGGTCGATGTAGTGAAATGAAACATTGACCGGTGTAGTGAAATGAAACATTGACCGGTGTAGTGAAATAAAATATTGACCTGTGTAGAGAAATAAAACATTGACCGGTGTAGTGAAATGAAACATTGACCTGTGTAGTGAAATAAAACATTGACCAGTGTAGTGAAATAAAACATTGACCAGTGTAGTGAAATAAAACGTTGACCTGTGTAGTGAATAAAACATTGACCTGTGTAGTGAAATGAGACATTGACCTGTGTAGTAAAATGAAACATTGACCTGTGTAGTGAAATGAAACATTGACCGGTTTAGTGAAATGAAACATTGACCTGTGTAGTGAAATGAAACATTGACCGGTTTAGTGAAATGAAACATTGACCTGTGTAGTAAAATGAGACATTGACCGGTGTAGTTAAATGAAACATGGACAAAATTAGCGAAACTTACTGCAAAGACTGGTGTTGCTGATCTTAGCTCTTGTCTGTTCACTGGCAACAGTAGATTCGAGCTACGTTAAAGCAAATATAATGTTTGGTAAATCAAATGCAACTTAAATTTTCACTTATTACGTCATAATTTTAAGAATATTTACTTTGGCGTTGGTAACTTGATTTATCAACAAACATGCTGAAAGGTGCTTTTTATAAAATATGGTTGCCTGTTTTAAGAGAGAGAGAGAGAGAGAGAGAGAGAGAGAGAGAGAGAGAGAGAGAGAGAATAGAGAGAGAGAGAGAGTGAGATAGAGTGAGGGAGATAGAGAGAATGAATGAGAAAGTGAGAGATAGGGTGAGAGAGTAAGTGAGAGAAGGAGTGATTGAGTTAGAGAGAGAGAGAGAGAGAGAGAGAGAGAGGGAGTGAGAAATATGTTTTGTATGTTTTTATAGCCACTTAATAAAACATGTAAGATATATATATATATATATATATATATATATATATATATATATATATATAACTGTCGAATGTATCAAGGAGTCAGAAGACAAGGTAATTCAATATTAAGAAATAAATGACGCTGTATATTTGTTATCAGTTACCTGCGTTCTATTTGAGCATCCGGTTTTAATTAAACATTCGGCATATCTAGATAGCTCTCTGTAATAGCAAAAGATATTTTGAAAACAAATAAAAAATTATGTATGAAGTCTTTTAGCTGTGTAGATGACATCTGTTGGCATTTTTAAATAGACAGACCCCTACAGGTCTCGTACATTCTAATATGTCGCTTATTGTGACATTTACAACAACAGATTGCAGCCTTGAATACAACTTGATGATTTTCCATCGAACAATGAGACCTCCTAAGACCGGTCAAGGTTTGATCAGCCCATTTTTGTCCTTTCACTTATTGGACACAGATATGACACCTATCTGACACTTATCTGACACTATGCGTGATCTATCTGATACTTATCTTACACTTATCTGACACCTATCTGACACTTATTTGACACTTATCTGACACTGACACTTATCTGGCAGACACTTAATTGACACTTATCTGACACTTATTTTGGACACTTATATGACACCTATCGGACACTTCTCTGGCACGTATGATAAACTCAAGCCAGAGAACGTTTTGTTAAAAACAATTAGAGAATTAGACATTAGCTTATTCATTTTAACGAGTCTTTCCCCCCCCCCCTCTCTCCCACCCTTCCTTTCATACTATACAAATAATGTGCACATTACTATTAGGTTAACTTACAGACAAACAGCAAGTGAGTTGTTAGTGGTTTTAGTGAGTTCCACCAAACTGTCCACATAAGTAAACAGACAGGATCTTTGTTTCAAAGGACAGTCTGGAATACATTCATGTTGTCATTGATTAGATTAAACAATAGAGAGATAAACAGGTAAAAAAAAAAAGATAGGAATGCAATCAAGTACATAGATTGGGGCAGGTGTAGACAGACAGACAAGAAAGAAAGAAAGAAAGAAAGAAAGATAGATAGATAGATAGATAGATAGATAGATAGATAGATAGATAGATAGATAGATAGATAGATAGATAGATAGATAGATAGATAGATAGATAGATAGATAGATAGATAGATAGATAGATAGATAGATAGATAGATAGATAGATAGAATTGTTCAAAATGTAATTTAAGTGAATGAAATATTTCATTATGACGTTTTATATGAGAAACTCTATCTGTCTGAAAGATATAAAACTTCTTCAAATGTTACTAAATGGATTTATTATCACCAGAAAAACAAAAATTCACTACACTTACCATCTGCTGCTGAAACGAGAAAAAAAAGATATTAATCAATTAGTATAGAAGTGTAGATAAGTTTAAATTAAAAGATAAAAAAAATATAACCATTCAGGGCTGTGGTAAGGGACGGGTTGTGCAACAATATTTAATCATGGTTGTAGTAAGGGAAGGGTTGTGCAACAATATTCATTCAGGGTTGTAGTAAGGGAAGGGTTGTGCAACAATATTCATTCAGGGTTGTAGTAAGGGAAAGGTTGTGCAACAATATTCATTCAATGCTGTAGTTAGGGAAGGGTTGTGCAACAATATTCATTCAATGCTGTAGTTAGGGAAGGGTTGTGCAACAATATTCATTCAATGCTGTAGTTAGGGAAGGGTTGTGCAACAATATTCATTCAGGGTTGTAGTAAGGGAAGGGTTGTGCAACAATATTTAATCAGGGCCGTAGTAAGGGAAGGGTTGTGCAACAACATTCATTCAATGCTGTAGTTAGGGAAGGGTTGTGCAACAATATTCATTCAATGCTGTAGTTAGGGAAGGGTTGTGCAACAATATTCATTCAGGGTTGTAGTAAGGGAAGGGTTGTGCAACAATATTTAATCAGGGCCGTAGTAAGGGAAGGGTTGTGCAACAATATTCATTCAGGGTTGTAGTAAGGGAAGGGTTGTGCAACAATATTTAATCAGGGCCGTAGTAAGGGAAGGGTTGTGCAACAATATTCATTCAGGGTTGTAGTAAGGGAAGGGTTGTGCAACAATATTTAATCAGGGCCGTAGTAAGGGAAGGGTTGTGCAACAATATTCATTCAGGGTTGTAGTAAGGGAAGGGTTGTGCAACAATATTTAATCAGGGCCGTAGTAAGGGAAGGGTTGTGCAACAATATTCATTCAGGGTTGTAGTAAGGGAAGGGTTGTGCAACAATATTTAATCAGGGCCGTAGTAAGGGAAGGGTTGTGCAACAATATTCATTCAGGGTTGTAGTAAGGGAAGGGTTGTGCAACAATATTTAATCAGGGCCGTAGTAAGGGAAGGGTTGTGCAACAACATTCATTCAATGCCGTAGTAAGGGAAGGGTTGTGCAACAATATTCATTCAATGCTGTAGTAAGGGAGGGGTTGTGCAACAATATTTAATCAGGGCCGTAGTAAGGGAAGGGTTGTGCAACCATATTCATTCAGGAGCCTTCATTCAGCGGCCTTCATTCAGCGGCCTTGTCGGAGAGAGCTATTGTAGCTATTGGCAGGATTGTATGTTATAAGATGGAGAACATTGGCAGAAAATAATGTTAGCTGCCATTGGTCACGAGTCAGTGGTATTTTTAACTTGTCTCTACACTAAAGATGTCGGGTTTATATTTTTGGTAGGAAATGGAAGTTAAAAATGAAACTTACTTAAATTGGGGTAAACATCATATTTCAGATCTGTGAAGAAATAAATATATTTATTAGATATGTTATGAGATGTATGATGAATAAACCAAGCACATAGTGACTATTCCGTTAAGTCTAATTTCTTTCAGCTAATTAAAAAATAATGAGAAATAGTATCATATTTCTATGTACAGTGATACCAGAGTACGAAAATAAGTCATTCGAGATTTAAATTGTCCGAGATCCGAATTGTTCAAGTCCCGCAGCTTATAGAATAAATGAATACGTTCCTCGATACCAGTATTTCCCAAAGTGTGGTACGC
This sequence comes from Bulinus truncatus, assembly GCA_021962125.1. Classification (NCBI taxonomy): domain Eukaryota; kingdom Metazoa; phylum Mollusca; class Gastropoda; family Planorbidae; genus Bulinus; species Bulinus truncatus. The sequence goes on from JAGDYQ010000129.1 coordinate 2,052,797, forward strand.
GTACCCCAGGGGTTACGCGAAGAGTTTTGCGGGGTTACGCGTTGAGAACATTGGGTAAACACACATGCCTTAAGAGGGGATGGGTTGTCGTGCGGTGTAGAGCGCTCGACTGTCGACTGGAGGGTCCCGGGTTCGAATCTCAATGAGAACCTTGGGATTTTTTCAGGTCCTGGTGAAAGTCCCCAAGTCTACCCAGCTTTAAATGGGTACCTGACTTTAAGTTGGGGAAGTAAAGGCGGCTGGGCGTTGTGCTAAGCAAATAACCCCCTCATATGCCGAGGTTATAGAAACAGATGAATTCTACACTTCATCTGCCCCGATGGCCCGTTAGGGTTAAGGGAACTTTACTTTTTTACATGCCTTAAGTAAAAACACCCCAATGAGGTAAAATTATGACTGTAAAAAATAATATTGTACAGTTGTTTTTTTTTTCTAGGGGTGCTCAGCATTACAGAAATAAAAAAAATGGGGTACACACAAATGTCAATTTTTGAGAAACACTGAGAAACACAACCATCGAATTAGAAAAAAAAATTTGCAGCAAATACTTTAGGAATTTGGATTTGAGGTTATGACTGTTGATTTCTGTATCTAATTTGGATTTGAGGTTATCACTGTTAATTTCTGTATCTATAAGTCTGATCACCAAAATCAGCCAAACGTACCGCATGACACATTGTTAAGTCTGTCAGCAAAGTTGACGTAGGTAATTCTCAGGTATTCAGGTGTAACGCAGGTCAGATTTTTCAAACACAGGAACGTCTCGTTGTACTTGCTGTAATTAAGAAACATCAATGGAAGTAATGAATACATACATAAACCGGTGGTTATCTCGGACACTGGTTTTTAACTGGTTACGAAGTTTAAGGTAAATGTTAAGTTACATGTACTTTTATAAGCTAATAAAATAAACTTAAGATACTCGCGGATGCAACCATACCTAAAGCAATTGGGGAAATGGAAAGTGATGAGTGTATTAATATAATGTAATATACGACTTATTTAAATATGCGGCCCGTGGGCAAGAAGCATGCAGCCGACCCAAGCAATACTATGTAAAGTAGTTTTAATTGAATCAATTAACTTAGTGTTGTTTTAGTCCCAGGTCATATTTTAGTTTCAGTTTTTATTTCGTTTTTTCTGTAATAATTTTAGTTTTCGTCTAGTTTTAGTCTTGCTGCTAATTTTAGTTTTAGTTTTAGTTCTCGTTGACGAAAAGTCAACATTTTCGTCAACGAAGGTTTTAGTTTTAGTTTTCGTCAACGAAAACAACACTAAATTAACTAAGCTCTCGTGACTAACGTCTAGACATCATGAAACATTCTCGATTTAACCCAAAACAAGCAATTAAGCCTGTTCCATTCTGGACACAGGACGTGTTAGCGCATTTTCATGTTGTAAATATTTGTAAATTTTGGAAATGTTTATAAATTCAATTGTGTAATGCATATATCTGAAAAAAGATAATAAAAGGACAAGTAAGTCATGTTGAATAACTGTTACAAAAATAAATAATGATTACGCCCCTTTGATTAGCTTTTATTATTTATATTTAAAATATAAGCAAAACGGTACATAAAAAATTCTTTTATTTTGGCCCTGAGAGGTCAAATCGCGAAATGGACTTTTGATGTACTCTTGGAAGGCCAAGACCTACACAATGATATATACATCATGGGTCTAGGACTTATGGTTGCTGAGATATAGGGCGGTCCATTATTAATATACCTTATTTAGTAAAAAACGGTACTTTATAAGGCCCCTTTTACGGCCCTGAGAGGTCAGATCGCGAAATGGAAAAAAGTCATTTCTTGGCAGGCCAAGACCTACGAAATGATATATACATCATGGGTCTAGGACTTATGGTTGTTGAGATCTAGGGTGATGACAGACAGACAGACAGACAAAACGGGGACAATAGAGCATTTTTTTCCGAAAATGCTCTAAAAAATATTAAAAAAATACTGCATGTTAAAACATTTTGGATCGATAATCGGATCGCTATCGGTATCGGACCGATATTGGCACTATCGGTTAATTTCGGATCGGCCGATTGTTGTAGGGAGCGACCGATAGTCGAACCGATATTGGCACTATGGGTTAACTGTCGGACCGGCCGTTTTTTGGCTGCCGATACATTGTTTTTTTTTTTCACAACAGAGTTGCAGAAAAGAAAATCAGTAAATAACCCAATTCTATAACCAGATCAGACAAGATTTAAAAAAAAAGGAAAAAAAAAAACCCGTACACAGAAATTGTCACGTATACATCAGAGATACGACCTTGAAACAATAAGATTGGCATTTCTTAATTCTAATGTATGACCTTGAATGATACAATTAGTGAACATCTGTGCGTATTTTTTGTTGGGATGGGAAGTTGGGGGGGGGGGGGGGGAAACAAGACTTACGTTTGGGCGTGACAGGGAAGGGGTAAGCATGGGTTGACATACGTCATTATCTGTATTAGCACGAAAGAAACACGTGTTTGGCAATTGGCATTGTTGTTGCTTAAGGGGCTGTCCATTAATTACGTCAACAAAATAGGGGGGATGGGGGGGGGTCAGAAAATTTTTGACAATTGTTGACAAGGGGAAGGGGAGGGAGGTCAAGAAAAGTTGACGTCAAAAATGTAACTTTTTTTAATTTAATATAATTACTTAATAAATAGGAAAATTAAAAAGCGTTTGTAGTTCTGTGTTACACACTCGCTTAACATTCAGTATTTTAATTAAACTAACTATATTCACACTAATTTTGCCACATAAACATTTTGGAAGCCACCTTTTTAGGGGGGGGGGGGGTAATCAAATGTTGACGTAATTTTATAGGGGGGTCTCGGAAAGTTTGACAAGTTGTTGACAAGGGGGGGAGGTAAAAATCGCCAAAAATTTGTTGACATAAATAATGGACAGCCCCTAAAAATAAAATATCGGTATCGGTATCGGTAAAAATGCTGGGAGAAAATATCGGTATCGGACTATCGGTAAAAAGGCATATCGGTCGCTCCCTAGCCCACATGACACTAAAGCTGCACCACTGTTATGAGCCCACATGACACAAAAGCCCCACCATTGTTAGAAGCCAAAATGACACTAAAGCCCCCCCACTGTTATGAGCCCACGACACTAAAGCCCCACCACTGTTAGAAGCCCACATGACACTAAAGCACCACCACTGTTAGAAGCCCACATGACACTTAAGCCCCACCAATGTTGGAAGCCCCAGACGAAAGAATGAAGTTAGCCCCACAGACATTTATAATTTCATTATTCAATAGTTGTTGTTTTTAAAAACTGCCAATGTAAATGAACACAACGAAACCCTGCTAAGTACATAATACACAAGTCTCACCTGCATTTATTTGATGTTTCGTTGCTTGATGAAGCATTGATTCCGATCTGTAGACAGGAAGTTATCGCAGCGGTACAGTTTCCTGCTCAGTTATATTGGACAGAAAATGGCATTAATAGATGAAAGTAAAAACAAAAACAAGTTAACATGACTTTGAACTCAATATGGCAAATAGTAAGTAAGTGAGTAAGTAAAGTTCCCTTAGCCCTAACGGGCCATCGGGGCAGATGAAGTGCAGAATTCAACTGTTTCTATAACCTCGGCATATGAAGGGATTGTGTGGTTGGCACAACGCCCAGCCGCCTTTACTTCCCCAACTTAAGTCAGGTACCCATTTAAAGCTGGGTAAACTTGTGGGACGACTTTGTACCAAATTTCACCTGGAAAAATGTCCATGGGCCTCACCGAGGATCGAACCCAGGACTCTCAGGTCGACAGTCGAGTATCTACACCACTCGGCCATCCGTCCCACTAATATGGCAAATACTGATATTAAAATATTTTTTCTCCATTTTGCAAGATCTTTTTATGTGGTCGCTATATATCAAAGGTTGCATACTTTTGATACAGTAAATATGTACATATGTAGACAGACAGAGAGACAGACAGAGAGACAGATAGATAGATAGATAGATAGATAGATAGATAGATAGATAGATAGATAGATAGATAGATAGATAGATAGATAGATAGATAGATAGATAGATAGATGGATGGATGGATGGATGGATGGATGGATGGATGGATGGATGGATGGATGGATGGATGGATGGATGGATGGATGGATGGATGGATGGATGGATAGATAGATAGATAGATAGATAGATAGATAGATAGATAGATAGATAGATAGATAGATAGATAGATAGATAGATAGATAGATAGATAGATAGATAGATAGATAGATAGATAGATAGATAGATAGATAGATAGATAGATAGATAGATAGATAGATAGGGGCATCCCTAGTTCGAATCCATGCGTCATAATTGAAATCACTTCAGTTTACGAACACTTCTACATACATCAGTTATGACGATTTGCTTAAAGACGTACAATTCTGTTGTATAAGGTAAAAACGCTCGCCTGTCAACCCGAGTCTCCCTGGTTCAATCTACAGTGAGTACCAATGGATATTTCACCTCATGGTTTTGAGTTCCCCCCGCTATATCTCCCGTTGTGCCTCATGACCGTTGCACTATCGGCTATGGTGGAGATGAAAGAAGGGCAACATAAAAAAATGTACCATTAGTGGTTTATAGGATTTCATATGATCCGTACATGGACCCACACCAGCCCATAGCAGCCTAGACAAAAAGTAGCCAAATCTGGTTTTTAGAGCCCCATGCGACATTTCTTTGCACTTTGTGCATCTTCCTAACACTTCAGCTTTAATGTCAATTACCCGTATTTCCCCATGTATAAGCACCCCCTTTGTATAAGTCCCCCCCCCCCCCCCAATTTTTTAACTGTGAAGTTTTGAAAAAAAATATTTTATTAGAGAAACAAGTTATAAAGACAGAAAATTTACAAAGAAACAAAATTCAAGATTCATAATAATCTTTCATACACTCATCATCATCATACACTTTTTGGGCTTGAAAATGTTGGAAAAAAGGGGCGGCTTATACATGGGCAAATAAGGTATTTAAGAACTTTTTTTCTTCCCATAAATGTTCATAAGCTGACTACGGTGCATCTTTGTAAATATTTTTAATCTTCAAAAAAAAATCCCACTTTTTTTAAAAACATGAATCTCTTTGTTTAGTTTTGGTCTTCAAGTACCGTATGTATGATATTTAATCTCTCCAGCTATGAGAACTGTGATTATATCTATCGATTTCATATCTCACTTACTGTCTGTCACATTTGTCTTTCATGTTTCTCTTTCTCATTCTCTACTTGCAACACACACACACACACACACACACACATTAACAGTCCACGTTTATACCATAAACATAAATATCCTACCGGCTCAAGTAACGTCGAAATAGATTAAAAGTATTGAAGAAATTGAAATAGTTTGGTCCACCGGTCACAGTAGCACTACGGGAGTCACGGGTAGATGAATTGACACGCAAGGAGTTGAACACGCCGCCCAAGATGCATAACCGGCTCCCTACCAATGCGCCAACCAGCACTAGTTTTTCCTTGTTTAGCTATATCCCCTACTTCAGTAATATCAACTGAAACTGCAATAGGATGAGGTCTGTGGCTAACTGCCAGAACCCCGTGCTTCTGTGGCGTTTTTTTTTTATTTTGTTTCCTGTGACAAAACTAAAAGTTTGTTTCAGGTCCCTCGCATATGAAACTTGCCCCCAGACTTCACAAAATGAAACTTTTCCTCAGACTTCACAAAATGAAACTTTCCCTCCGACTTCACAAAATGAAACTTTTCCTCAGACTTCACAAAATGAAACTTTCCCTCAGACTTCACAAAATGAAACTTTCCCTCAGACTTCACAAAATGAAACTTTCCCTCAGACTTCACAAAATGAAACTTTCCCTCAGACCCCAAAATGAAACTTTCCCTCAGATATCACAAAATGAAACTTCCCTCAGACTTCACAAAATGAAACATTCCCTCAAACTTCACAAAATGATACTTGCCCCACCCCCCTGCTAAGACCGCCTCTGATATCAAGTTTATAAAATAATCCTATTCTAACACAATACCCCTTTTTTATTCAATGTTTACCACCATAATATACTGCGCTAAGCCGTCTGTTTTATACATACACTGTTTAGTGCAACAACTGTAGAACGGGAAAAAAAATCTTTCAAATATTTCTTTTAGTTGGTTCAAAAAATTAAACATTGTGTCATCAAAAATGTCCAAAAAAAGTAACATTTCTATCTTTAGCTGAGGTGTGTTCTATTTTTGAAACTTTACGTCACGTTATTAACATATGCATATATGTATTGTTTTCGGTCTGCCAGACATGTTTGTGTACATTCAGTGCAGTCAAGTCGTCTAATCTCATACACAAGTTGCAATCAAACAGGCCTGAATCATCCGAGGCTGCAATCAAACAGGCCTGAATCATCCAAGGCTGCTATTCTTTCACAATCAATTTGACGATCGATATTCCAAATGCTGCTAGCTTTTACAGAAAGATGAAATAAAAAAAAAAATTTCCATTGCGCCAAACACAAGTTTGTGCTTCACTACGTTACGAGATTTACCGAATCAATATATTATGTATTGATCTGTGCCGCAATCAGGGCCGTCCTATCCACTGAACACATTATGAAGGCTCAGAGTCTAGGGACGGGGATTAAGCAATACCTAAGTCTAAATATGAAATGTTTTAAACAGGCTTGTGGAGCCGGAGCCAAGGAGCCGGGAGCCGCTACTTTTTGCTGGAGCCGGAGCCGAAAAAATCTGGCGGCTCCACGGCTCCCAAATGTTTGTTTTTTTACAGCAGAATTTTTTTTTTAGCTTTAAAATTCCAAATTTGTTTGATTGTTTGCCTCCTACAATTTGAAATGTTGTCGTTTTTTCGAACGCTACAGCAGTAACAGCGTTTAAATGATAGCGTGCACGCACATCGCCACAATAAATCTTTAATGGGGAATCGTTTTGTGTTCGTTTTAAATCTTGTTTACCCTCCGAAATTTTTTTTAATGGCATGTTATTTTGTTATATATAAAGTTAAAACAGTTTTATTTCATAGAATAATTGTATCAATAATTTAAAATAAATTTTCACTACGACGACAAATAGAACGCGTCATTTCGTATTAATATTTGACCGCGAATTTGTAATAGACTAAAAACAAAATGGTCGCTTTCTGTATTTAACAATTTTATTATAAACAGAATATCTGAAATAGAGTAGATAAATTTATAAGGCTGTGGCTATACGGACCCGGGTCCCAATAAAATCCGATTGTTATTCGGACCCGTGGCAAATATGCACTAAGCTTAGCTATATTTAAACTTTATTAGACGAAACCCGAAAAAATAATAATACAGAGACCGCTTAGTGGAGCCCTAGACACTGAGTAACGATTAAATCATACAATTCAAACAATTATTAAAAAAAAAACAATAATAAAGTGTATGTATAGCTAAGCTAAAATTTCTTAACCTAGGTAACGAACTATCGCGGGCTGACACATGTTTTTGTTATCGCTAAATTACATACGGCTTTCAACCAGTGGCGTAACTAATGGGAGGGGGGGGGGTAGTCTACACTTACTTTGACATCAACAAGAGGCAGCATTTTCACCATGTATTACATCCTGGCTCTGATCAGGGCGGAATTTTCCGAGTCCACCCGGGGCGCCACCCACTCACACTAATTATACCACCGCTTACAATTAGTCATCATTGGTCCGACGTTCAAGAATAGATATATTGTCATGTAGAGGACAGCCGGAAAATTGCAACACGTTAAGGAAACCCACAGATTTTATGATGCATTTCAATATAACTTTATGTTCTACTGTGTTGAATACCGTAATATGTGTAGATACCTCAAGTAAATATAAAGAAAAACAGTTTTTGCAGCCAACTTCCATTCTTATTGGAGAACCTCAAGATAATACTATCCTTATCTTCCGAACTTTATTAAACCTGTTTTTAGTTCACACACACACTCATATATATATACATATATGCATCAGAGGCGTAGCTAGGGGGCGGGGGGTACATATGTCCCCGGGCGCCGAGGTTCAGGGGCGCCAAATGGTATATTTTACATATAATAGTATATGGTTTTCGAATGGGGGGGCGCTAAAAAGGTATCAAAAAGGTAAAATGCCCCGGGCGCGAGTTGCCTTGCCCACCCCTCGCTACGCCTCTGATACGCATATCTTATAATTGAATTTGAGAGACTAAACTACATACGACTAAATCAGACGAAACTACCAGCTGAATGTCAGGTCCACTTAAAATGGGGGTTAATGGTCGTGTGATAAAAGCTTCAGGGTTCGATCTTCTGTCAGAACTAAGGGAATTGTTCATGGTTAAAGTTTCCTCCATGCCTCCTCCATCGTAATTCCGCTATATGGCTATATATGGCTATATATGGCTATATATGGCTACATATGGCTTGAGATGAAATTAAATGCTTGATAAAAACCGTCCCATAGCGGCTTACGGGATCGACTAATCGACACCGGTTTCACTGAACTTTCAAAAAGCTAGTGTAATCATCATCGTCGTTCACACGGGGGAGCACAATGACCCACGTTTGTCAATATGGCCGCCCTGACCTATTCATCTCATTTTTTTGTACAATCCTTAATAGACTTACATCACTGAAACTCCTTCCGCATCAAAAAATCTCACAATCGCCACGACATTATAAATTTGATTTTTTCCCCACAAAATGATGGACTTTGCTCTCCACCAGTAACATTTTTGACTGTTCGACTTAACGGATGGATACATTAAAATTGAGAGGGCGTTATCTGATCCATGCACACAACCCGGCTGTGGCTATAGGATACGATTATGCCAGATGTCATCGATAAAGTGATCCTTGCAGAAATTTCAGGTCTGACTTGATTCACGGACCGTGTTGAACTTTCCCTGCATGAATGATCAAGAGAATATGCACTAAGAAGCTGCCGGCGTTCTGAATTCAAAGACTTGACAAATAACTATCTTTACTAATAAAAGTTTGTGATATTGTTAGTCACTTACAGAGTATTATTTTCTTATTTATAAATAAGTGTAAACAGTATTTCTCCACTGCAAAACATTGGTATTTGGCTGGTAATTCTAAGGCTAATAATGTAAAAGGGAAGATGGGATGCATATGTGTACTATGTCTGGTTAGTAACAGTAAACAATTTCTGAGCTCACGTAAAGTTTATTGAGTTAAATAATGATTGAAGCCAGTGTTTCCCAAAACTTTCGAGCCCCCTTTTTTAAATTTCAAAATACCGAGTACCCCTAGTAAAAAAAATAACATTGCATGCATTGTTTTTTTTTATAGACACGGTATCCCCTCATTTCATTGTTTTTGATTTAGCTTTGCGTGTTTTCACAACGTTCTCAGCCCGGTGCAGCGAGTACCCCACTTTCAAACTCTTCCCGTAATTCCCAAGATTACGCGTACGACAATTTGGGAAACACTGTTTTAAGTGAAAGAGAAGAGTGCATGAAGAAATATGTGACAGAGAAACCATGTTTTGTGTATGTTAGTGCGTGTGTGTGTGTGTGTGTGTGTGTGTGTGTGAGTGGGGTGGAGGGTGACAGCTTTTAAGCATTTGTATGCCTTGAAGATGAAGTTTGTTTTTTTGTAATCTTATATAATCTTTTATGTTTTATAAACGTTGGTCAATATCACAGATGTTAAAAGTTGTATTTCTCTCCGTCTCATACACGCAATACCTTACACACATACACACACACATACACACACATACACATACACATACACAAGCATACACACATACACAAACATACACACATACATACACACACATACACACACATACACACACACATACACACACATACACATACACACATACACACACATACACATACACTCACATACACACATACACGAACATACACAAACATACACACACATACACACACACATACACACACATACACACACAAATACACACACATACACACACATACACACACATACACATACATACACACATACACACACACATATACACACTCACTTTCCCTCCCTCTCATTTTCTCTTTATGCACACACACACACACAAACGTGCGCGCACAGTATTGTATAAAGCAGAAAGAGACAGAAAGAGACAGAAAGAGACAAAAAGAGACAAAAAGAGACAGATATCATGCAGTTATAAATAAATAAAATTATAAAAACGGCACAACAACAAAACACAGCAAACAAAGCGAAAAATTAAAAAAAAAACCCATATGCCATATTTACAAATGAATCATCTTTTCTCCATCTTTCCCAACCTTCAGTTCGTTAGTATCGACTTCGTGTGCAGCATGTGTCATAGAATCGATACGGATATAGTTTAACAAAAATAAAAGCATGCATTCTCAAGGACTCACAGTCGGTTCAATGGCTAACTAGATGTAACAGATTTATCGGGACACTTGCGGATTAGACTACACAAAATGCTTAACTTATGCATTCTAAGATCATTTTTTTTAATTTCTTTATTTACTTGCATTATTATTTTTTTTATAAAATTATTATTATCCATAGATTATAAATTAGACAGAATGCACATCATCGATCTAAACAGATCTTTCCGAAGGCCGCCATATGTGTGTGTTTTTCTCTATTGCGTATCAGTATTTAATTTTGCTACACTATTTAAAAGAAAAAATAACACAAACGGCGGCAATTTTTTTTTAGTTATTCCTAAAGAACTTTTTATGTATGGATTATATAATGCGGTATCATCTGCGTTCGGCTTGAAATATTTCTTTAATCTGTGGCACTTTTTGCCCAGATTAAGACATTCGAAGTCAATAGTTAAATAAATAACATAGAAATATATTTTGTAACTATTTAAAAAAAAAAAAAACTAGTATCAAAATATAATGCCATTCCTTTAAATCAGCGACTGAATGTCATTTAGTTCAGTAATTCAGCAAGATCACAAGATGTGTTTAGAAATCTCTCTTGGGTTGATTTTATGTTGGGATAAACTTCGAATACATTCTATTCGATGAAAAAAAAATGATTTCTTTATGATTTTCTAAGAAAATACAGAGATTGTCAAAGGACGCAAAAGTAATTCAAATCGTCTTAGAACTTTAGCCTAAACAAATTTAGCCATCTATTATTCAATGGTGCATTGACAACATCGCACCGTGACCGATAGTGCAATGGCTCAGTAGGCACCACGGGAGTTTCTGATAACTGGTGCTGCTTGAATGTGAATCCTTGACCTACTCGACGGTATTAGGTAGGTATAAGGTAGGTATTATGTATATATAAGTTAGGTATTAGGTAGGTATAAATGTAGGTATTATGTATATATAAGTTAGGTATTAGGTAGGTATAAGGTAGGTATTATGTATATATAAGTTAGGTATTAGATAGGTATAAGGTAGGTATTATGTATATATAAGTTAGGTATTAGGTAGGAATTTGGTAGGCATTAGACAGGCATTAAATAAATATTATGTAGGTATTAGGTAAGTAGTAGATAGGTATATTGAGGAATGCGAGTCCGATCATAATAGTGAAGGTAACGGGTTGGAGTCTCGACGTAGACAGCTCTCGGTGACCTCAATGTATCTCCCCACCCCCCAGCCACCGATAAAAAATTCATCAAAAAATAAATTTGTATTCGTTAGTTTTGTCACCTAACAACAAACAAGAACGTATGCTTCGTATCAAATTATTTCAAATCATACAGAGATTGTACTGACAGATTGTACTGACAGATTGTACTGACAGATTGTACTGACAGATTGTACAGACAGATTGTACTGACAGATTGTACTGACAGATTGTACTGACAGATTGTACTTACCTGTGTCTTCTCCGGAACAAGACTGGACGTAGAGAGCTAAAAAAAACAAAACAAAACAATAACAGATATTAGTAAATCATAACTACTTATCCATAATTTCAAAATTCTAATAATGTAGCTGAACATTTTGTCTACTTGTATACAAGGATCGGCCTTGAAAAGCCCTTGCATCGCATAGAGTTGTTGTTTTTTTTTTATAATAATATAATGGTAGGCTACCCTTTCTCCCTTATTCCCAAGAAGGACCTCCCTAGCTATGATTCTCTCATGGCCGCCTTGCTAGTCTATGACGGATTTTTGTTTTCACTATAAACACACACACATACACACACACACACACACACACACACATACACACACACACACACACACATATATATACATTGATATTGTCAGAAAACGTCATGGTAAAATCATCTACTTCATATTTGTTGAGTGTTTGAGCAGTAGACGCCCCGCCCCGCCACCCCCCACCCACCCCTCCCTACGAAACTGGATACCTAAAAAAGTGAGAACAGGATTTCCCCCATTCCACCCGCCCCCCCCCCCGCACACACATACCCACCCCCACCCCCTACACCTCCCTACCTCCGCTCTCAGCTCGCTCCCTTCTTTTGGGTCCCACACCTAGACTTTCAAAGTAGGTCATTCTGTCGTTACCCAGAAGAATGTCACAGTTCACTGAGGGGGAGGCTGATGGTCAGGTATTTGTTGACGTGACCTACTTGTGTAATTTTTTTTTTCGAAGCCAGAGCTGTCAAACTAGATATTGTTAGTTTGTTTTTTTAGAGAAATCTAGAAATTATAGAACTGCTTTCAATTTAGAGACCTGGATAATTTTATTTTTGTCATTTAGATATGCATTTTTTTGGTCATTATTTTGGGTTATATTTGATATAATCTAGATATTTTTTTTTCAAATATTTTCTGGATAATTCTTCAAGAAAAAAAAATAGTTGGCAGTCCGTTTTGTGGCACATTTTGAGTCCGTTGTCGGTCTTTATTACGGAAGTAGACTATTTAACAGTTCTAATGCTACTCCAGAAGTATTATTATTACACCCAATAAAGTGATACTTATAAAAAAAAATTACGGTAGCAGTATAATTATACCTTTACTATTGCAGTGTGCCAATATATTAATTTGAATACTAATTCACTAAATTACCCTGTTCCTTTTGATGAAACAGAGACTACACTCTGAGCAAGAAGTAAACTGCACTTTGTTAAAGTAAAATAAAGTGAGAGAGAGAGGGGGAGAGGGAGGTTGGTGGGGGCAGGGGTGGGATGTTGGGAATAGAGGATTCATTATAACCATGCAATATGTATGTACTATTGATATATATTGCAAGCTCACATCGTACGAGATTAATCAATAAACTTTAAGAACTAACAAACCTATTAATATTTCTGAGAATTCAACATCTGGCTCTGTTGTTGTTGTTGTTATTATGTTGTTGTTGTTGTTGTTATTTTGTTGTTGTTTTGTTTTTTTTAATTATAGTAAACCAGGTGTGATAATGCTACCAGAACAACCAAACAGGGTTTGGTAAGTCATAAGACTTTGGCATACTGCTGCAGCTAAAGAAAAACAAAAGTCCAAAGTTTTTCATCAATGTTTGTGCATGCGCATTTAACGCTCGCCGTGCGTGTTTTCATCGGTGGGATATTTCAGAATTTTTTTATCTGCGACTCAAGTATCATCCACCTTCGTCTGACCACCAGCTACTAGACTAAATAACAATTTAATAAAATTAAATAAAAAAAAGTGTACTTACCTAAGATGCTGCAAAAAATAAATTTATACATTTTCAGAAAACGTGTTTTAGGGAATCTCGTCTGCTGGGAAGTTGACGGGTAATGTGATTTTGTCTCGAGGTTTTCAGACGTCGATATTCAAAAACTCCCCAGTTCTTGTACCACCATCGCGCGCCACGCCTGGACGAGAGGGGTGGGTGTGTGTGTGTGTAGCCAATGGTTAACGTGGCCTACCTCGTGGGGATTCCCCTTACTTGCCCATGACGCACCAGGGGATTTTTTTGTTTTTCTTTTCTTTACTCCACTGCATTGAAAAAATATATTATTTCCGCTCACTCAGGCGTAGAGCATTGTACGTATGCGCTTTTGCTGATATATATATATATATAGAGAGAGAGAGAAAGAGTCGCATTGCTTGAATAGAAACCTGTGGTTCCGAAGAAAAGTTTTATATTTTATCCGGGTGATTTCAACCACACCCATTCATAAAATGCCACCGCTTACTTCTGGTTTTAATGTTAGTCTGTTATTTGTATGCAAGCAGACTCACTGTCACTTATTTAGACACGCAGATAGACGGACAGACAGATATATAAATAGATAGATAGATAGATAGATAGATAGATAGATAGATAGATAGATAGATAGATAGATAGATAGATAGATAGATAGATAGATAGATAGATAGATAGATAGATAGATAGATAGATAGATAGATAGATAGATAGATAGATAGATAGATAGATAGATAAACAGTACACTTCCTGTATGATTGATGTAAAACTTCTTTAAATGTTTACTAGATAGATTTTTTATCATCATCAAAAAATATTAGTTTACTATACTTCCCTCTGATGCTGTAATGGCACTAATTATTTATTAAAATTCATGCATATATATTCTAATATAATGTTCATGTTCTGTTTAAAATGTTGGTTTGTTTTTGTTTTTCATTTTAGTTTTTTTTTTTATCTTTTTGTAGGACGTAGATTGAAATTGGATAAATTGCCAGCATTCGTCTCTATTGTTATATGACCTATTTACTTTATTATGTTTATTTTTTTATTTATGAAAAAATGTCCACAGACATGTCTTTTGAAACCGTATTCTAATGTACTTTGCCACTCTCTCTCTTTCTCTCTCTCTCTTTCTCTCTCTCTTTCTCTCTCTCTCTCTCTCTCTATCTCTCTCTCTCTCTCTCTCTCTCTCTCTCTGCAGTCCCGTAGCGTGAAAATTCTACAGGAGGGGGCCAGGCATTCTACAGCAGGGCCAGGCAATAGCGGGGGGGGGGGGGGGCAGATAATACATTTTACTAAGTAGAACAAATAAGCAGGGGGGGCAAACAAAACGCAGGGGGGCCCGGCCTCCCCCTGGCCCTCCCCGCACTCTACGGGCCTGTCTCTCTCTCTCTCTCTCTCTCACTCTCTCTCTCTCACTCTCTCTCTCACTCTCTCTCTCTCACTCTCTCTCCCACTCTCTCTCTCTCTCTCTCTCTCTCTCTCTCTCTGTCTCTCTCTCTCTCTCTCTCTCTCTCTCTCTCTCTCTCTCTCTTCTTAAGACGAGTAAATAAAAATATCAATAACTTTGTATTTTCAACTTTATTATGGAATAAAAAGAGATGAGTTATTCTTTTGTTTTAATTGTTCATGTTGAACAGCAGCCGCTGTGATAAAAAGTAATAAAAGATTTAAAAAAATAATTCTCATTACATAAAAGATAACAAAAATGATTACAACGTAATATGTATACACACACACAAAAATTACTTATATTTTTTAAAATATAAAAAATAACATACATATTTTTTTTTTAAAAGTATGTTCAAAAAGTGATGCACTAAATCTTTAGAATTGACTGGCATCTGAAAGAGCTAAAAGTATAGTACTTTTTTTATTGTTGGATTAACTGATGAAAATTACAAATTTTAACAAATAGCTAGTAAAAAGAAATCTTATTTAGATTAATCCTACGTACATAAAAAAAAATACGGTTAATAGAGGACTGGTGCACATGTATTTAATGAACACACAAATAGATCTTTGTTTTCTGTGTGGATGACAGGCTAGATTCATGTTATATCCGTAGGTAGCCACAGGTTAGGTTTATGTTATATCCGTAGGTAGCCACAGGTTAGGTTTATGTTATAACCGTAGGTAACCACCTAACCATTTGGAACACATTATTTAAAAGCCTAAAAAATATTGGTCTGATCATGGCATCTGTGCTTGTTTCATTCAAGTACATAGCCATTCAATTTCATCCCTTTGATCCATGTATGGTTTGATTCAGAAATGTATGTTCATATGTATTTTTAAATAGTACAGCTCCTTAGATCGTAGAGTTCACTTAAATTAAATTAAATTAAGTTACTTTTAATCGTCTCTAGATTTTGCCGTATATATACCTCTTACAAAAAATAATGAAGAATTTTTAACAAAAAAGAAAAGTTATTTCATTTGAAAAACTTAAGTTTGTATAAATATATTTATCATAACATAACGAAACAAAACAAAAACATGTACAATGATATCGTATGTTGCATTATGTATTATTTTCTCAACGATTATGCATTTTTCTTTCCCCTCGTAATTTTTTTTCTCAATTTATTCTACCTTATGCACGATGTTTTACTAATAGAAATATTGAAACTAATTATATTTGCACATTATGCAAGTTCACAGCAGTTTAAAACACACGCCATTCTACATAATGTTTTTAATAACAACTGTTGCCATGGCCACCAGCAAGATGTTTACAGCTGCAGTCTTAGATCCGTGATTTAAAGATGGTGTTTCTGTAAAAATAAATACAAAATAAATCGGCTAGAACATAAGTCTGTAAACAAACACATCGTCTTATCAGATTTTAATTTGACTAGAAATGACATGCTAGATAAAGATCCCTCTGTTAGGATGCATGTTTAAATCTGCACACATGATTGATGACGTATGTAACGTGTGTATTCATGTGAATGTACGTCACTATCCAACATCAAGGGCAGAGGCGTACCTAGGGTGGGGGGAGGGGGATCCAAATTCGAAAGCCCTCCCCCCCGGCCCCAGCTCGGGGGGAGCCCCCATAAATATTTTTTTCATTAAATACTAAGTAAATTATCTCATTTCATGGTGTCAAAAGTCAAAAGGCAGGGGCCCCTTAAAGAGGCCAAGCCCTTCCAGGGCCCCAAATCCCTAGCTTAGGCACTAATCGGGGGGCTGCCGCTTGCTAATTTTCGGCCCCTGACAATTACCGCCAATTTAGAAACCTCTGATCACACACTCACAATTGGCTGGGGGTCACTTTACAGCAGTACCGTATCCCATGTGGGCTATAATGACATTGGGGGGGGGTGTCCTGACATAAGTTTGGGTATCATCTCATTGCGGCCGCCCTGCTATCATTGCACCTAAGCAGTCTATAAGCTGTAATGTAATATACCCGTCTAATGTGGATCGGATGTTCACTTTGTGTATACAGCCTATATGGTACATCTGTTCCTTATGTTATACTGTCATACAAATTATTGAACACTTGAATTAGAGGCCCAACATTTGTAAGTGGCGGTCTTACAGCATCAGGCGAAAAAAAAATTCCGTCAGGCCAAACCCACTTTTGCCTAGTACTGCCAAAATGACCTTTCCTAGGGATCCCAAAGATAACTTTGCCAAGGGCCCGCACATTACGTTTGTTAAATGACCCCCAACTATGGCTCCCAAATATACCTTTTCTAATGGCTCCCAAAAATACCTTTCCTAATGGCTCCCAAAATACCTTTTCTAATGGCTCCCAAATGTAACTTTTCCTCGGTTCCAAAAAGTATTTTTCACTAGTGCTGCCAAAAGTACCTCTCCTTTGGGCTCCCAAATACACGTTAGCCTAGGGCTCCAAAACCTACCTTTTTGAATGGCTCCTAATCGTACCGTTGCCTGGGGGGGGTCCTAAAAGTACATTGTCCTTGGCTTCCAAAAGTACCTTTCCTTGAGCTCGCAAATGCACTTTAGCTTAGGGCACCCAAAAGTACATTTTCTTGGGATCCCAAAGATACCTTTGCACAGAGCCCACACATTACGTTTGTTCAGGGCCC
This sequence comes from Bulinus truncatus, assembly GCA_021962125.1. Taxonomy (NCBI): domain Eukaryota; kingdom Metazoa; phylum Mollusca; class Gastropoda; family Planorbidae; genus Bulinus; species Bulinus truncatus. Next base: position 2,070,447 of record JAGDYQ010000129.1, read on the forward strand.
CCAACGATACATTAGTCATGTGCCCCTTAAACGTATGAACGGCTCTAGCATTGCGTACAGCGTCCCAACATTTGACGAAAAAACTTCACCATCATAAAGATAGCGAATCTAATTCTTACGAAGACTCCTTTTATTAATTATTTTCTGTCTTTTTTTTTTTATTGTGTTTTGTGTGTGTTAGAGTTTTTATTGCTGTCAGTACGTCTTCCTGATTGCGATGTCAACAGGATCATGTCTGCTCACGTTCACCTGCGGTATTTATTCTCTTAGCCAACGAGAGTGAACACCGAGCTGTTCCTTAGCAACGTAAATCATCGATTGTTCATTACTTTATGACTAATGGCGCGCGTGTGTGTGTGTGTGTGTGAGAGAGAGAGAGAGAGAGAGAGAGAGAGAGAGAGAGAGTCTGTGTCACGCTGGTCATTGATACCATCAGAAATATTCACACATAAACACACTTTCAAATACATGAGCACATAAACAGAGAGAACGTGCTGCAACACCGCGACAGCTCCATACAATGACAAAAGAAATAATAATCGAAAAATGTACATTGTATATAGATGTAGATGGCTTTATGTTTACAAGGTACTTTTATGTGATGCTATAAATAGAAGACGCGTCATTTCTTACGTTCTCTCTGTTGCCCCATAACGATTGGGTGGTTCTTGTTGATAGGCAAACATCGCAGTCGCTTAGGTAACCAAAAAAATGGTCTCCTTTTGATATAAATATCTATCAGATCTGACGCTTTAGTGGTCACGATATCATTCTTGTTGCAGGCAAATAAAGTCCAGCCTGAAGGCGGTGGGGCGTAGGGTGGGGCTTTACAAGAAGGCCCAATAATACCGCCTACCCATAAGAATGAATCTAGGGCAGCCATGGGAAAACAACGGCCCGGGGGCCAACTCCAGACTGTTCGATCCGGCCCGCTACTCGGTTCACAGTTATGCTCAGCGCTATCCTCCATGTTATGACATTTACCCTTAACATTATGTTACCTCTTTTTTTCCATCCATCCGCTCAACAGATTAAATTAATGAGCTCGATGTGACCCAAGACTCAAAAAGGTTTGCCCACCCCCTTCCCTTACTGAGTTCATACTTACCACAATCTTTGAGGTTCATTCGTTCTTTCTCGTCTTTAACAATTTTTTCTACCTAAAATTTGCACATAAGAAAATAACATTTGAATGTTACAATTACTTTTGGGTGATTACCTTGTTAATACCGTTATTTTTATATATATATATATATCATTCATTGTTACGTAATTAAAACAATGAAATGATCCATTTAAAATTGTTATATTTAAAAGGGGTCACACACACAAAAAAAACAATACATCACCTCTTCTCTTTCGGAACTACAAGAACTGATTTTTAAAAGACAGTCAGCGAATGTGTCCAGATATCTAAGAAAAGAATAGATAAAGAAATGTACATTACTATAAAAACATATTTTCAGCAAGTTGTAATGTTTTGTAGCAAATATTTTGACTGTACATAGTTAGTGCGGATATAACAGATGCGTTTTCTTCAGAATCATAACAAATATGTAGATGGAGCCTTTTAGAGCTTGGGGGGGGGGTCTAATTCTTTACATTAGCGCCAATGTGATCGTAGGAAGCTGTATTTGTATCTATTAGATAAAAGTATACAGATTGGGGGGGGGGGTCGTCATACGTGGCTGAAATATTGGCATCTTATTAATAATAATCACGGCAGTTGAGCCTTATGGAGCTTATATATCCATATCAGAACTTACTGACAAATGACCGTCTCATTCCTACTGCTGTCCATACTGTCTGACACAAATATGTTGTTGACATAGGTCTCTCTACAGGCGGTGACACGGTTCTTGCAGTCTGTAGGTTTAAAGTTCAAATTAAAAGTAGATTACATTCTAAAAAAAAAAAACAACGTATTTCTTTATTGAGACGCACATAATGCCTAACTCTAACCCCTTTTCCTTTCTTATCAAAACTTCCCCCTTGACATACAACACTTTCAATAGTGGAATTATCGAAATTGTGCAATAAGATCATTATTAAAGACGGCTGGGCGTTGTGCTAACTAGGCAGCGACCGATAATCGGATCGGTATCGGACCGATATTGGCACTATCGGTTAATATCGGATCGGCCGATTTTTGTAGGGAGCGACCGATAGTCGGACCGATATTGGCACTATCGGTTAATATCGGATCGGCCGATTTTTGTAGGGAGCGACCGATAGTCGGACCGATATTGGCACTATGGGTTAACTATCGGACCGGCTTTTTTTTGGCTGCCGATACATTGTTTTTTTTTTTCACAAATCTAGTAACTCTAGACTGGTTTTGATTTACAGAGTTAAAGTTTACTTACATACTTCCAGTTAACTGTTCAACTGAGTGAAGTGATTTACTGATATAATTAAGTGTTTTTAATTTTTCAAACTTTTTTAGAAATCTGCTACACGTAAATTCAGTAAAAATTACAAAGATTAACGACGAAAATTATTTTAATTTCATCACAACTTTCACAAGTTGGAGAAGTTACAATTAAAAATTAATACATTTTTACTTTTTTTAGCTTGACATTAATTATTTACAACTTTATCTTACTTTTCTGTTTGTGTACAATTAAAAGGTAAAAACAACAAATTGTTTGTTATAAGTTTAATTTTAAACAATAAACATGCAGATTTCTGAGATTATGCAGGCATGGTTTGTGTTTCTGACTTCGGTCTTCCGGTCTTCATCTGTAAGACACCCTTTCATTAATAGCAAAATATCTGTATCGGTATCGGCAAAAATGCTGGGGGAAAATATCGATATCGGACTATCGGTAAAAGGGATTTCGGTCGCTCCCTAGTGCTAACCACACAATCCCTTTGTGTGACATGGTTATTGATTCTACACTTGATCTGCCCTTATGGCCATTTAGCGCTCAGGGAACTTTCCTTTTCTTACTATACTGGATCAAAGGCCCGGTACCCGGACCGGCGAGTGACTCCTTATAATTGAGCTGTATCCCTTTGGCCATCTTTACAACTTTACATAATTTGCGCACTACTTGGAATTCCCAAGACTATTTTTAGAGTTCACTCCCCTTGAGTGAGACTATTTTTAGCCTCTGAAGTTATACACACGTACGTGCTCCAGGCTAGCCGATTATGTGTTTAAGGATAATAGCTACATCATTCATAAACAAATAAATAATAATAAATATTATTTAGTGACTTAAGAACGAATTTTTTTTTAGAAAGCTTACCTGTATTACTGTACTTTCTGTCTGGAAATTAAAAAAAAAAAGAGAGAGATATGACAATGTTTAGATGGGTGTGTGCCAAGAACTATTTTGTTAATAGTAATTAATAATAAATCAACAATAATACATGTACGTGTATACCATTCAATGTAAGACAAATTGTACATGGTTACAGGTTATCAATACATAAATACATTGAATAGACTCTATTATCTTGCAGCCAGGGCCGATCTGAAGGGTAAGCGAACCAGCTGGATTGCTAGGGGAGGGGGGAGCCCCTACCACTGACCACGGAGGACGTTGTCCTGACTCTTTAACCCTTACCCGGCAGTCATTTAAAGCTTTACCTGCTATTTAACTTAAAAGTACACATTTTTCTGAACCAGTTGAAACTATAATTTAGTTTGAAAAGAAAGTCTGTGGGTGGGTTTCAATATTCTGACAGGCATGCATCGTTAACAGACATGCACACCAAAAAATAAAGGCTGTCTGGGCATTTATCTAGGGACCCGGGCTCAAATTACTTGTCAGGTAGGAAGGGAACAGATGGTCCCAAGATTTGCGAAAACTTGACAGTTGTTTTTTTTTGTTCTTGGACCCTATCATACAGATTGTTTAGGTGGACCCTATAATATAAATTTTTTAGGTGGACCCCATGATATAGATTATTTAGGTGGACCCTATGATATAGATTTTTAGGTGGACCCCGTGATATAGATTGTTTAGGTGGACCCTATAATATAGATTGTTTAGGTGGACCCTATAATATAGATTTTTAGGCGGACCCCATGATATAGATTGTTTAGGTGGACCCTATAATATAGATTGTTTAGGTGGACCCTATAATATAGATTTTTAGGTGGACCACATGATATAGATTGTTTAGGTGGACCCTATGATATAGATTGTTTAGGTGGACCCTTTAATATAGATTGTTTAGGTGGACCCTATAATATAGATCGTTTTGGTGGACCCTATAATATAGATCGTTTAGGTGGACCCTATAATATAGATCGTTTAGGTGGACCCTATGATATAGATCATTTAGGTGGACCTTATAATATAGATCGTTTAAGTGGACCCTATAATATAGATTGTTTAGATGGACCCTATAATATAGATTGTTTAGGTCGTTTTCTTTTGTACCATTGACTAGGTACCCTTTTATTAATTTAAACAAAGACCCCCCCCCCCCAAATTACCTTTGCATTGAACCCCCCCCTCCCAGCAACGTTAGAGACGGCCCTGTTAATAATATTAACTGATACATTGTAAGTAACTCTATAAAAAAAGATATTTTCATGTACTCACTGTCACGTGGCAGTCCAAGCTCTGTAATGCAACAAAAATAATAAATAAAAATTGTAAAGTTTAAATATTCTTGAAATGTACTTACATACACTGAATTTTCTAACTAGCTTGATTATGAAAGTTCGGTGTTTTAAATGTTTTGAACACGACAGTGAAAGTTCTATTCCCAAAAAGAAGATCACCATTGGTTTAAATTTTGTTATATTTACAAATAAGACTTTTTATTACTTGATACTTCAGAAATGTATGCGCGCTTTACAACCAATCATCTACATAAACTTCGTATTTAGGAAAAAAAATCTAAAACGAAATTTTTTATATAAGAACCTCATCTGGTTTTTATAACTGCAGTCTTTGTTACCTCAGGTATTTTTCAGGAATGTTGTCTTTTCCTATGATTTGAATGCGCACCCGCCCTTCATGTGGACGACCCCTAATTCTACCTTTACCCCCCCACACCCCTCCACCCCTTGAGCAATTTTAAACATTCACTGTCAACGTCCTATGTTTGAAGAGGTACTGAGGTAAGGAATGGTAACCAAGTACGCCTAACATGAAGGTTTATCCAGGATAGTCACTCATAATGTAGTTCTAGATTTTGCATAGAGCGAAATGATTGTAGATTACACTTCATCTTAATGTTCGCCAATATTTAGTTAATATTATATGTTTACAGTTTTGCAGAATTTTAGCTCAAATCTAATATCATCTAATAACAGAAATGATTATGACTTGTGCGTGAACTAAGTAAATTACATGAAAAAAGGGGTTATATCAAGGTACCTTTCTATCAAAATTTCTATTTGCAGACCTATGTAAGCCGTTTCAAGCTAGTTAGACATTGGGACAGTGTCTGCTAAGCCAATTAGAAAAGACGAACCTGGGTTTGTTGGTTTGGTGTGGTTGTTGCTGTTTCCATTTGTTTTGTTTTTTTTTATTATCAGAATTACTTTTCATTTGAATTATTATCGAAAGAGTTAAAAAAAACTGACATACCGCAGTAGGAGTAGGCATCTGATATATTCTTGCTGACAATCTTGTAGGCGAGTCTCAAATACATTTCTGACTCACAGTCAACATGCTCCACACACTTGAGGTACATCCGTGCAGTCCTAAGAAATATGAATGATTAATTATTTGATTGATTGATTGATTGACAGATCAATGATGTTTGACATTGCTCACATTTAAACTGGTGCACACACACAAAAAAATAACGTATGGACTACGATTAGAGAAGCATAATTCGACCTGAACCTCAGGTATACCAGATGCAATTCTATTGTAGAACCATCAGAATCAACGGACCGATTTACAAACGATATTCCTATCAGGGCCAGAGGATGTTTATGGTCTATTGAGGAAATAGGTGGTCGAGCGGTGCAGAACGCACGACTGCCTCAAGTCCACCAGGCTTAACATAGTACCTGATATAAGTTGGGGAAATAAAGGCGACAAGGTGTTGTGCTAGCCACACGACCTCTTAAAATGTCTTACTACATGAAACAGATGAATTCTAAACTTCATCTACCTCGATGGCCCGTTACAGATAAGGTAACTTTACTGAGTACCCAAGAGCATAACTATTTTATTGGGCCCCTTTGAAAATGACACATTGAAAATAGTAAGTCAGTTGTAAAGATGGTGTTTGCACCTATGCCGTACAATCCGCCTTTGTCCAGGGCACAATCAATAACGAGAATCATTGGCAGCGTTTCAAAGTGAGATAACCAACTATTGCGTGTTTCCATCTTCGTTTATCTCCCTTAAGAGAAATTCTCATTTTCGTGCTCTGCGCGAGTGATTCCCCCATTTCACTTAGTTCTTTTACTTATGTAGTTATTTGATGTTTATCGATTATTTTGATATCACGTAAAATGAACAAGAAATGTTGCATACGACTCCAGATTGGATAACCCAGATGGGCTAGAGACATTAAAACAGGAAGACATTTTTTTCACGGTCAGACATACTAAGCGAACGTCTAAGACCACTCCCAACCCCCCCCCCAACCACTATTAAAAAAATCTTCATAAATCTGGGGATATGTTTGAAGCAACAGCTTCCTTAGTTAAACTTTACTTAGTTTTGTTTACTAAACTTTTAGGGCCGTTTTTTTAAGCATGCCATGGCCCCGACCACATGTATGGGCTGCATGAGTTATAGGGTTCAATGTTTAATGAACATTCATACTGTTTGTTTATTGTTGTTCTTTTTTTTTTTGTACGGGGCCCCAAAATGCGGCTAAGACAGCTCTGCTTCATTAAAACATGAGGATACGATGCATGTATCATTTGGGATAAAAATAAATCGCATGACATGCATTGCTACTATTTAGGTCATTTGAGTTTTGTATCTATTTTCTTATATGTCTTTAACACACAGCTACAACGTAAATTACCTAAACATAAACGCTAATAATCATCTTAAGTCAAGCTTCCTCTATAAAAGTCGATATAGTCAATCGCGGTTCGGCTGATATTAAGTTCACCTGTGTTTCGGTAGACATGGCTACTGTATGTGATGGTATGCCCCGAAGCCTTTACTCACCCCCACCCCTCCTTTCTCCCCCCCCCCCCAAAAAAAAGTGGCAGGAAGCCATCGATCAGACCGATAAACGTCCCGGGATGACTTCCAGCCAGCAGTTAATCGCTCTACCACACTGCCACTCTACCACACTGCCCCTCTACCACACTGCCACTCTACCACACTGCCACTCTACCACACTGCCACTCTACCACACTGCCACTCTACCACACCGCCACTCGACCGCAATGCCACTCTACCAAACCGCCACTCTACCACACTGCCAACGCGTCTCTAAATCACAGTGTAAAAAAAGTAAACATTCCCTTAAGCTCATTAGGATTATTTGGGCAGATAAAATGTAGAGTCCGCTTGCTTCGGTACTCTCGTCATATCCAGGGAATGTCTATGACTAGGAAAATACACAACTGCTTTTACTTCAAAAACTAATATCAGGTATCTATGTAATAATGGGGTGGACTTGGGAACTGCAATTTAATGGGAAGCACTTTACATCGAAGCTCAATAAAACATGAACGAAAGGGTCTGAAAAATATGTGTCTACACGATTTTCTATAAACTAAAAACAATATGGTGTTATGTTGAAACAAACAGAACCAGCATTAAACATTGTTTTCTAAATCTGACGGTTGGGAAGTTACAAACTGAGTTCACTTACTGGTTACAAACAGAGTAACTTACTGGCATATTAACTGCAGATCACTCTGTGGCACTGATGAAATTGAAAAATTTGTTTGGCATTGAAGAGAGTCAACCTGGCATTCTGTAAAAACATAAACATAAGTGTTTGTTTTATGATATGATCAAATGTTTTAACAGATTTTCTTTTAAACATGCATTTTAATAATTAAATTATGCAATAGAGGACTATCGCGCTGTGCAAACTCTTAATTATTTATAAAGTAATGGTATTTTTTCATTAGGCATTTGAGCCTCATTTCGACTGTGGGTGTGGGGTATACAATTAGCATAAATAGCAGCATCATAGTCAGTTGAACAGGACTTAGTGAACACCGGTAATACCATGGCCGTTTTAAGGTCATCCTAGGCCCTAGGCACTTTCAAAGTTTTAGGCCCTCCCCGATTTAATTTTTTATATATTTTTCAAGAATGCACTTGTTTTTACTTTATGTTCTGGTTTTCGTAGGACCTTGAAAAGCCCGTAGGCCCTAGGCACAGTGCCTACTGTGCCTATAGGATAAACCGGCCCTGGGTAATACTATGATTAAAAACAAAAAAGATTCAACAAGTCATATTTTTCTACCATCTGTATAGTGCAGTGGTCCTCAAAGGATAGGTAATACCTGCTTATAATTATAATTGCTTATATGTATACAATTAATTTTAGCTATTCGTTCTCCGAGTATATCGCTGTTCCCTCTGTCAACAGGTGAACCCCTACAACGGAACATTGTTCTAATGGGTCCCGATCCGCAAACATTTTGAGAATGACTGGTATACATAATTACCTCTCTGTTGTTCGCAAACATTTTTTTAATGTTAATGTATTAGCTGTTGATAAAGTCGTGTTTTTATAGAGTTTTCAAATTTTCTTAACATTTCAAAGGTTAGCATTAAAACTTGCCCAAACACAAACAACCAAAAAAATGTCAAAACGTTTGGCTTATTTTAATTTGGATGGTTGAAAATGTAAAAAAAAAAGTAAAACCTGGCGTGTTTGCTTTTGTAAGTCTACCTGAGGTGTTACAAGACTCGACAGCGAATTCTTCAAAGGACGCTACCATCGAAAGGTCAGCTAGACCCTTGACTAAGCAATTCGTTTCCTTATTTATTTTTTTTTTCTAAATCGTCTGTGGTTTAAGGTTAAAGTCATTAATAGAGCCAGAGACGGATTAAAGTTTATTGAAGCCCTGGGTTGCAGAGAAAAATAGAGACAGGAAAAATTATTTTAATTGTAAAATGGAAAGCTTGGATTCTGCATCCAGTGTTTTTCCTTAACTTACAAAAATGTATGGACTATTCACAGCCGTTTATATATATATATATATATATATATATATATATATATATATATATATATATATATATATATATATATATTGTTGTTGCTGTTGTTGTTTAGTTCAGAAACTAGAGTAGGTAGTACACCACCCAGTCAGCCCCGTAGCGTGAAAATTCTACAACAGGGGCCAGGCAATTGTGGGGGGGGGGGGGGCAGGAAATAAATTTTACTAAGTAGAGCAAACAATCAGAGAAGGCCAGACAAAACGCAGGGTAGGGCGGGCCCCCTGCTCCCCCCGCACGCTACGGGCCTGCACCCAGTTGATGCAATAAACAATCAATAACGACCATAATAACCTCAAGAAACACTTCCTTAAATAATAAGCTCTTTAATTACAAACGCCAACACCAAAACAATGTCAACACATTAACTTACATGCGCAAGCAGCCCCAAAAAAAACAATTGTTCCGTTCAACACCAGTGCTTGCATTCAATTTGCGCACCGTGGAAATCTTACACCTCATTTATAAAAAAAAAAACTTTCATTCACCCTTACATTCAACACACATCACAGATACTATATGTGACACCATTGACTTATCTACGTCGCTCTCTTTATATAAATTAGTCACCAGACCTAGTGGTTTCTAAAAATGTAATGCCATTCATAAATGTGTAATAATCTTTTTGTTACCTCACACTGTGACTGAACAATTAAATGTACAACAACTAGTTGACAGTACAAATCTTACCTTGGTTACTTTTGTAAGCCATACAAAGAACTGCTGCCGATGCTGTCATTAAAGAAAAAAAGACATGATAATATTTAATAGAATCTCAACAAAGGAAAGTGGGAGAGAAGAGACACTCCTTTCTGTACTAACAGGGGCGGATTTAGGGAGGGGGGAGTCGGGCGGGGGCATGCCCCCCATCTCCCCCGTTACCGCAAGTTTAGGTAAGACATCATTAAATTATCGAAATATTTTTTTTTGTTCTAAGACCAATTTTCAACAATGAAAAAGGTCCCCCCCCCGGGTCAAAGTTGTCTAGATCCGCCCCTGTGTACTAACGAGTATGATATCATGAACAACTTATTGCAAATTTACCCGACGTTTTGTTTTTAAATATGTTAATTAATGGATCAAATTAAAAAATACTATCTTACTAATTTTTTTGTAAAAATCACTTTATAACAAGTTCAGTCGCTAGTATTCATAATAGTGTATGAGTAAATTTTCAGACTTGACCTTTCGCGTTCAATCAAATAACGGTTTTCACAAAAAATTTATTCTAATAAGAGTTGTAATTGTAAATATTATATTATTCCATATCCCTCTAATAGCGATTAGATAATTGCTATTAATAAAAATAAAAAAAAAGAACAATAAAACATATTTAAATTAAAGTTGTATAAAAATATTTGTTTCATTAAAAATCTACATTTTTTTTTTAAAAAGTTGAATTTTTTTATTGTATCAAAAACAATGAAATCACTTACAAATGATGACGAAACTTTTCAGATATAAAGCGTATTCCATTTGTAATGAACGTTGTTGACAAATTAACCAAAATATGATATGATGTAAAAACACTATCTCTAGTCCCCCTTTTTAAATCCAACGAAAATTATTCTATTCCGTTCTCTTAATAAATTTCTTTCTAAGCTGCCACAAAAATCCAAAAGGAAAAATAATAATAGCATTAATTTGCACCACAGTGAGCTAGCTAGCTATGTGTCAATCACTTTCACAGTAAAACTAGTGTCTGTGTTTAAACTTGCCAGGAACTAGAGTGGGCTGTGATAAAGAGGTGGGAGAGGGGTGGGGGTTGTGGGTGGACGAGGGCAGGGTTAAACAATTTCACCTAAAACTGAGGCTGGCGACAGAACAATGTTTGGTGAGGCATTAACTATCCCACCTGATTTTGTCAACTGTTTGTAACACCGCCTTCTGTTAGAACTGAACAGTCATAGCCGTCAAAAAATTATATTCTTCAATTATTTTTTTTTCGAGATGATGGGTATGACGAAATCTTGATGGATTTTTAACCAATGATCACGATACCGGAACTAAGTGGACACCTCCAGAACCCTATGCAAAATGACCTGCCTGGGCCCACTTATCATGAGGTTTTATAAAACTTAATACAGGAAATGGGGCCCCTTTGTAAGTAAGTGCTCAAAGTAACTGGTGGAATCTATAAGAACGACCCAGAATGACCTTACAAAAGAATGACGGAATAACTTGACCTTTAATCCTTCTTGTCATAATTTTACGAAAGGCATTATGAACTTCTTTTGATGCTATATTTTGGTCTAACAATCGCTTACTCATTAATACTATTGTTAGGACTATTCTTGACGTTACATTTCAATATCTAAAAAGAGACTTATTTAGTTGGTAAAATCTAAGTAAAAAAAAACATTTAATGATTCATTTGTTTTTAAATAGCAGTCCGTTCTTTGTCCCCCATTACAGATTTTTTTTTTTGGTCGCTTTAATTTTTCTGCGTTTGCCAAACCTAGGTGAGATGACGTCATGATTAGTAAACACTAAACTGTAGGCCTAAGTCACTGCACACCACACATATCTCTTAGTCATCCCATTATCTATATAATTAATACCTGTATCATGTGTATCTGTCTTGTCTTTTCTCATTTCTCCATCAATGACTTGTCTACATCTAACACCTGCATTATCTGTGTCTGTCTTACCCATGTCTCTAACAGCTGCATTATCTGTGTCTGTCTTGTCCATGTCTATAACAGCTGCATTATCTGTGTCTTGCCTATATCTCTCTAACACCTGCATTAGCTATGTCTGTATTATCCCTATATCTAACACCTGCATTATATGTGTGTCTTGTCCATGTCTCTAACAGCTGCATTATCTGTGTCTGTCTTGCCCATGTCAATATTGATACTTGTATATATCTTGATCACAGAAGCGGACTTTAACGATGGGAGAACTGGGTACGCTTATGGTGCTCCGACTAGAAAGGGGCCACAGAAAGACCACATTAATAAGTTAAAAATACTTTCGATGTCGGTCTTTTAGTTAGGGGGTCCAATATTCTCTTCTGCGCCGCAGGCCTTAACAGACCTTAGTCTGCTTCTTGCTCAACCATTAATCTATCTACTCGTATCATTTGTATCTATCTTTACAATTTCTCTATCTAATACTTTTATAATTTATATCTATTACCCATTTCTCTATTATATACCAGTTTCGCCTGAATCAATTTTTACCAAATCTCCATGAAAAATCAAACAAAACTTACATTGACTAATTACGGGGGGCGGTCAAATCTTTTGAAACACGAGCCACGATGGACTCTTTAATGTGAAAGATTGGACCTGACAAAAAATATGATTGGAGTGTTTATATGAATTAATATAAACTAATTGACATGCCATTCATGTGAGCATGGCTTGGACTGGATCAAAACAGTGCCGTTCTTTTGCCTTCGGGGCGAAATAGCCTTGCATGTCTGGTCCCAAATACGTTTTTTTTTATTTTAATTCTGATATCTCTATATCTGTTCAGCCAAGAATATATGTATACCTATGGCCGAGGACTATTTTTAAAAGCATAATCAAAGTGAAAGTAGATGAGCACCACAAAGCACTGCTCCTAAACATTGACCTAGTGCATTATGAAATACTAGGAGGTAGTGGTCATTTACTGAGACAAGGAATTATGTTTTCACGGCGGTAGGTGATTCATTGGGCAATATAACATTGCATTATTATTGTCTTGTATACAATTTTAAAACAGCACATTTTATTCACAGTGTTAGTAAAAATTTAGTCAAACTAAAACTAATGCACCTGTATCGAGATACATACTCTAACTGGGAAACACTCTGGGTTTTTTGTTCGGTACAGACATAAGTTTACTTAATGGAGGGTTAAGTGTTCAGTCAGTTTTCATTTGTATTTAGTCCATTACAACCACCAAACGTGCACAAGACCATACTTCTCAGTATTAGACATAGTCACCGCCAGCCCCGTAGCCAAGGAGGGGGCACTGGGGGGCCGTGCCCCCCCCCGCTTAACAAAAGAAGAAAAAGAGGAAAAAATAAAGAAAAAGTAAAGGTGCCCCCTTGCTTGTTTTTGGTGCCCCCTTGCTTGTTTTTGGTGTCCCCCTGCTTACTGGCTACGGGCCTGGTCACCGCACTGGTTTATATTAGTTTGAAACATTGGTGCCGACATCTCTAGCGTTAACACCGAGCGTGATGCCCTCCTTGTCAAAAGAGTACAGGTCACAGAGTCACAGCCCAGGGCCGTCGTAAAAACTAAAGGGGCTATCTGCTAAGTGACCATTATATTTTGAGTGGTTAACATTTATAAGGGTTCCAACACACTTACTTGTTCGTTAAAATGGCCTTATCTCCATTCTTCCAAAGGGGGCACTTTCGATTTGGGTGAGGGAGAGTTTTGTACACATAACCCTTCTTACAGATAAGTAACCTAGGCGACCGTCTAAATTCTCCCACTACAACAACCACCATCACTGTCAAATAAGCTCTGATTATAGATAAACGTCGATTATTTAAGTTGATTGGATCGCGCCGTAGTTGAGTACGACATTTGGGTCTAAGAGTAGAAATATTAATTGCTGCTAATTATTATTATTAATGTTCAATGAGACAATTGATCTGAACTATAGTGCGGATGACATTATGCCTTGTATATGAAATCGAGTTTAAGCATGCCAATTCACATTCATCCAACACACATTCCACGCAATGAATGATATGTATACATTTTTAACTTTGTAATATGTGTAGTCTTCAACTGACAAAAAGCGGTAAAACTGTACCTGTGTGTGCTCGTTTGTTGTCCATACATGTTTAAATTTGATTTAATCCAACTTTCGTCCAATTATTTATTATATTTCAGCTTGTTTTATTTGAAATATGTTAATCGTCTTTTCCGGAAACGTCTACATGGCATGTCCGTTATAATCGCTTGTGTTATAGGTGAGTGGCTTTTGTTTTCCCACTTCTCTATGCAGAGCTTTATTTACCTGGCCCAGATAAATCTAAGGGCCATGTGCGAAAACGTTGTTAAGTCCGCCCTTTGCAAATATTCGGCCCCTAACAGTATTTGAAAATAGGGCCCCTCCTCAGACAATCCCCCAAACTGTTTTGTCATTTAAGGCCTGGGACCGGATCCTGACAGGTGCTTAGGTTGCTTTTAATAGTGGCTCTTAATTGTGGCTCTTAAATTTGGCTCTTAACTGTTGCTCTTAATTGTGGCGCTTAATGGTGGCTCTTATAGTGGCTCTTAATAAAAAAATTGAAAGGGACTCCTTAGATGGGCGGGGCCCTGCCTAGTTTACCTATACATAAGAAGCGGCTCTGCTTCTGTGCATCAGCCTGGTATCCAGACATTATAATACACTTACTGGGGACTGACAATCCAATTTTAAAAAAATAAGCTATCCTTAAACTTCTTTACACTCCCACGCGAGTAAGATGATTTGCCTTTGCCCTTTTAGCGCCTCATATGCCATTAGCGCTGTGGTGGGCATGTAGAAATACACCGTATAAAACTACTCCCAATATCAGCTAATGGATAAAATATTAACATTGTAACAAATAAGTTATTCTTAAATGAATCTCACAGTTAAAACATAACCTTATTAATATTAGTTATTATTATTATTATTGTTAAGTTAACCACAGCGGAAACTTTCGATAGCAATACGATACATTTTATTTCACTGCAGGTCTGTTTCAATTGCGTTCACTTCTCTAAATATGGTATAATACAAGGTTTGTTTTAGTATATTGTTAATATTATGAGAAATTAATTAAAGACCTAGCTGTTAACTGTGCCATTTTCACAGCTGCCGTCACTTCAGAGGGCAGCTATGTCCGGCTGCACAGCTACAAGCAACAGCTGTCTCACACCAGCTGCTCGTTTCAGCTGGAATCAGACAGGGACTTCGCTGTCCTGGTGGGCACGGTGCACGTCGTCCCAGAAGGGAAGAACCAGGTGGCCGTGCTGACCTGTCAGAATAGGACCACCGGCTATGTTTACACCGTAAGATATCCGCAAAGCAGAGCAGAGGGTCAAATCTTAAAACAAGAAATCATTATGTTGTTGTTGTTTTTTTTAAATATTCGTTTTTTTTTTATTTACTTGGCTTTCTTTTTCGTGAAGATGATAAGACCCTTTCTTTAAAATATTAATCAACTACTGGTCAAAGAAAAGACCCTTTCATTGAAATATTAATCAACTTCTGGTCAAAGAAAAGACCCTTTCTTTGAAATATTAATCAACTACTGGTCAAAGAAAAGACCCTTTCTTTGAAATATTAATCAACTACTGGTCAAAGAAAAGACCCTTTCATTGGAATATTGATCATCTACTGGTCAAAGAAAAGACCCTTTCATTGGAATATAAATCATCTACTGGTCAAAGAAAAGACCCTTTCATTGCAATATTAATTAACTACTGGTCAAAGAACATTCGTTAATTGAGATAGGATAACTGCCAACTAATAAATGACTTCGTTGAATTTCTTCAATTGTACTTTTTGTTATGTAAGTGTCGCTAATTGAAATATGTAAATAGATTTATAGACTTTATAGAGTTGGGGGGGGGGGCACTTACCAGACAAAAGTTAGGTAGGCTACTCGTAAATGCCAAAAAAAAAAAATGACAAGAAAAATAGTTGTTCATCAAACAAAGTATAAAAGAGATTGTAAAATTCCTTACTTTTTAAATGAGTTTAACAGCTGCCAATACAGCTTACACCAACAGTTCCCAAAGAACGGGGTTGGTATACCTACTATTTCTTAGATAAATAATCTTAAAACCTATGGGCTAGAAAACAATTGTTTAAAAAAAATATATAAAATAGTTATTTGTTTTTTTTAAATCTAGCTAATAATTATTATAAAACCTTACTATCGATGCATTTGCAATGAAATAACACACGTGTTTTATTCACTATCAGTTGACTATTTTGTGACATAGATTGTTTGTTTTTGTTTTTGTTTTAAACTGAAAACATGTATTTATGGAAACGCTTCTAAACTTAACACTCATTGGCTGCTTTGTGTGTGTGTGTGTGTTTCTGTGCACGGGCGTAGGTGTGCACCATCAAGCTGGACGTGCGCCAGTGCATCGTGCTGGTCTACTACATCGGGTGCTACTGCGAGACGACCAACATGGGCGTCATGGGCGTGGTCATGTCCTTCAAGGTGAAGATGCTTTACCAGGACAGTTTCTTCATGCTGTCCTACTTCCCCAACTACCCGAACCTGACTGCAGACGACACGCACAGTAATATCCTAGTGTTACCGGAAATCATCGGTAAGCGCCAAAAGTTATTATCATGTAGTGTATAACTACACAACTCCCCCTCCTCTCAGAGGCGTACCTAGGGTGGGGGGAGGGGGAGTCCAAATTCGAAAGTCATCCGGGCCCCAGCTTGAGGGGGTGGCCCAATTTTTTTACATTAAATATTAAGTACATTATCTCATGTCATAGTGTCGAATGTCAAAATGCAACCACCACCCCCAAAGAGGCCAAGCCCCGCCCCCCCAGGGCCCCAAAATCCTTAGGTTCGGCACTGCCTCTGGTATTCGGAAGAATCCTTTTTCATTTTGTTTTCTTTTAATTGAATTCAGATCCAGAAGTGAACACATGTGTCACATGATTACTACACATCTGGTAAATCAAAACAGCGACAACAATATGAAGTCATCAAGATCTCTACAGCTAGTAAATAAATTACAAAAAAAAAACATGTTATGAATGCTTTGTTTATTTCATTCCTTTGACTATTTATTTATATTAATTATATTAATGAAATTTAAATGTAATAACTTGAAATTCATGTATCAGCACAGTTAGATCTATGTTTATATAATTTAGATAAAACATCATTTATTACAAGATTTCCAAGTAAGGTTATTTTTTTCCCTCAAGAACCATTATTAGATGTGCATAAAGTCAAAATGTAAGCATGATAGTGCATGGATGGAAGTACAGTTGTTACTGCACGTGTTATGATATGGGCCTAATTCAGGAATGGTCTCACAGCGGTAACTAGTGCTGGTGACGCCCTGTGGGAATCTAAAAATCCGCCCCCCCCCCCGTTCCTATGACAAAAAGTCCTTGATTGGCATCAATATATATATATATATATATATATATATATATATATATATATATATATATATATATATATATATATATCCCGCCCATAGCAAACCGTCCATCGTTCCCAGTCTTGTTACGCCTCTGAATGGGTCCAAGGCAGCACCAATCAAAAGAGCCCCCATCTTAAAAAATTAACTTAAATTATTCATAATATTTTACTCATATGTGTGAATGTGTGATGTGAGCCATGAACTAGATGTTAGTTGAAGTCATTTACATGCAGGCCCGTAGCTTCCGGAGGGGCAGGAGGGCCGGGCCGCCCCCTGCGTTTTGTCTGGCCCCATCTGCTTATTTGTTATACTTAGTAAAATGTATTACCTGCCCCCCACCTGCTATTGCCTGGGCCCTGCTGTAGAATGCCTGGCCCCTGCTGTAGAATTTTCACGCTATGGGGCTGTTTACATGTAAAAGAATATTTATACTGTTTTATACTCCATGTTTATGATACTTAATGAACTTCTTAAAGTCAGAGAATACTGTTTGAAGAGGTTCGATACGCTTTTGTTTATTTCACACTTGATATATTTACGTTTCACATCAAAAGTCGAGATAATTCTTTTTTTTTAAAACCTGCTTATCTTATTAATTTTTTTTTTACTATTCTATAATTCCCTTCCTTCCAGAGTTCGAATGACGTACTAACGTTGTTGAAGTCTTAGAGTATAATTAGTTGACAATCTTTGATTATTGATTCACTCATTAGAGTATGGTAGTATAAACTACATAATCATTTTTGTTGGTTATTCCACATCTAATGCCTCGTATGTGTAACAGTATGATTTGATAAGCATATATAGGTAATCGTATGTGATTTGTTTCTGACTTCTTAGCCAATAGCTGCGACTACGAACAGCTCTATAATAATATCAAAAGCACTTAGGTTTTTGTTATGTTTCAAAACCGCTCACATATCTTGGCTCTGTAAAATATTAAAACAAGATTATAAATTCTTATTAAAATAAAAAGGAAAATTAATACTTTTTTATGTTTTAATTTCATGATCATTTTTTTTGTCTTTCTTTTAATTATATGTAATAAGCATGAAAATATGGGAATATATTAAATATAAATACGGTAACGATTAAAGATAATACAGATTTTAAACAATTTCAAGTTACAAAAAAAAAAGAAAAACAAGTTTTTGCTGTAGTAATCTTTAACTGAAGAAGCTATTATAACATATCCTACAAAGTCCCATTAGGAATGGAGAAGTCATCTCTTGAATCTATACCTAACATGTTAACATAATTTGATGTTTGAGACCCCAGGTGCAAAAGAAATCGTTGGGACCTAAAAGTGTAAAAAAAATTCGGCTCCAGACCACAGTGCCAAACATATTGATTTGGGGGCCCGGGGAACTTGGGCTCTTTGGGGGGCCCCTGCATTTTGACATTCGACAACATTACATGAGATAATGTACTGAATATTTAATGTAAAAAAAAATATTTTGTGTCCCCCCCTCAAGCTGGGGTCCGGGGGGGGGCTTTCGAATTTGAACCCCACTTTCCCCTAACCTTAGGTACGCCTCTGCCAGGCCATCGCCCGGTGTGCACACCGTTAACTGTTCTGTCCATAATTATAGGCAAGGCTGCTATCTACTTGGTGGCAGGATGTGGGGGTCGGTGGGATTCAAACCTATGACCTACACCACGTCAATCTGTTAAGTCCCTGTACGTACGAGATGCTTAACTCTTAGATATGGGACCGTCCTTGTAATGCCATTGTTTCATTTCCCACCATAGCTGATAGTGCAATAGAAGGAACCCTTCACGATGACCTGGAAAATGCCCGGTGGTTCTCACGGGTGATGGAGCCCGCGACCCTCAGGTCACAGTTGAGCGGTTTACCTCACAACCTTTCCGTCCGTCCCCCTCAACACCGCGTCGTTAGCGCTTACACTCACAAGGGGTCGCCCATCATATATACCTGGCAATGACACAGTACACACGATCCAATGTGTAATTCTCACTCACCGTGTATATTCATCTGTGTTGACTATGCCTTGTTTAATGATGTTGTCACGTGTACCTCAGAAGTGACCTAAGAGAATGGTTCGAATCTGTTTCGTTGATAACATTAGTCTAGGGAGCCGTCAGCTAATCCTACGCCCCTAACAATTTTGACCAGCAGCCGCCCTCCCCCCTCCCCTACAGGGACGCAACCAGTATGTTGAAGTTGGTAGGGTCCAAAAAATTAGGGAAGATGAAAATTGGTATGTCTGCCCCCAAATGTTGGTAGGGTCGAATACCAGTGGCTTGATTTTTGGTAGGGTCCGGACCCACACGACCCGTACAACAGTTGCGCCCATGCCCCCCCATCTCCATCCCAAACTGCCAACAATTGTTAAATATTTTCATAGATTATTGTACTCGACGAGGCACCTAAGGGCATTGGGGGAGGCCCCGGTACGAGTTCGGGTTGCGGCCTTGCATTTAAACTTACAGCGCTCGCGGGACTAATGCATCATTGGGCTACAATATCGGGATGTCACCAGCGCACAAGAAAACGGTCCAGATTGCGCATTAGAAGTAACCAGAGATACAATCTTCATCATAGGGGGGGACCCGAGGGTACAAGATAATAATAGACAATGTGTGTCATCCAATGTGAGACCATGTGCACCACAGTAGGCCTGCTGATTACTTCACAGAGCACATCATCGTCTCTTTTTCTCTTATTGATCTTCCCCGTGGCGCGGCTAAAATTTGTTTTAGAATCTGACTAACCGTATAGATTTAAACGGATGACAAAACACACAGGACGCTTCTGTCTACTTGCCCCTCATCCCACCCACCCCCCACCCCCCAATCAAATGCGCTCATACCTACCTTTAATACGTACCTGCGCTGTACACACTTTGCCTTAATTGCTCTGAGCTCGTTTGTATGATTATAAATGTTGAAATGTGCTAAAGTTTGTGTGTGTGTGTGTGCTGTGCAGATAATTACACCACAAATCCTAGATTGAGGCAGTATAACGCGATAAGAAAACTAAAATTCCTCCCAAACTGACCGTGTAGACAGGACGACTTTCACTTCGGAGACTGAAGACGTCGGCGTTACTGGGTTGTTATTGTTGTTTTTCTATATTGTATTAAAATTCAAAGAGTCGCAACGTAGTCAATTTAACCAGATTTAGGAATTAATTAAAAAGGGAGTCGGATACAACTAAAGAAAGTGCTTAATGTGGTTCTACAGACCACATTTGGTCACCATTAGTTTAAGTATAACTTTCGATTTCAATTTAATTTTAAATCATATTCCTGCAAGAGAAGTAATCCTAGATGTGTACGCAAAGAAACATGCATTAAATACTGTGTCATCTCCCTTGGTAGAAGTGGTAAGGGGACTACGTCAATATAAGAGAGGAAAATTATTTTCTCTGAATGTCTTATTTACTTGGAGATTTAAATGTTATATTACATTCTAGTTTTGTTTCATCCATGTGTATAATATCTTTATTTACATGTCAGTGTGCAACCAGATATTTAAAAAAAATTCTGTTCTTGCGTAGCCAACAAACCACGTGATTCAAATCATTTGTATGATTCATCCAATCCATCCCTGCATACAACTAACGAAGGTACCTTGAGGTCTCCACGCTTCACTGATTTTGGTTTATGGGGGCGACGTTGTAGAACCTAGCTTTGTGACACGGTTTTCCCACCTCCCCGTGTGTGATAAACTCTGTTGACCTTTTTAATAGACCGGAACACACATTACACACCTCCTCTTACACACTCACAACCCAATCGAGTAAACATTTCAAGCCGAAAGTGACTCGGTCTTTCTAACGCTGTGTATGTGATACGTTAACTTAAAGACTCTGTTAAATATGTCGTGGAATTTAAAGTTTGTGAGGAACACGGCGTCTTCTTTATAGAAATCAGGTCAGTGAGGAAGGAAATGTGTTTAGTTTTAAAATACACTTTTTTTTTAAAAAATAAAAAGTTATGTACACGGACGTCAAGAGAAGTTCTTTGGTAGATACTCTTAAAGATATAGTATGAGCGAGGTAAAGCATCCGTTTGGGGGGGGGGGGGAAGGGGGCAATCTAGCATTAGATCTGATAGGAATAAGTTAGGAGGGCAGGTTAAAAATGGGAGAGTTTCAAAAAGAGTGTTCCTAATTCCTATCCAGTACAACGGCGCTGGCGACAGCGCTGCGATTGACGATTTTAAAATATTATTACTGCATGTGTAGCGTCTATTGTATCGTTTGACTATAAATATCACCACTAGAGGCTACAGTTCGTGGGAGGGGAGGGGGGGGGGCAGATGAAGGCTGGGGTTACTGTACAATAAGCACAGGTGAACGAAGGATTTGCTGTATTGTCGAATTTTCAACGTACGATTTCTAACTTTCATTGGAGCAGGAACTAGATGGGTATGTCCGTTAAAACAGGACCTAATCATGGACGTAACCTTCTTTTACTCTACATAGTTTAGGAAAACTTTTTTTACTCTACATAGTTTAGGAAAACTTTTTTTTAAATGGTGGTAAGCCGCGTAAAAAATTTTCTCCACACCTTTACAGGTGTGCCTTTTTTGTTATTAATGATTGTGAAATGTGTGGGGGGGGGGGGAAGGAGGTGGGGACGGAGTCAATACGATTGTTAAGTGTGACATTTGTCCAATCATTGGGTTGTGACTCATTGACTGTGTCAACTAATCCCATAGTTGTTTGTTTACTTGCAGTGAACGCATACATCTTTTGTTCATTTTACTAATTAGTTGAACTATTGTTTTTTTTTTATTTCTTTAACTATGTTCATGCTGTAATATAAGGTACGTTATAAAATTATGATTTGTAATATTTAATTTTTAGGTAATGCATTTATCTTTTTAAATGACCCTAATTAAAAAGATATGTACCATTAAACTTTACATTTTTCTTCGTTTTAAATAAAATAAATATATACATACATATTTATTTAGATATAGTTAGATATATTGATATATAAATATTTATATATATATATATCAATTTATTTATTTATAAACTACAAATATAACTGTATTTACCACTAAACTTTAGATTTTACTTCATTTCCTTATGTAAAAGAAGAATGAATTCAATACATATTTATACAGCCTATATATATATATATATATATATATATATATATATATATATATATATATATATATATATATTTGATAGTAAGCTCATAAAATAGACTAAAACACTGCGAAATTATAAAACATGTTAATCCGTAATGAAAAACTAAAAATAGACATACATTAACCGAGTTACTTTAAAATTATGTTTAGAATGTTACATTTATCCTCACAGATGGTTCTGAGGTAGAAACGTAGGCTGACAGGCGTGACAGCTCACTTGGGGGGGGGGGGGGTCAGTCGACAGGGAGGATCTCCATTGGTCAAGGAATGGCACTGAAAGGCGGCTCACAAAGTCTGGGGGTTCAAAGAGATCCAGTGAGTGTATTTCTTATGAATGAGTTACACCTAACTGCTAGATGTTATTTCTTTAAACATTATAAGAGCACTCTCTTGGTACGTTAACAATGTGAAAACACTGTAGAATAATTAACATTAGGCTAAACTGTCACAGGTAAGTAGAGATATTAAAGAAGCTGCCACGTCTTTCTGTAACCCTGTGAAAATTCGATCACCAGTAATCCTCATCCCACTAATCCTTTTGAAACATGTCGCTAAACGATGTTTTACTTCCTGTCTGTAGTCGACAAAGCATTTTAGCTAATAAATTGTCAAAGCCAGAGCCGAAGCTAGTTATTGTCGCGCCCTGTGCGATTTGCATTGTTTGCGCCCTCCTTCCTATCTGAAAAGTGCAAACACATATTACAGCATTCTTTCGGCGTTCCGCACAAACCGCAGCACTCTTCTTAGGCTACTGATCAAAGTATCCTAATCGTTTTCGTAATTTACCCGATTGGATTCCCCCATCAGTCTGTTGCCCAGTAGATGCAAAGTATACAGAAAGAAACCTTTATTTCCATTTTTTTCAGCGAAATAATTTGTGCACATGTGGACCGTATCTTACCTTTATACTTTCAAATGTGTACATTTCCTTTTCACAATACAAGAATAAAATTATCTGAATATAAAATAAAAAATAATTAGCTATTGCTTTACAATCCTTTGTACTTGAATAGCCCACTTCACCCCTAATCCTATTTACCTCTGTAAATGTAAAAAAAAAAAGTAAACTACCCTTAGTCTATTTGGCCTTTAGGGTCAGGTGAGGTGTAGAGTTCATTTGTTTCTGTAACCACTGCATATGTAGGGCTGTGTGGTTAGCACAACGCCCAGCCGCCTTTACTTTCCCAACTACCCATTTAAAGCTTGGTGGTCATGTGGGACTTCACACCAAATTTCACCTGAAAAAAAAACCTCATTTGATTCTCACCGAGGATCGAACCTGGGACTATCAGGTCGGCAGTCAAGCACTAGGCCATCCACTGTTTACCTCTGTATTTGACCCATTTATCGAAACAAATCTTACGTAACACTTTACATAGATGTGCACTATTTTCTTTTGTACTTCTTAAGAGTTTACTATAAATAGTTTATAGTGTCTGCCCTAAACCATTGCTCAAGTTAAATACAAAAGTATGTTGCATAATAAAAGAAGATTGACCTTCTTTAAAAAAAAAAAAGAAATCCTTTACTAAACATATTTGTTCCGCTTGCGTGATTTCTTCACTTATGCTGATTTCTAAAAATATCAAATCTAGCAGGTTATTTATGAAACATTTAATTATGTTCTTGAACCAGTGATTTTTTTTTTCTATGAACGCAGTCGTATTGTTTTGTAGGGTTGTATTTTAATTGTTCAATCAAAAGGTCATGGTTAGAATTTTCACATAAATGAAGTTGGCATTTACTGAGATTGGCTGGAATTTAAAGGGTTATGCAGTAATAAGAGGAGCAACAACAATGTGTGTCCGTGCGAAGGTCATAAGGACCGTCTATTCGCGCTGCTATATCTTATGTACCATTAAGTCAAACATAGCACTACGGCCCGAGTACCCGATCACAAGTATGGGTACAGCCAGAGCCGGATTTACAATTTTAGGGGCCCTAGGCCAACAAAAATGTGTGGCCCCATTTTGAAAAATAAAAAATAATGCTTAGTTTTTTTTCTTAACTTTTGTATATACTACTCAACATTTTGGGGACCTCTTATTTCGCTTTGCCTAGCGCCACGGCCTAGTCAGCCTGTCTGTAAATCCGACCCTGGGTACAGCTAAAGTTTACTTTTCTCTGATGCAAGACTATTATAACGTTATTAAATAACCCTAGGAACACACATCTGTTTTTAATATTTAGAGTTAGACCAGGGGTGGCATTACCTAGAGCTTTTCACCATTGACGGCCGCGTTCAATGTTCCTTTCTAGTACGGCCGCATGCAATGTTCCTTTCTAGTACGGCCGCATTCAATGTTCCTTTCTAGTTAGGATGGCAGCAAGACTGATTTATATCAATATATTAATGATAAATATAAAATGTACTAGCTGTACCCTGCAAAACGTTTGCATAGAGTCATATCCCCTTAGGCTTGACCGGTAGGCTAGGTTATTTTTGGTTTCGGGCAGATCCGATTTTTTTCATGATTGTATTTTAAACTGAAATAATGTTGTATTTATTATTTACTTTCGATTTAACGCAGAACCCACAACGCTATTATTTATATAGATACTTTTTTTTCTACGGCCTCTATTTACCTCAAGTATGACCTCAGGCCGCACACCCATGAGCTAGACAAATGAACTTGAGGGATAATTTTTTTTTTTTTAATTTCAATTTTAAGCGTAGCAGTTCTTATGGATTAGTAAACAAGTAGTAGACCGCCTAGGTCCCTCTTAAAAGAGCCCATTTCCAATTCATATTCCTATTAAATCTCATGTTTAACGGGCCCCAAGTGCCCCGACAGGTACTTAAGCCACAGGGCCCTCGTATTTTTCCAAGTCTCTGCTTAGGGCCCCCAAAAACTTGATAACGGCCCTGATTATATGAGGCAATGATTATTATACCAGCGCAATAAAAATGGATGTTTTATGAGGGGGATTTCCCGAATTTTCCAAATTTCCAATTATAGTAGATCAAGATACACAAGTTCATCATCTGTGAATGAGAACAGATGTGATCATTGTTTTTTTTTTCTGTCAATGTTCAATTGTTCACCTATGTCGTTTACGTCTGGTCGCACACCTACAATGGGACTGGATAGGGAAAGGTGGGGACACATTTAGATTCCATGAATAGCATTATCGGCTATAAACGTCCTACCACAACCAGCCGGTTTACCTGACCTACATACAGCCCCGTAGCGTGAAAATTCTACAGCAGGGGTCAGTCAGTCTACAGCAGGGGTCAGGCATTCTACTGCAGGGGCCAGCACAATAGGGGGGGGGCAGGAGATAAATGTTACTAAGTAGAGCAAACAAGCAGAGGGGGGCCAGACAAAAAGCAATAAGGGGAGGGGGGGGTCGCACGCTACGGGCCTGCCTACAAAATGTTCAATGTGTGTTCTGTTTCATGCCAGTATGAGTTTAGGTTGTCAGTCATCCCTACTATTTTATAATTACATTAGTATGTGAAAGTTTGTACAGTTTATCGCCCCCACCTAGTTGACTTAACAAGATTTTTTTTTAATGAAGCAGTGGCGAAACTGGCGATACTAGGGGAATGTGAGAGTGGGTGGTATTTTGTTTGCCTCCACTGAACTATTTGGCTTTGGTGCACTTTTGTACTTTTCTCTAAGGAATGAAGCAGCATTTTTTTTAAGTCCTCTGGAATTAAATTGTATGCGCCCCTTCATCATATACCCGTGAAATTAAGTTAAAAAATGTAGGTTTTTGTCGGGGCCCTTCCAAAGCCGGGGACCCAGCAGCGCTCTTTGAACTCCCGCCGTTGAATCCGCCTCTGTTTATGGTAAGAATGTGTACACATGTACACATTGAATCATTTTGTCACTAAATATTATGGTCCTTTACTCAACCAATGGAAGTATACGTATGGAGGACATAGTTGACAGGAGCCGCATATATCCAGATCTAGTATTTTTATACAAATCTAGATGCAGAGCCGCTTTATCCTATAGGCACAGTAGGCCTAGGGCCTACGGACTTTTCAAGGGCCTACGAAGGCCAGAAGTGAAAACAAATGCATTCTTGAAAAATATTAAAAAATGAAATCGGGGAGGGCCTACGACTATGAAAGTGCCTAGGGCCTAAGATGACCTTAAAACGGCCCTGTCTAGATGTAATAAAATGCTATCAAATAATTGCTTCTGGATAATTTTATCATTTAGATAAAAAAAATTTGATTTCATTTTGCTATATAATTAGTATATTAGCATGATCTGGATGTTTGTTTAATACATTTTCGAGTTGGCAGCCCACTGCAAGGAGTTTTTATCTTTGATATTATATACCACATTCTATTATTTTTCTTTCAAACCCAACATAGCAGAGTATAAAATAGAGTAATGGCTATGAAGGCACCACTGAAGACATAGGTATGCGACTAGTTTTGCTAGCATATAGCCCGTAATCTATGTCATACTGACCTATCTAGAGCTTACAATCATTCAAAGCGACACCTATTCAACCTCACCATGTATTAGAGCAAAAATGAAGGGCTTCTACTGACAGATGTGTTCTCAAGACTGCACACTCCATGCCAATTACAATACTTTTCCCTAGTATAAATACGATTAAATAAAATCATTAATTTTTACTCATTTGTGATGAATACAATGATTATTAAGCATTTAATAAAAATGTGATTATGATGTTTTTACACAATGTCACTGGTCAGTAGGGGTGTGCCGGATCCGTTTTTTCTTATGCGAAATCCGCCGGTTCCGGATTATTCCAGATTTTGTTACTTTGCAGATACCGGTAAATCTGAGGGGTTGGATGCCTTCTGAACAGTTGGCCTAAATGGATAAATGACATTGGCCGATTGGAAGTTGGAAGTGAAGAACTTTGAAATAAATTAGAAAATAGAAATTATTCAGAAATCACTGAAATCAGAATAAAACGCAGATTGATAATAAGTTATTATCCATATGTAACTAAACTCGCTGTTAAGTTCTAACTTGCTGCAAGGTCAAAGGAAAACAACTTTACCTGGCAGTATAATTTTTAACTATTGTAGCCAGGCGCTTGGGCAGTATAGTTGCGTCATTGGTGATTGCGATTAAGATGACTTCACGAATAATAATTACTCATCCCCGCACTATCATGTATGGGATTTATTGTATGCGCCCCTATTAGCGGTGCTGACTCTAGCCTCTGGTATGTTCAGAATATTAAACATTAAACAAGCTCAACGCTTGAAACAATCGATTAATGTATCGCGATCGTGTGGAATTCGGGAAAGAGAATTACTTTTATATATGAGATTATGATCCGGTGAGTCACAAAATCTGGCAAATTCCGATATGCGGTATATTCCGGATTCCGATGTTCCGGATACATGTAAATCCGGCGGAACCGGATTTCACCGCATAGCGCAAATCCGTCGGAACCGGATTCCGGCACACCCATACTGGTCAGTGTTCTAGGTCACCACATGCACTATTTTTTAAGAACTTAAAAAAAAAAAAAAAAATCAAACTTCTCTGAATACATGTAATTTTTTTTTTTTTACCATCGTAGGATCAAGCTAATGAAAAAGACAGGCGCGGGAAAGGAGAAGACGATTTTTACCACAGCTATGATGACATTGACAGCGATTATGATAAATCATCAGGTAGAAACTATGATAGAAGATGGTCACCGCCAGATAAGGATAATGACGAAATAAGGTCCCCACCTAGCAGAAGAAGGTCATCGCCTGACAGAAGGTCACCCCCTGACAGCGACTATGACAGGAGAAGATCATCACCTGACAGAGATTATGACAGGAGAAGATCATCACCTGACAGAAGAAGGTCACCACCTGACAGAGATTATGGCAGGAGAAGATCATCACCCGGCAGAAGATGGTCACCACCTGACAGAGATTATGACAGGAGAAGATCCTCACCTGACAGAAGAAGGTCACCACCTGAAAGAGATTATGACAGAAGAAGATCGCCACCTGACAGAGATTATGACAGGAGAAGGTCACCACCTGGCAGAGATTATGACAGAAGATCATCACCTGACAGAAGGAGGTCACCACCTGACAGAGATTATGACAGAAGACCATCACCTGACAGAAGGAGGTCACCACCTGACAGAGATTACGACAGAAGAAGATCGCCACCTGACAGAGATTATGACAGGAGAAGATCACCCGACAGAAGGAGGTCACCACCTGACAGAGATTATGGCAGGAGACCATCACCTGACAGAAGGAGGTCACCACCTGACAGAGAATCTGACAGAAAACCTACTCCACCACCAGATAGTAGCGACATCGATTCAAAGAACAGTTCTGAAAATGACAGCTATCAGGATCCTTGGGATACCACACCCAGTAAGGCATCTGATATTTTGAAAAACAATGTCCCGCCGTTACCACCAGTGCCGCGGATAAAGTCTTACGAAGAACCAGTTGACTCGTTACCCCGAGCAGTTCATCCATCTCTTCAGTCAACAAAATGCAACACTTACGAATCTTATGCACCTAATTTTCAAGGCTTCGATTATCCCAAATCTAAAAGCCAACCCAGAGAAAAAGCCCTCAATACTCAAGATAAAAATGTCACTCCAGACAATGACGGCTACGTAACTTTAGAATTTGGTTCTACGAATGATCGCCCTTTGAGTAAAATTAAGTCTTCGTTTTCCTCATTGGTAAGCATGAAATCATGTAGAATATTTTGTTACTTACTTCTTTTTTAAAATAAATAGGTTTAAGTAGTTTCTATGTCAATAGTATTATGTGCCTATGGGTCTATCAGTCTCTTCTAGGCCGTTATCAGGGAGCTGCAAGCAATGTTAAACCATAACCTGTCAGAGTACAGCAATCTCTGCTGTTATAAATTAGCAGTCAATGGCAGTTTGTCTTCAGAGAGGGAACCTCTTGCTGGATATGTCTTAATAAAAAAATTAAGGCATGAACTGTGAAAGGCTTGCCCTCCCTGAGCTGCACTAAGATTTTTATCATGATAAAAGTAGCCTGCTGTGTACAGAGCTATTCATAGGGACAGGCTAACTAAGCTGAACGATTTCTTTTACTGTCATTTTTGTCTAGAGCTCTCGAAAACCTAAGAATGGCTCTGACTGTATGCATTCAATCCTATGCACCTTCTGGAGTTTGGAAAGTTATTGTAACATATTTAACATTGACAGCTGTCAGGATGTACTTTTTTCTTGTAGTCAGTTTAAATTATGTATTTCTCTCGTTTGGCTTAGATCTCAGTTCTGACTCCAAAAGACTCCAATGACAAGACAAAGTTAATCTATGGGGAGGATGAGAATCAAGAGAGAGGAAATTGGACTGGAAAATTTGACTTCATTCTTTCACTGCTGGGTTATGCAGTTGGTCTAGGCAATATCTGGAGGTGAGATTGCAATTAGAATATTTTGGCTGGTTTGTTGATATAGTTTTCCCCAAATATATGACACACTGATAAAAAAAGCTCTAGCATGACTGTTTCAGGATTTTTTCAATTTAAGCCCTACACAAAAAGATCTTGACGCAGCTGCTTTAGGGTATGATTAACTTTGCTGATGGAATGCACTCTAACAGCAGCACTATTGAATGTTGCATGGCATACTTTAGATAATAGCAACTGTGATTATGTTAAGATTTTACTAAAAATTTAAATACAATGTATGGTGTTTGAATTTTTTTGTGCTTCACCATGTAACTGTGATTCTTGAACATGAAAAAATGTCAATTATTGTGTATGAAAAGTAAGACGCCCCAGGAAAATAACCCTTAAAATGACTATTGTATGAAACTTTAATATAAAACCAATATTTAAATTTAAAACACATATTATCCGTGAAAAGTTAAAGTTTATTTAAACTATTTTCTATCACTCTGTTATTTTCTTACTTTTTAATTAATTATTTTATTAATTACAATTATTAATGAAACAATATCGCCTTTTTTTTTTTTAGTAAATATTCATTACAAATGTATTTTCAATGATATATTCAGATATTTTATTAGCTATAACTTTTTTTTTCTTTTTACTCCAGATTTCCATATTTGTGCTACAGAAATGGAGGAGGGGCATTTTTATTTCCATACCTTCTAATGATGTTCATGATTGGCTTACCTTTATTTTATCTGGAGGCAGCATTGGGACAATTTACTAGTTGTGGTGCTACAACTTGTTGGCAGTTTGCACCTCTTTTTAAAGGTATTTCATCTAGAAATACTCAATGTTATTAAATATATAAACATTTTATTTCAGTAGCGCTTAAGCTTTTCATTTATTATTTTACCAGCCTTCAGTAATTTTTGTATACAGTGAATTTTTTTTTTTATTTGCAAAATGACAAACTTTTTTGTTAGAGTTAAAATAAACAACAAAAGCAACATAGTTAAAGGAGTGCCTATAAATTAAACATTTTTATTAAACATTGAGAGCTTTGTTTAATATTTTTTTACTTTGACTTGTTTTTTTATTCCTCTTATTTACTTTTTTTCAGGTCTTGGTATTGCAATGGTTATTTCTTCAACCCTTACTGCTATTTACTACAATATGATTTTAGGCTGGGCATTGCACTATATGTTTTCTTCATTCACCAGTAGCCTTCCATTTCTGAGCTGTGAAAATCCCTGGAATACAGAAGGTTTGATTAATGTTATGTTTTTAAATGATGCAATGAGTTTTCTATAAAGATTATTAAACCTTTAAATAACACATTTGTCAGAGGAGGATTGCTGAACAGTGTTTGAAATATCATAGAGGACTAGTTATTTTTTCATTATGCATTACAGCCTTTGAGAAAATTTCAAAATTTTTTTTACTATAAACATATTTAAAACTAACACAAAATTAAAGCGTGGCTTTATAACTAAAGGATGGACTGCTAGCCAAGCAGGCCAGAATGCTTTACTGTCAACATGAGAGTCCAGGGTTCAATCCATTGTGAGAACCAAGGGAGTTTTTCAAGGGTCAAAGTCCCTCAAGTTAACCCAGCTTTAAATGGGTAGTTGACCGAAGTTAGGGAACTAAAGGTGGCTGGGCATTGTGCTAAGCAGACTACCCCTTTCTATACCATGGTTACAGAAATAGATGAATTCTACACTTCATCTGCCCAATGGCCCTTTAGAGCTAAGGGAATTGTACTTTTTTTTATTTAATAGCTAAGGAAATAATAATAAAGAGTGAAACTATTTCCTCATATTCTTTTTTTTTTTTAAATTATTACTACTGAAAAGGTATTTATTTCATCTCCACTCTAGAACTTCACCATTTTGTTTTTTTTACTTATTGTAATCATTGAAACTCATCACTAAGAATGTCCAAGTACTAAATAAAGAAAATATTTTAATATTTTCTGTAGCTTATACATCAGTCAGTCATTCTCCTCCTGAATCTTTTGTTTTTTACAGTATCTTTTATGATTAAAATTTTTCAACTTACATATACATGCATAAACAATTAACCTATTTACTCAATGTTAACTATAGTTTTATTCTGTAATGCAAGCATTTTTTTAACCAATATTATCTACCCTGTTTAATCTGCGTTAACTACAAAATATATAATTACTTCCTACATGTATATATTCATATTCATTCATATATATATTATTATAGTCTTATTCTATAATTCAAATATTTTACTAGACAAATATTAACATTGCTGTTAAATCTGCATAAAGTACAAAGTATATAATTACCTTATACATCTATATTATATTTATAGTTTTATTCTGTAATACAAACATTTTTTTACATATTTCGACTTCAGACTGTAAATTAAAACTTCCCATAATGACATGTGATGGTGATGGTCAGTCAAACAATGGATTATGTGTAGATTCAAACAGCAAAGAAATTGCTATTTGGAACAAGACTCTGTTTATGGAATCTACAGGGAGAAAGCTTATGTCCCCTTCACAAGAATACTGGGAGAGGTAACATCATTGCAACTATTTGTACTGGTTTTTTTTTTCTTAAATAAGTAAAGTTACAAGATAATACAGTAAAACTTGCTAACTGTTTATAATCACCTTAAGAAACTTTTTGTACATCTAAATGTCTGCTTTTTGATGAATTATGTTTACTATCTATTGGATGTTTGATTGGAATTATGTTAATTGCACCAATATTTTCATAAAAAGTAATTAATCTGTCTTTTTTTTCCTTCTCATTTATACATGTAATTAATATTTTTTTCTACTTCACTTGATTTGAAAGAGGAATAACATTAGCTAGATCC
>JAGDYQ010000129.1:2103530-2167341 GCA_021962125.1 Bulinus truncatus
CATGATAGTGTGACTCTCAGAAACTATACATAAATGGGCCCCCTCTTTTGGCAAAGTGGCTTTTAATTTTTCCAATAAGGGTTCTAAACGTTATGGGGCCCCAAAGTGGCAGAAAAGGTTAGAAAATAAACTACACATGGGACATATAGTAAAAAACTATGCCCATTTCAAAAGGGCCCAAGGCTTGAAAAGGGGAGCATGACAGTGTGACTCTCAGAAACTATACAGAAATGGGCCCCCTATTGTGCCTTAGTGCCTTTTAATTTTAATAATAAGGGTTCAATGGCATGAGGCCCCAAAGTGGCAGAAAGGTTATAAAATAAACTATATAGGATATATTGTGAAAAACTATGCCCCATTTCAAAAAAGGGCCCAGGCATGAACAAGGAGGCCCCGATAATGTGACTCTCAAAAACTATACGAAATGGGCTACCCAAAGATTTCCACAATGAGGAATGGAACATATTTCGAATTTCCCTTCCTGTAGTCAGGGCCGCCGAGAGGGGAGCGGGGGTCATTGCTGGGAGGCCCGCATCTGTAAGGGGCATAAAGGGGGGCCCGGCCGCCCCGACCATGTCAATTTTTTCACGATTCATTGTTTATTAAGGGGCCCGCAATGATGTCTTGCCCTGGGGCCCGCGTTGGCTCTCCGGTTCCACTGCCTGTAGTCGCCTAAAACTGTTATGTTTGTAAAATATGTCCAATGGATCCAAAATTTGATGAGTTTTAATAAAAATAGAAAAAGTAATAATTACAGCATATAATTTAACGTGAAAGAATTTAAGAACTGCAACAATCAGGGAAGTCAAATTACTGTTATTTTGACAATGAATTTTATTTTAAATTTTCCTTTCCTGGTCTTGAAAAGTTGCAACTCTGTCAATCAATATCAATATTTTTCTATAACATCATTTTCAACAGAAAATATAGCCAGATAACAATTAAAGGGGATGGCAGGTAAAATTTTTTTATCAGTTTTAGTTTTGAAGAAAGCCCCTCTCACATGAAGCTACAGACACACAAATATTGATTAATAATTGCAGACATAGTCTGGGTGTTGGCAGAGATTCTTTGACGTCCCATTCAGCTATGAATTTCAAACATCAAGTTGTTACATGGTGTAAGAACTATTGTGATTCCTTTCCATGAACAGGTCGTTGTCTTAAGTATGAGAAAGGTTTATGCTTGCGGTCTGATGAGTATATGTATATTTCACAGCTCACGTTTAGTCTCCGCCAATAAAGTCAAACAATACCGTTTCTTTGCTGATATAACATACAGATATTGATGCCAGTTGTTCTCAAATACATTACTTCAGCTTACGTCCCACTCTCGCACTCTCTCTTCCTCTCATCTTCTCTCTCTAACTTACCAAATATATACTCTAAACGATTGGCTTTGCATTAGTGATTTATTAGCCATAAATACTGCTAACCCAACAAACTCTCCCTCGGGACAATTTATATGACAGCTCTGATAGAAAGAGATTGACACGTTAACTGGGGACCTATAAAACTTTATAGTTTAACATCCCCCCCAACCGTGTAAATTCCACCGTAACGGCCTTTCTAAATAAATGTAACCTCGCCTACAATTTACTGCCCACACGTACTAAAGTCCTTTTTCTACAGGTATTTGAATCCCCTGAGTCCCACCTATTGCCCTCTATGAATCAATGCCCTCTCTCGGTGATCTGAGACGGTCGTCTGTTGCTTAAATGATTCCACTTCCTGTTCACTATGACACGCCCACTTCCCTAGCTGACGGCCGATTTTGTTACTAAAACTTTTTTAAAAAATGTGCTAAAAACCTACTTCGTAACACAAGTACTGACCACTCTTTGGCCTTCTTATCTCTTTTAAAAGCTCAACTTCGAATAACTCATCAAAGAAAAAAGAGAGCTATCAAACATCTGTTCAGTATGTGATATGTCAGGTGTGCTGTCAAACATAATTCCAAAATGCTTTTTAGCCTTTGTATCCATACACGGAATATCTTTCTAATGATGTGCCAAGACATTTATACATTCATTTTGAGTTTCACTTTCAGGTGATAGATAAGATACGGAAGCTTTTATTGTCCATGTATAATGTTCTCTTTAATCTCATTTGGTGCTCTAAAAACACTGAGTCATATGACTCAGCATCTCAAGAATTGTATTCATTTACCTAAGTTCCAGACGCTCTGCATGGTGGCACCCTGTGGTACTGCTCTGCATGGTGGCAACTTGTGCTATCATTTAGTTTTATTTGAATTCATTAGCCCTTACATAAGTGGTAATAAAACATGTCTTCTAATTCGAGGTGGATTTTATTTTTAGGACTGTGGTGTAAGGGAAAATATTGAACCTTCAAAAACACTGATGCCCAGCACTCAAAAGGCATGACTAAAATTGTTTAAACCAAATTTATGTTACGGGGATAGCTATTCGTGGGGTCCCTAGGGCTGTTTATCTTGTACCGCTACGTATAAGGTTTAGAACGGGGCCCTGAAAATGACATACTTATTAATATAGTTTATATAGTAAAAAAACGGTACCCATTCCACCACCACCACTTCTCCATTTCACACTCACCTCCCAAAGGGCGGGCTAGCTGACCACGAGTGATTAGCGAAGACAATTGTACGAGTATGGATGAAAGGTGATAGAGATGGCATTCGTCCAATAGGCTCATACTTCATACTGAGGTGGTCGTAACAGAGAGGCCAATGAAGGTGAAACTGATGGGAGGCTAATATAATAGGTTTGATTAATTTTGGTCATGCCCTCTGAGGGCTGGGCATCAGCGTTTCTGAAAACAACATTTTTTCTAATATAGCCTATATAATAATTATGTAATTTCAGGGCCTTAAACATAAAGATAGAAAATAAATAATCCGAGAATCTTCAATGATATCTTTCCAACTAACATAAAATTGGATTAATTAATTACTGTCATGCCTATTAAGGGCTGGGCATCAGCGTCTCTGAAGGCACCGTTTTTTCTTATATTGCCTATATTAATACGTATGTCATTTTCAGGGCCGAATTATACACCTTATACGTAGCGGTACAAGATAAACGGCCCTAGGGGCACCAAAAGAACCTATCCCGCTAACATAAATTTGGTTTAAAAATTTTGGTCATGCCTTTTGAGTACTGGGCATCAGTGTTTTTGAATATACAATTTTTTACTATATAAGCTATATTAATGAGTATGTCATTTTCAGGACCCCATCCTACACATTATACGTAGCGATTCAAGATGAAAGGCCCTAGGGGCCCCAAGAGCAGCTATCCCCCTAACATAAATTTGGCTTAAATAATTTTTGTCATGTCCTCTGAGGGCTGGGCATCAGTGTTTGTAAGGGTACTGTTTTTTTACTATATTTCCTATGTAATTTATTTTTTAAGTTTTATTCTTCTTTGGGGCCCCATACCTTTTACAATCCGGTCCTTATTGGAAAAATTTAAAATCACTTTGCAAAGAGAGGGGGCCCAATTCTGTATAGTTTCTGAGAGTTACAGTATAATGGGTCCCCTTTTTAATGCATGGGCCTCTTTTAAATGGGGTATAGTTTTTTTTACATTATATTATTTGTAATTATTTTTGTATCTTTTTTATTTTTTGGGGCCCCTTAACTTTTACAATCCTTATTGGTAGAATTAAAAGTCACTTTGCCAAAAAAGGGGGCCCATTTCTGTATAGTTTCTGAGAGCCTGGGCCCTTTTTGAAATGGGGTATAGTTTTTACTATATATCCTTTGTAATTTATTCTCTTACTTTTATTCTTTTTGGGGGCCCCATAACTCTTATAATCCTTATTGGAAAAATTTAAAGGTACTTTGCCAAAAGAGGGGGCCCATTTATGTATAGTTTCTGAGAGTCACACTATCATGGCTCCCCTTGTTCAAGCCTGGGCCCTTTTGAAATGGGGTATAGTTTTTTATTATATGTCCTATGTAGTTTATTTTCTAACCTTTCTGCCACTTTGGGGCCTCATAACATTTAGAACCCTTATTAGAAAAATTAAAAGACACTTTGCCGAAAGAGGGAGCCCATTTCTGTATAGTTTTCGAGAGTCACACAATCATGGCTCCCCTTGTTCAAACCTGGGTCCTTTTTGAAATGGGGCATAGTTTTTTTACTTTATATGCTATGTAATTTACTTTCTAACTTTCTTCTTTGTAATTTATTCTCTTACTTTTATTCTTTTTTGGGGACCCCATAACTCTTATAATCCTTATTGGAAAAATTTAAAGGTACTTTGCCAAAAGAGGGGGCCCGTTTATGTATAGTTTTTGAGAGTCACACTATCATGGCTCCCCTTGTTCAAGCCTGGGCCCTTTTGAAATGGGGTATAGTTTTTTACTATATATTCTATGTAATTTATTTTCTAACCTTTCTGCCACTTTGGGGCCTCATAACTCTTATAATCCTTATTGTAAAAATTTAAAGGTACTTTGCCAAAAGAGGGGGCCCATTTATGTATAGTTTCTGAGAGCCACACTGTCATGGACTTCCTCGTTCATGCCTGGGCATTTTTTGAAATGGGGTATAGTTTTTTACTATATATCCTTTGTAATTTATTCTCTTACTTTTATTCTTTTTTGGGGACCCCATAACTCTTATAATCCTTATTGGAAAAATTTAAAGGTACTTTGCCAAAAGAGGGGGCCCATTTATGTATAGTTTCTGAGAGTCACACTATCATGGCTCCCCTTGTTCAAGCCTGGGCCCTTTTGAAATGGGGTATAGTTTTTTATTATATGTCCTATGTAGTTTATTTTCTAACCTTTCTGCCACTTTGGGGCCTCATAACATTTAGAACCCTTATTAGAAAAATTAAAAGGCACTTTGCCGAAAGAGGGAGCCCATTTCTGTATAGTTTTCGAGAGTCACACTATCATGGTTTTCCTTGTTTAAGCCTGGGCCCTTTTTGAAATGGAGTATAGTTTTTTACTATATATGCTATGTAATTTATTTCTAATCTTTCTGCCACTTTGGGGCCCCATAACATTTACAATCCTTACTGGAAAAATTAAAAAGCACTTTGCCGAGTTTCTGAGAGTCACGTTATCGGGGCCTCCCTTGTTCAAACCTGGGCCCTTTTTTAAATGGGGCATAGTTTTTTTACTTTATATGCTATGTAATTTATTTTCTAACTTTCTATCTTCTTTGGGGCCCCATAACATTTACAATCCTTACTGGAAAAATTAAAAAGCACTTTGACACAATAGGGGGCCCATTTTTGCACAGTTTCTGAGAGTCACATTATCATGGTTCCTCTTGTTCAAGCATGGGCCCTTTTTGAAATGGGGCATAGTTTTATACTATATATCCTATATAGTTTATTTTCTAACCTATCTGCCACTTTGCGGCCTCATAACTTTTAGAACCCTTATTAGAAAAATTAAAAGGCACTTTGGCACAATAGGTGGCCCATATCTGTATAGTTTCTGAGAGTCACATTATAGGGGCCTTACTTGTTCAAGCCTGGGCCCTTTTTGAAATGGGGTATAGTTTTTTACAATATATCCTATGTAATTTATTTTCTAACCTTTCTGCCACTTTGGGGCCCCATAACATTTACAATCCTTACTGGAAAAATTAAAAGGCACTTTGCCAAAGGAGGGAGCCCATTTCTTTATAGTCTAAGCTTTTTTACGTAAATGTGCTTAATTGTAAAAACGGAGGCTTTTTTTTTTTAATTATAAACATTTTTAGTGAAATTTAGTTTCATTTATAATTAAATATTTCAACTGTGTTAAAATAAATCGAAAAGATTAATGTACGTTTTAATGATTATGTAAATTTTGTTTACTTGGCGTATTAATACAGGGTCATTATTTATAACAAAATCGCAAGAAATATCGGTAAAAAAACACTGAAAAGGTGATGTTTGAAAATATTTTTTTTAAAATAGAAAATGATTGCTTTAACACAAAAGTTGGAACATTTTAGAAAGAGAAATGGATAGCAATTACGAATCAGTTAAAATATATCATCTATGTTTATTTTCAAACGTAAAATAGCCTTTCTTATTAGGTCGTCAGATGTTCGAAAGTCCACCCGTTTTTTAAACGTTGAAAAATAAATTAAATAGTTTATAATGCGTCATTACCTGTGAAAAGTCCTTGATTTAGTCACTGACAAACCAAACATAATGTTTTAGTTGAAATAAATTGAATAATAACATCGTCTTGTTTGAATCGACTTCCTGTTAATTCAATCTATGAGTACTTACGTACTGCGTCATCAAAGTTGGCAAAATTTTTTGAAATATATAGGTAAGGGTCGGAAGTATTTCAGCACCGTTGGTTCGACGCTCTTCCATAGCCATAAGCAATCTATTCTTTATATCTATGATATATACACATATATGCAAAGAAAAAAAAATAGTTATTTAACGAAATAAAACATAATTTAAAAATAAAAGCATATTCAGTTATCTTCAGCAGCACGCTTAGCCTTCAGCCGAGCAGTCTTTCTTCCTTCTCTGTCTTTTGCACCATGCAAGAAGAGAACCACTTCGTGCTGTATCTCGTCATCAGTGGCCCCTTTTGTACTTTTGTTCAAACGAACAGCACCTGTGAAGATAGCACAGAAAAGCCATTAAAAAAAATTCCATAAATTAAATCTAAGTACGTTCTTTAGAAGAAATTTTGTAAACTAGACTAAATGTGAACATCAGACTTTCATACACTTTGTATACAATTTTTATTGTGAACACCTGTACATAATGACATAAATATTAATTATATTCATTTTGTGACAATTATGTTGTCTACTTACACTGAATAATTTCGCGGCAACGCATCTTGCTGAATCCCAATTTTCCAGACCAACCATTCCAATTACATTGCTTCATCAGCTCATTTGAGAGAAGGTGAGACATCATGTTTCTCACTGCCTTTTTTATGCAGCTTTCGCCCTTCATTGCTATGTGTTCAACCTGACAAAAAAAGGAAATCATAACTTCATTAATCAAAAGCTTTAATGAACTTTGTATTACAAATATCACTCATGAAATAAATCTCTAAAAGCTTTCTGTTATCAAACGTGACCACTATATGAAAATGTGGATATTTTAATTTAATGGAACATACTTTAGTTCGAATAAAACAACGGTACTCAACCATTTAACCATGCAACCCCTTATGGTCTAATTTACCATCCCATGGCGATATTCATTAATAAATTTTCATTTAAGACTCCTTTACAACAATTACTACTGCACTTAAAGTAGAGTTTTGCAATTTTAGCTTTTTATTTTCAAGTGTTATGAAATCTTAATTAAAAATAATGTATTTAATAGTCATAATTTATCATTAAATCAAGTAGAATTTTTCAAATACAATTCTTAATTTATTTTTAATTTAAAATTTTTAATGTTCAAGTAAGAGTATTATTGTTACATGATTAGTGAGAAGGCTGTGCTTGCTTTATTTTCAGCAGATCACAAATTCTTAAGTGGCCCCTTAAAATCGTCAAGCAACCCCCATTTTGGTTGCAACCCATAGGTTGAGAACCGCTGGTATAAAACATTACAGGGCAGCAACAAAATTACTATTCATCCGTAAATCATTTTGCACTTACCTTCAATTGTTCAACTTCATGCATAAAAAGTTAAGTTAACAAATATGCTGTTAATCATCAGTCTTGCAAAAGTAATTACCAGTTTATCTTCCAGTGTTTGGTCTTCGATCAATTCAGCCTCCAGATTGCTAAGGCCCTCTGCTGATTTAAGTGGCTAATCAACCGATATATTTTCTCCAGATGTAGCCAATGATGAACTCTGTTGCATGTCTTGGAGCATCTCCTTTACCTCAGTAATTTGATTATGTAGTACCCTCATTTCTGATTTCATTCCAGCGTGAGGGAAAGTAGAATTTCAATTTTTTTTTCACCTGCTATGAATGAAAAAGGAAAAAAAAATTCCATTTACAGCAATTTTAATACATTTCTTTGTCAGTTTGTCACGAATGAATGTCAGAATCAGTCAGCCTGGGATTCTAACTACAACTGGCATTGCCGTGAATTTAGAGGTAGAAATGTAATAAAAACAGCCTTACCAACAGCTTCTAAACTGGTTGCGATTGCATTTCCTACAAAATCAGATCTTGGAGCTGACTTTGCATTTCTAGGTCGTCGGATTATTTCAGATGAAGCTGGTTTTGTGCCCAATCTGTCATCCTGACGGCTTTGAACTGGTCTTGGTGTCACCTGATTGGAAATGAATTCCACACTTTGTGGCGCAGAAGATGTTGTTCCAAGTCCACTTGATGGTTCATTGCACTCGCCAGAGAAACTGACCTCTGTTGCATTGTTTTCTTCAGCTGAATCTTTTGGACTTCCTAGAGGCAAGCTCGGACCGGTAGAATTGAGAAGTTGAGGACTAACATGCATTGCCTTCAACTGGAATTCTGGAGAAGCCGGTGGTGTTCGATGCTGCTGTTTCATCCTTCGCTCTTGTGGTGTGATTCGTCACATTCATCATCATCACTGGAAACCAGATATTGTGGAACCCTGAAATGTCACACAAGCGGAGTACATGAATAATTTTTAAGACTGTTGATGTTGTCAATAAGAAAAGTATGGTAATCAGCATCAAACAGTTCCTCCTATATAGTACTTTACAATGGCAAATACGCCAGCTTCTAATAACAATGAACTGCAGTATAAAGTACTCACATAGTAAACAAATTATCATGTAATCCGGCTATAAAAATATTATAATGAACACAAATTATAAGCAAGAGGTGTGCATAATGCAAATGTAAAAACAAGCCCCAACTTTGGGCATGGTATATATCTTCTGCAGAAATTACTTAAGAAACAAAGCTTATAAGTATGCTGCATTACCTTCTTTTTCTTTAGATTAATATCATCCTCTGAACAGATGTCGGACTTCAGTTGCACTTGGCTGAGTTTCAACATGACTTTGCTGTATGAATCTACACATGAACAGTCATGAAAGTAATATTTAACTTAAAATTGATCAGGACATCAGACACTTTTTATATAAAACATGTACGAAAGTAAACTGTAATCCTGCCAACAATTTATAATGACAAAAGAACATTCAAAACATCCTTTAATATGGTTATTAATAATATTTAACCTGCACAAATAGAAAATGGGCTGTTTTGTTTCTTGAACACATAACATTGGAATAAGTTTACAAAAAAAAAGTTTCTGAAAGTACAACAAAATGCAAATCTTACCTTTGATTCCCAGGATCCGACAAGGATATTTGTGCCAATTCTTGCCTGGTTTTTCTTGTGACATGACTGCTTTATCAATAGCCTGCTGTTTAGTATATGGTGCCCAATATGATTCATCACCATCTAACCAATTTCCTGGTAAAACTGCAACACTTTCAGGTGTTTCTCCACCATCACCAATAAATACAACCACTGCAAACAGTCCTGGCATTCTAAAGAAACAACAGATTCATTAAATTTATGTTCATTGAAAATTAATTGAAAATTGTTAATTGAAAATCGCAAATACCAAATACAACATAATAAGAGGGTAGTCAATGTTTGAGAAACACAGGAGGAATGGAATGTAGACACTGTGGCAGGCTTTAGTAATACAATATCAGGTTCCATTAATCCATTATTCGATCATTATGAGTATTAATATAAATGGAATATGCAGAAATTTTACCTTGTTATAAGAATGTATGTATTATTGATAGGAAAACCAATGTTCGAACTCTTGTACGGAATTACAAAATATTTCCTCTGCACGTCACCCCTTCTGCAGTAGTATACATATTTACATATAAGTAATTTTAGTATTAATATAATCTTAATTAGAAATTCTTAGAAGTGTTTGGGTAAAAATCCATTATTCATAATATACATTTATATTATACTAGTTATAGTACAGTACATAGATTGATACCACTTTATACATATTACCATTACAGGAGCATTTTGTAACAACTTGAAATTAGAATGTTTTTAAAGTAATATTTAATTCTTAAACGACGGCATACAAACTAAAAAGTCAAAGAAATGTACCTTTTTGGCAATTTTTTAAACTTAATATAAATAATATTATTTATTATTTTTTAAAAATTTAATTGTTATTTTATTGTAATAAAATGGAAATTAAAATTAAAAAAAATATTCACGAGATTTTATAATAAATGTAAAGGCTGATGCTATCTCCACGAAAAGACTATGCCCACGAAATATTTCAAAGATATACATTTGTGCTTTTATATACAACCATAGATGTAAAGAGGTGAAGCTTAGCTTAGAAAAAAATAGTTAATGTTCTAAAGTCTCTGGAATGATTTGTATCATTGCTGATCAAAGTGTTGTTTAGATTTGTCTGATCTATATTTTTTATAAACTGTATGTTCCCTCTAAGGATTTGGGGTTTGTGCGCCAAAAAAAAATTTGTGAACCAAAATTTCATTGATGTGTAAATTGTGCGTCAATAGCACTACGCGCACTACAAATACAATTACTGTAATGTGAAAAGAAAATAAATAATGAGATAATAGAGTCAACCACATGGGAAGCTTCCATATATTTAAATGTAGGAAATTTTTTATAAAGCTTTTGTAAATAAATTCTTTTAGAATTTAAAAAAAAAATTATGGTTGCAGTAAGTATGGTTACGTAGAAGAAATAACAAGGAGAGTTAATGCAACGCGAATCTCTGGTTTTGTTATTTGCCAAGACAGTATTTGTGCACTGGGTAATTATCTTCGTTTACTTCCTCTCTGCAATAGTCAACCAAACTATC
Source organism: Bulinus truncatus (assembly GCA_021962125.1). NCBI lineage: Eukaryota > Metazoa > Mollusca > Gastropoda > Planorbidae > Bulinus > Bulinus truncatus. The sequence goes on from JAGDYQ010000129.1 coordinate 2,114,281, forward strand.
ATAATTCTTTATCAAAGCACTAACAGCAAAATGCCTAGAAAGCCATCGTAAGGGATTTAATGGCCTGAAAGAAACAATATCACAACCTGTAGCTTCTGCAATTTCTGCCAATTTTGCCTTTTAAAGGCTTTTTTACACTTGACCTGCCGAACAATGTATTACGTATATGTACGTATTAAAGTTTCTAGTAGTTTCATTAATTTTATTTTTTCCATGCATCATCTAATCCTAAATCTTCTCTATGAGCGACACAGTGTTGTTCAACAAGATGAGGAACAGACTTGCATAATATGGCAGCAACACCATTATTCTTGCCAAGCATTTCAGATGCACCATCCGACGTGAACATAATCATTCGATTTAAGTCAAATGCTATCGCATGCTGTTAGTTGTTTAATACCAGCAAAAACAGTTACATAAATCTGTTTGTGAGCATTTCTAAATTTAATGTATAATATCAGAATTTTCGAAATGGAAATGTCTGTACTTTCATCCACAAATGAGGGTGTGAAAAGAAGATACTCGAATTTCTTTTAAAACTTTAGCTTTAACAACTGTCTTTATGCTTTCAATGAATTCAAAGGCGTAGTTTTTGCTTCTCCAGCTAGTTGGTATTTTTATGTATTTTTCCATATGTTTGTGAATTTCCTGAACTGAGTGCATGGAAGCATTCATTTTCACTGCAAGTACTACATTGTCAATTAAAATTTTGACTTCGTCAGGAAAAGATTTATTGCGCTGCTGTTGTTCTATTCTTTCTGTTCTAGTCTCGTGGGATTCTCGTAAGAATGTTTGAGCATCCCTTTGTTGCGGTTATAAAGTTTATTTACGCCTGCTACATGGGATTTAATACTAACATGTCGTTTCAGATAATCGATTTTCCACGCACCCCATTTTTTACCGGAACTCCATTCATCAGTAATTTCTGCTTTCAAACAAATTTTGCAAACTACATCTTCGGTTTGTTCACGATATTCGAATATTTCTTTTAGCAGCACGTGTTGGCGGCCAGTGCTGCCAGGCATTTTAGTTTCCATGGAATATTCATTCAACCATTCTTTCTTGAAATTCATTCGTCTTTTTTTCACCAAGTGACACCAAGTGATCTTTGCCCTTTCGCTTCGACATTTTCTTTTTTCTCCAACTCTCGTCACTATATCTCTCATAACAATATCTCCTCACTAAGAACTTCTCTTAACTAACTAACTAATGTCCGAATCCAGTGGTATTTATACCCCTAACGTCCGTGCTCTAATTACCCTAAATACGTCAAGTCTCTTCAGTATTGTCCTAACTATCTAATATTTCTAGGAGCGTCACCTGCATTATCGTCATTGTTAACCCACCTAGCCTGTCCGACGTCGCCTCCCGGTCTTCACGCCTTAGATGTCTTCTTATCTTAAAACGTCAAAGGGGATTGTCTCTGCACGGGATCGAGATTCGCGGAATCCGCGGGACTCCCGCGGGATTGGAAATAAATTTAACGGGAGTCCCGTGGGTTTGGGTCTGACCATGAGAAAAGATTGGACTGAATTGCTTGACAAATATAATATAGTTTAAGTTTAGTACTTAAAATTACAGTAAGAGATGCTTAACATTTTAAAGATCGAACTATTTTTTACCCTAGATTTTTGTTTTACTACACAGTGTTTGAGTTCAGAGATACATGAATACTTTAGTGATAAGCTTTTCAGCATTGTTTTTTTTTTGTTATTCTCTTTAAGGGTGAATTGTAAAAGAATCATATTGTAACAATAGCATTGCATCATTCTTTAAATATTATCAAAGTCACATCTGTGTATGGTCAGGGTGAAAGAATAAAAGCATTAATTCACCAGCCTCTCTGAAGCTGTTTGTTGTTGGAATAAACACTTGAGCTTTGGAGCTGCACAGGATCAAGCTAGTTGTTAAATTTTGTTTAGAACGTTTTTTTTTCTGTATTCATTCTCTTGCTGTAATTTCCAAGTGAAAATTGTTGCTTATCTGTTGATTTTTGAACATGGACACTTTGTTCTAATAAGTACTGATATTTGTTTTTGCATTTTGTATTACATTACAAGTTATCTGATGTTATAATTTACTATTAATACAAGACATTTGTGTCTTTTTTGTGTTTATTTGTTTTGTTTTACAGACTTAATATACCATACTAAAAGAAGTTTGTAAATACAGTTAGCCTCAGCTTTCTATTTCTCAATAGTATGACATATAAGTTAAATTGACATTTCGCAAGGAGCTAACATAAAACTTAGTTTTTTAAATGGCTGGTAGGCCTAATAAGCAGCGTTCCACATTGTGGATCATTCTGATGTAATGGACAGGGAAGTCATCAGATTTGAATATTGGACATTGGGCGGTCTCTAAATTTAGAGTTCCAGACTGCAGAATCTGCTGTTCGGTGGCTAGCAAAAAGATCCTTATTAAGCAATAATATTCAGTGCCCTATGTGCAACATTTCTTGCTATCTCTCTTACCTTAATAAAAGTATTGGTGGCTATCGTTGGATGTCATAATTGCAGCTTGAACAAAAGCATTAGGTTTAATTCTTTTTGTACAAAAAGTCATTTGACCCTGAAACAATTTATCATTATTATCTTTTGTTTTGCTATGGGCCTAAAAAAATCATATGCACATGAGGGAAGAGTTTTAAATTACGATACAATAACAAAAATGTATAATAATTTGAAAGAGAGAATTGCACATAATGTGAAACCGCGGGCAGTCTCGAGAAATAGTTTAGGCACTAAATTCTCTGCAATTATTTGTACTATTTCTGATCAACATATTTTTAAGTAGTTATATTGCTTGATCTCTAAAGAATCCTCTTTTTTTAAACTGCTGTATGTGTTAATAATTATGTTGTGTCCCCTCCCCTCTTTGCTTTTATTCTTCCATCAAATCTAGGTCTATCCCTGCATCATGATATAATCTACATTGTTTGTGTGTGTATATATATTTCCCACCCCTCCAACCCCACCCCACTGCCAATCAGGTGTTTACTTTTTAAGAATTAATTCTTGGCACATATTTTCATGTAGGTTTTTTCAAAGGTCTTACATTTTGTATTGAATATCTTGTCATCGTTCGCAAATGTTTTTCATATGTAGATAAACTGATCAGTTTACTTGATGTTTTAGGTCTTCTTGTTTTCTGTAAATAAATGCATCATATTATTGTTTGTAATCTTGTTTTGTATTTATTTTATGTAATAATCTTGTTATTTCTTTATTGTAAATTAAAAATTCTTCTTAAAAAAAATTTCATGGCTAAATAAGAAAAAACTTAACCCTTAAATGCATCCAAAAAAAATCCTTGTGTTTTTGTAAGGATGAGATTTTAACTCCCTATGAGTGCTATTAGCTAATTGTGCAATTTAAAAGGAGGCATCACAGAGTCACTGAGGCTCAAACCTGTAACAACTAAACTGCCACTATGACACCCATTACAATATATTAAAAACACCCACAGTGATCTTTAACCTTTTTAAACTGAATATTTTTATAACAGGAAGAATCTGCAATATTGTTTGGATAAACAGTAATATTTTTTTCGGTTTAGGGATTTGTAATTTTTTATATAATTTAGTTTGTAATTTCATATTTGAATATTCATTGTGCTAATGAAAAAAAAAGTTGGGAACAAGTCTGAAAAAAATATGAATAATGTGCACACCAAAGTGACCACATGAAGCATGGTTTAGTGGGTCTGTAATTAAAAGAAAAACAGAAATAACTTAAGAAGAATATATAATAGTAAATATACTTTTAAACAAGCCTTAAATGAAGTGCCAAGCATTACTGATAAATATATATATAAATATTTGTATGTTATGGCCAATGTCAAAATAGCGATGTGAAGAGTTTCGTATCAACTGTAAAAAAAAAAATTTACTCTCATTGGGCATGGCAGACTACTTTTATTTAAATATTGTGTGACGTTAATTTGGTTCACTCAAGTAGTAAAACTTTGCGGCCATAACAATATTAATTATATATATTAAGCTACTCTATAATGGTTCTATAATGCAGAAATATCATTATAATATGAAAATTGTTATTTTTTCATGACACAACAAAATAGGCCTATGTTGTAGGAATTTTAAAATACTTGTGCAATGAAATTATTAATGCTAAAAGGAAATTTTTCACTTTTCTAAAAAAACAACTATGGAATATTTCTATCACCATAATTTTAAACATAGTAAATGCAATAAATATAAAAAAAAAAAAAAACAAATGCTGAAATAAGTTCTACTTGCCATGCCTTTCCCATTTAATTCACTTTGTTTTTATAAAATAAAAGTGCCAATGAAAATTGAAATTTTCATATCAAGCTTTTTTCTTTTTTCAATTTATAATAGTTAAAAAAAAGTTATTAGATTTATACAACTAGTATGATATTATTATCAATGTTACTGTAAAAAACAGAGAATAATCAAGTAAAGTATTATTTGCAATAAAAGCCCTCCTGCTTCCCATCCCCACCATGCACTCCAGACTCACTCAGTTATTAAAAAAAAATAATTATGAAAGCAATTACATTTATTATTTTTTTATTTTCAAAAATAAACTAGCATGTTTCTTTAACTTAAAAAAAATATCACAGCTGAATTTAGATTTCTTAAAATCACGAAGTCAAATAATAATAAAAACATTTTTTAACATTAATACAAAAAAATTTATGATACATATATATCATGTACATAGACCTATACACAGACCTATAATTTTAGATTGTTTTGTTCAATAAAATAAACAGAAAAAGTTTGACACTTGTTAAATAGGCTTTTTTTTAATACATAAATCTATAATTTCTGTTGTGTTTCTTTTTATTGTTCCTGATTCATTCTAATGATATTGTTTGCAGCTTAAATTGATACCTTGTACTGAGTTGATTTATAAAATTATTCAGACTTTTACAATGGCAGTTTCTTCAGAATAATTACATTTTCAAAAGTATTGAAGTTGATAAACTGATTTGGATCATACAATTTTATATGGCTTCTTTTTTCAGCTATCTTTTTTTCTAAGTCTTATTCTCTCCTAACTAAAATTAAAATGAAAAAGATTCTCTTCACTAATTCGATATTTAGCAGCGGTGGGCCAGCTCAAACAGTCCAGTAGCCTCAGCTAGGAAAATGTAATCAGCTTTACATTTTAACATAACAGCAATGTTTTTTTTATTTATTCCAACTTACACTTGTTGCTATCAAGTTTCTAGCTACCGTACTTAACCAGCTTGTACAATATATTCTGTTTAGATTGTCAATAACAGGGAACTAGGGCAAGAAAACAATAAATGAAAAGCAAAGAAAAACAGATATTTTATTTAGTAAATGCACTTTTCACTTTATTGTGACTTAAAATCTGTACATATTCATAGAAAAAGATGAGTAAAAAAAAACATAACTTTAAAACATTTTTTAACATTAATTATAAACAGAGTTACTTTACATTTAATTTATTTCTTAAAGTTCTTTTTAGGCTTAATCACTAAAAAGATTGTTTGTTAAAGCACTTTTAAGCAATATATAAACAGTAATGTTAGTCTTTTGAAAGAGAAAATAAACCAAAACGTGATTACTTTAGTTGCTAAATTCTCTGAGACGATTTGTGTTGCAGCTGAAAATATCATTTTGTTTTTAGATTAGTTACATAATTTTTGATGTAGGATAAGATTTTTTTTTGTATTTTGTAAAAATAAACTGTCCACATTGATCCTGCTCAACCCCTTGGCCCTCCCATTTAACCAATGCCTATCTGTCTACTGGGCAGCTTAGATTATACTGTGTACATATTTTTTTCTTTTTTTTTACTGTTGGGGGATGCCTGGATTTTTCCTCATTGAGGTTTTAATGGTTTTTTATGATTATTTTATTTGTAGCATGCGGGGGCGGATGGGGGGGGAGCAGGGGGACCGGACCTCCCCCTCCCTCATTTTGTCTGGCCCCCTCTGCTTATTTGTTGTACTTAGTAAAGTGCATTACCTGGCCCCCCTGCTATTGCCTGGCCCCTGCTGTAGAATTTTCACGTGGCTGCATTAAGTCCAATTCGAGTACTCAGAGCACAGAAGCTAGTCCAGATGTACCAAGTGCCCAAATCTTGTTTAACAAATATTATCTGAAATTACAATCTTGTGATGGTAAATCTAAGGACATTGACACATTTCTATTTTCGAACAGAAATGCAGAAGCAATAATGTGCCGAGAGCACATTGGATAGATCTAATGAGTGAACTTCTAAGAGGAGATGCAAGAAGTGCACTAAGATCAATTCCAGACTACTATACCAAGGACTCTGATGAAGTAAAGCAGAATCTTCTGAAACATTTCAATAAAACAGAATATTTCTCCAGAAAGAAGTTCCTTTCTTTGAAACTGTCAAGTAATGAACAACCACAGTAATTTATTGACAATGTAGTGTCAAGTTTAAAGTCCTGGCTGACGCTAGCAGAAATAGACTTAACAGATGCACAGGCAGTAATAGAAATGTTTGTGATTGACAAAGTACTACAAATATGCACCAAGGATATGTTTGCATTAATAAAGCAGAGAAATGTTAAGACCATAGATCAACTAGTAAGAGCTTTAAGTGATTTTATGGACAGTTGTCCAGAGAAAGAAATATGTAAAACGGAATTTTATGCTAATATTGTGAAGAACAGATATCACAGTCTACAAAATAGGAACAGCTACCAAGGTAAATTCAATATTCCCAAGCAGAATAAACCAATGAGCCAGAGACAAGAATATGTTTCTATTGTAAGCTAAGAGGACATCTTATTCGTGACTGTAGAAAGAGACAAAGAGAATGTCAATCACACACACAAGAGAGTATGACAACAAAAGAGTAAACAATCAGAAAGCTGACAGACGTCAGCTAGTCAAAGTTAAAACACTCAGCAGTATCAAAGAAGACAGTGGCCTAACATCAGCACACAGAGAAATCAGACAGAGAGAACACGTAGATCACAAAGATCTGGCACCAGAAATACAGGCCCACAAGAACATAATACTGAACAGTATTGTGCCAATGTAATCAGTTCACATGGAAGGATAAACTTTTATCCAGCATTTGTCAATGGCACAAGAATACAGTGTCTTCGTGATAGTGGATGCAGTACAGTTATTGTGCAAGATGATCTAGTACGCAAAGATCAATACACGCATAAAATGGGTGATGGCTCAAAGGTGGAATGCAACATGGCAGTAATTGATGTAGACTCACCATGGATCTCGGGCACAATTGAAGTCCTGGTGATGAAAAATCCTGTTGCACCATTGATTATAGGCAACTTGCCAATTATAAAGGACAATACAACATAAGAAATTGTAAAACAATGGACAGACAAAAAATGTCTGAAGGAATAGAAATGTGTTGCATTTCTATAAATAGTAACACAGTGTATCCTGAGCAAGCATCTTGTGATCCAGGGGTGGGAAAACTGCGGCCCACCAGAGTATTTTATGCGGCCCAAACGCATGTACATGTTTTTTCCTTTGTTTAGATTTTATCGCTATATTTTTAAAAAAAGAATTTATTCCGACTATTTGATTATAATCTAGAATTATTAAATCCGTTTTATAGCTCCAGATAATTATTTGTGATCACTAGCTGTAACGGCCACAGTCAGTAATATTTTTATAACACACTTTGGAAGGGCCGAAAATGCGCCATAGCTACTATGAGATTACATGGTCGGTCACGTTTAGAGAGAGTTTGTATTTTGTAGGTGATACATACCTGTCAAAAATTAGTTGACCTGGTTAGGCTGGAATTAAAAGCAATGCTAAGCGCCATATGGTGAAACAACAGCATATCACCAATTAGGAACTGACCAATCAGAAACAAGGACATAGGTGAGAAGACAACTAATTAGGGTCTTATAAAAGAAGCCGGCAGATCATCACAAGAACTCACAATGCATAGCTAATTAATACAAGTAGTTAATTTTTAACATCCCTATTTCGAAACTGTGCTTTTCAAACTGAAGAGGGTTTACAATTTACATTTGAAAGGATTTGTAAAAATTGTAATTTGCTGCCAAAAAAACGTAGGTATGGTGAAGTTGATGAATGATAAAACTAAAGAGGAATATTCTTACAATACACTTTTACCTATCCACTGTGTCATTGCCCCTGAGGAAAGTTTAAGTTTTTCCCCATTTGAGCTGTTGTATGGACGAAAGGTAAGGGGGCCCAGCCATATACTCTGGCCTGGCCGAAAACTACCGGGAAGCTCACATGGGAAAAATGGGATAACCCACAAGAGGGGGCCCTCGAAGGGAAACAACCCACAGGGAACCCCATAATGTACCAATATGTGGTCAACCTTCGTAACAAACTAGAAGAGACTTGTCAAATAGCCCAGCAATAGTTAAGCCGAGCAAGTGAAAGGGCTCGCAAATACTTTAACCAGAAGGCTAAACTCCAGGAGTTTGCCCCAGGGGATAAAGTGCTAATTTTCATGTCTGATGAGAAAAACAAATTACTTATGCAGTGGGAGGGCCCCTACCAAGTGACCAAAAGGGTGGGGTTCCTTGACTACCAACTCCAACTCCCCAAGGGGACTAAGATTTTCCACGGGAATCTGTTAAAAGCTTATATAAGCCGGGACCCAGAATGTTTGTTGGGGCACCCAGCGAATAAAGCAGAGACAGTTGAGGAGGGGACGAAAGAAGGGTCAGACAGAGGCCAAATGAAATCAAAGGGGGAAGAAAGTATTCTCGCCGCAGGGGCCATAATTGACTTAAGTGAGGAAAGTTTAGATGAATGGGAAGTATTGCTACCAGGGCAGGGAACGGAGACAGCCGCTGATGTGGTGATCTCCCCCGTATTATCCGAGCCCCGAGTCAAAGAGATAAAACAACTCTGCAACCGTTACTCGGATGTCCTGACCGACCTCCCCGGTCGGACTCACTTGGTCGAACACGACATACGTCTGATAGACGACAAACCTGTCAGACAGTCGATGTATACCACACCATTTGCTGTCAAACAGTCCATTGAGAAGGAAATTGAGGACATGCTTAAACTAGGGGTTATCGAGAGGTCCCATTCCCCCTACTCTTCCCAAGTGGTGTTAGTGAAGAAAAAGGATGGGACGTATATGTTCTGCATAGTTTATCGAAGGTTGAACAAATTCACGGTTTTTGACGCAGAACCCCTTCCAAACCTAGAAGCCTTACTAGCTGATATAGCACAGGACGGGACAACGTTCCTGTCAAAAATAGACCTCAGTAAAGGGTACTGGCAGGTACCCCTTAGCGACCGAGCACGTGAAATGACCGCCTTTCAAACTGCCGCGGGCCATTTTCAATGGCGGGTCATGCCGTTCGGTCTGGTTACCGCCCCTGCCACCTTTTCACACCTTAAGAGAGAGCTACTGAGAGGGCTGGGGGGCATCGTGAACTACCTAGATGAAATACTCGTCTGCACACAGACCTGGGAAGAACACATTAAAGTCTTGGAACAAGTGTTTAACAGATTACGTAATGCGAGGATTACAGCCCAACCGGTTAAGTGCATGCTGGGGGCGAGGGCGTCGACTTCCGGGGCTATTGTTTGGGTGGGGCGGAATAAAACCCGGTCAGGCGAAAGTATATGAAATTCTAAAGATCTCCACACCAAAGACCAAAACTCAAGTTCGGGCCCTTATGGGCCTAAAAGGCTACTATCGGCGGTGACCGACCCTCTTACTGACCTGACCCGAAAGGGCTGCGCCACCAACGTTACATGGACAGACAGCGGCCAGAAGGCCTTAGAGACTGTACAATCTCTCTTAAGTAGTGACCCCCTCCTCCGACTACCGGACTTCACACGTCGGTTCATCTTAAGGACCGACGCCTCGGCAACCGAACTGGGTGCCGTGGTCCTGCAGGAGTTCTCTGATGGTAAGTTTCCCATTCCCATCAGCCGCAAAACTGAACGAAAGGGAGAAAAAGTATGCTCCCATAGAACTGGAGGGCCTTGCTACTGTGTGGGCCCCAAAAAAAAATTAGAGAGGTTCTTATACGGCACCGAATTCACCATCAAAACTGACCATAGGCCCCTCCTCTTTATCTCGGAGAGCAAAATGAAGAACGATAGGTTGATGAGGTGGGCCCTAGCCGTATATCAGTATAGGTTTGTGGTACACAGCATCAAGGGAAAAGATTTGATGAGGCGGTGCCCAGTGTAACTCGTCGGCGGCTACATCCCGGGTTGAAGCTCATTCACAATAATCCACATATGGAAAGGTTATTGGATGGATTGCCTGGAGTGAGTGAATGTCGTGTAGGTGTAGTTGTGTCGCTTACTAAATCACGTCGCGAGAGACTGCAAACTTTGAGCCACTAGGTATCCAGGCAGAGGTCAATGTATTACGAATCCTTATTGAAACAGGAGGTATGCTCCAAATACAGGTGAAGTCGATGACACATATCCGGAAAACCACAACAAGTTGAATGTTCGAAGAGGAGAAAGAAAGGAAACAGGCTTGGCTATTGTATCGTGCCAGGGCTTTATATTTAGATGGAGTCTTACTCAAGGTCATAAGTATATCCTAACATTAGTGGACATCTGTACAAGATGGCCTGAGGCCGTACCACTGACTAACATTACCGCACAGAATGTGGCACACGCTCTGTACACAATGTTTACAAGGATTGGGTTCCCCCAAACGATAATGTCAGACAGAGGATCACAGTTTACTTCAGAGGTGTTTCAGCAATTGGAGTGTCTTTTTAAAAATAAAACATATATTTACGACACCGTACCACCCACAGAGCAACGGAATATATGAAAGATACAACGGAAAGTTGAAACAAGCACTGAAGAAAATAGTGAGTCAAAGTCGTCAAGAGTGGGACAAGTACCTACCGTTAGTTTTGTTTGCACACAGAGAACATACATGAGTCAACAGGGTAAAAGTTAGAGGTCCATTAGAGCAGAGGTTCTTAAACTGTGGTCCGCAGACCCCTGGGGGTCCGCAAAGCTTTTACTGGGGGTCCGCAAAGCCATTTGAAAAAAAAAATCATCGTAAAATATATACATATATAAATATTTAAAGTTCATTGTTTAAGTATATCCTACCCTCGAAAATTTACCGCGTTGCGTGTTGCTAGTTTCGGGTGTCGACGTCGTTTGCATCACGGATTACGGATGTTTAAGTTAAATGACGGGAAATGGTAAATTTTGTAGTTTGCATATTTGTACCGCAGAAGCGTAGGTGGCGCTGATAAACTCGATCACGTGATGCAAAGGACCCTGTCTGTGGGTCTTGATTGGAAACGCCATTTTGCAATGTGTTTTGACATTTGCCATGATAAATTTAGAATTTAATATTTTATAACATATAAAGCTTAAAAACCTCACAAATATGTCACATGTTTATCAAATTTTATTATAAGCCTACTTGGAAGCTCTGGGTTTGCTAAAAGACTGCTATACTTGCCGCTAGTTTTTAATGGAATTACAATTGTAACTCGAAATATTCATTAATTTGATGGCGCATGAATTTTTTGATTTGTATATATTCCAATTGTAACAGTTTTTTTAATTCAAGTTCCAAGTGTTGTGATCGTGAAAATTGATTTGATAAGTCCAGGTAAAATATTGTTATATGAATAGTAGTAATACATTTTATAAATAATAATTCGTTTTATTTTTTTATTGTAGTTCAATGTTAATAAATTGCTCCATAAAATGGATCGTTGGCTACAAACTGGTTCAACACAGAAATGAAAAGAATCAGATGAGGAGGCATCAACAGCAAACTCTACCAAGAAACGCAAAATTAGAAAATATATGGATGATTATTTATCATTTGGATTTACTTATATTTGCAAGAATGATGTGGAAAGACCAGTCTGTGTTCTATGTCACGAAATTGTATCCAATGAAAGTATGAAACCTGCTAATCTCAGATGTCATTTACAAACAAAGCACAGCGAGCATGTTAGTAAGTCTATGGATTTTTTTTACAATGAAAAAACATGAACTTACTTCAAGTCAGAATTTGATGGTAAAGACGGCAACTGGTAGTATGAATAAGAAAGCAGTAATGGCATCATATGAAGTAGCCCTACTTATTGCTAAAGCAGGAAAGCCGCATAATATAGCAGAGCAAGTAATTCTTCCTGCCACAAAAGTGATTACAAATATAATGTTAGGAACTAACGCAGCAAACGATATAAATTTGATTTCATTATCAAATGATACGGTTAAGAATAGGATTCAAGACACGTCATGTAATATAAAAGAGAAATTAATATCTAGAGTGCGTAAAGTCACTATTACTCATTACAATTGGATGAAAGTACTGATGTCACTAATAATGCCAATTTGTTAGCTTTCATTAGATATGAGTTTGAAAATCAAATACAAGAAGATTTATTGTTTTGTGATTCACTACCTTCACAAACGACAGCTAATGACATATTTAACAGTTTGAATAATTTTATAGCCAAAAATGAAAGAGAGTGGCCAAAATGTGTTGGAATTTGCACTGATGGTGCTCGTGCAATGTCAGGTACAAGAACTGGATTGATTGCTCGTATTAAAAATGTTGCGCCTCAGGCTGTTTGGAATCATTGCTGCATTCACAGAGAATCATTAGCAGCCAAAAATATGTCACCAGATTTGAAAAGAACATTAGACGAAGTTGTTAAAATTGCCAATTTCATTAAGGCTCGTCCACTTAATTCCCGAGTTTTTAAAATTTTGTGTGAGGAAATGGGTAGTCAACATACACATTTATTATTACACACAGATGTACGTTGGTTGTCCCGCGGGAAAGTACTCATTCGCCTTTTTGAGCTTCGAGATGAAATACGATTGTTCGTAATAGATGCGCATTTTGAGCTGACCGAATGTTTCAATGACTTTAACTGGATAGCTAAGGTGGCTTACTTGATTGATATTTTTACAAAATTGAATGAACTTAATTTGAGCCTGCAAGGTACTGTTGTAAATATATTTAAAGTTGAAGATAAAATAGAAGCAATTATTAAAAAAATCGACTTGTGGTCGAAACGCATCCAGAACGGTGCATATGAGTCTTTTCCAACTCTCAATGATTTCATAGAAAGCTCCAGTGAAGAATTGCTTATTCAAACGCGTCAATTATTTGTTGAAAATTTAATTACTTTGAAAAGCAACTTCAGGAAGTATTTTCCTACTCGATAATAAAAGAAACTGCATGGGACCACTGACTATAGAGCAGGACGGTGTTTAGTTCCTTTTTCAATCATTTTTTTGTTTATCTTTTACTTAAAAATCTATTTTTTTCTACAATAGAATATTTTAACACTCCTTTACATTTAAAAAAAAAATTATAAATATTCATTTGTTGTGTGGTCATTTATAATTCTCATTCAACACATCTTATAAGATAAGGAAAGACTATTTATTAAAAAGCCAGTAGACAAAGTTGATTTGTTTTTGTTATAGTTATGTAGCCCTGACATATTTTTTTCTCATTCTGGTACTAATTGGATCCAACATTTCTTTAGGACAGCAACAGTAAACATTAAATAAATATATCTATAGTTAATCGGGAAATGGTAGCTCACAAGCTGTTGATACAAAATCAGACAAGTTGTCTTCAGTGAGGGCTCTTGACTGTTGAGGAATATTATCATAACAGGCATCAGTGAAATCTTGTGGGATGTACAACATTTGAGCCAGACGACTGGCTTCTGCACTGGACGGACATGGCAAGATTAGCTCTTCCACCTGGATCAACATTGTGGATAATAATAAATAAATATGATATATGCTGGGTAAATAAATTGTACAATTTTGCATTAATGGTTTATTGAGTACTAATCCAGTATCAAGATATTTACTTTAAAACGATAATAATTCAATAATGCGGGTTCCATTTTCTATTTTGAAGCACAGGTCAAACAGCTTCTGGTAACCATAATGTTAATCAGTATATTTATTTTATAATTAAAACATATCAGCAAAAACGGTCACAGATGACTAAAATTATGGCAGCAGTAAGCTTGCAGATTATTTTTTCCAAACATTAAACAGGCATGAAATGTGTTTTATAACTCTGCGCTTTAATGCTAAGAAAGAAAGATTAACAACAATTCACAAGACTTTACCTTTCTGAAGGCCATACAGTGTATATGTTCCTTTTTCTCATATTTCCATCGCAGAAAGCCAAGATTATCCAGGGCGAGCTTCCAGCTCTTCATCATGGGTGCATTACACTGTTGACTGTAGAAAGGTGACAGATTTAAACTTGCATAGCTCTGTGTTTCCTCACACAGCGGTCAGGAAGATAAATCTATTTGTAACAAGTACACAGCTACTAAACACTTGTCTGTGTGAAACCGGTGTTATGATCAAGAGTAAACCGTTGGCTGTCAACAGCTCATGGGCTCTGATACAGCACTGTTATCTCTGGAGTGAAGAGGGCATGTACTCCAGCAGCAAGGAGAAGACAACCACATGAAAACTGGACTGAGGTAGGTGCGTGATGGGGCTGGACAAGCATGTCAGGTCATAAGTCAGAGGAATAGGCCACTTGGTTGTTTCCAGCCGAAGGAAATCACATTTCAAGACAGTCTAGTTAAAATAGAAATTAAACACTGTAATTGAAACTGAGGGTGCCATGTACAGTAGCAAGGGATGGATTAAGAAATAAAAATATATAATCAAAGCCTTTAGGTAAAAATTTCAATAGTTTCATAGCATTGTTCTATATCCTACATGATAATGTAATTTTTATGGATAAAAATGATTCTTTTCTTTTAAAGAATAAATGTTTCTTACAGAAGCAGTTTTAACAATCTTTGTATATGTTGCGCTGCATGAGCACATTTGCTGCCATAAAAATGTTATTAAATGATATGGAAATGTAGAATATTTAAAACATTTTCTGATTCTCCTACTAAGTGGTAATATGTATATGTTTTAAAATTCTCAATACATCCCTTACTACTCTAAAGAGCGTCCAAAACTAAACACAAACGGACAAAACAATACACTAGCCAGGAGTGTAAACATACACACACAGAATAGTAGGTCAGCATTATTTATCTAACTACATTTATTTAAGTAAAAAAAAAAATTGTCTCAATAAATAGGTACCACAAACTGGCTCAAAATCGTGGTTTTGCGTCACTGTAGTCAATATTTGGATAATTTTAACTTAATGATTTCTCTACTTAAAACTGATCAAATCTCATAAACAATTATATCATTTTAAACTATTTTGTAAGCCCTACAATAATATGTAAATTTTAATTACGTAGATTTAAAACAAAAGGTTACATTTTTAAAATGAAAACCATCACCGAAGTCACTTTTTACCGGCCGACGCGCGATCTAATTTGACTATCCTAATTTCAATCTCCGTGCGATTCTGGGCCATTTGTCCTACAGTAATGTCAAATATATCAACGTGTGCAAAAATGAATGCCCTTTACAACCATACTAAACATTTAATTAAATTATATTTAACAATATTTTTAATATAAAAAAATCATAATAATAAGTAAATTATTTTGTGATTTTTTAATTTTGTAGGTTTTTCTTTAGTATCATTAGAAAGCCCGTCCATTTTGCTTTTAAAATGTTATAATAAAACTTAATTTGTCGCTTATTTGGCCCAAAAGCGCTGAGCTCTAAGTAATAGCATATAACACACATTTTTCACCCATTCTTGCACGACCGTGAAAATGGCCGACAATCAAGTTAGCAACGCTACACCAGTCACAATGAATTGAACTTTATTGGGACTTAAACACCTAGTTGGTAAGTAAAAACGATAAAAACTTGTAGATAAATAGTTACATTATTTGTTCCTTACCTTTTAGCTTTATATTTCTTTGGAAATGTTTATTGTTGTAGTTATAATAACTTTAATATGATAAACCTCGAGGCCATTTTGGTGCTTTTGTACATTGAACGATACCCCTCATGGTTTGGCAACACTTCTATTTTTTCTGGCCTTTTTTAGAGAGATAAATTAATATTTTCTAAGAGATAACATATTCAAAATTGACTAGTATATATTTTTTACCGTTGTTAGATAGTTTTATTGTCTCAAATTTAAACAAACATAACAGGTCACGTGGTCAATAATTGGTTGTCAATGTAAACATATAGTAGATTGTAGGCCGACCCGAATTAACATAACTATTATTGAATGGATATTTGTTCAATTATTGTTGTAATATAACTGTGTATGTTTAGTATATGCTTAAATTCACTATTATTTAAGTCAGAACCATTTTTAAATGTCATAATTATCCTTATCAGACGGTGTACAACTCAGTACTTTATAGAAAGTTTCTGTGCTAGTTGGAGGGATACCTATTGCCTTGTCTACTAGACTAGTAATACATGACTTCTTCAACTCTGGTTTTGAAAGAGGAAAATGGCAAGTCATGGACTCATGTAACTGTTACGTCTGTATTTTTTTTTATTAAAATATTTCTTAGCCACTCATGCGTTTGTATTATTATTAAGTATCTTATTATTAATATTAGTTCAGTTTAAGTATTATTGACGTTTGAACATCTTTTAGCTTTAATTAAATATGGTTCTCACAAATCCAAAAAAAAAAAAAAAAAGAACTGGTAATCAAGTTAAGTAACACATAGAAAAGACTTTTATGTGTTTAAATACCATATCAGCAGTATATTATGTAACCTATTTGGACCAATTTTGAGTGTGGGTTATATATTTTAAAGCCTTGCAACTTTTAGAGTGAATAAGAGAAATATACACAATCTCCTGAAGGAGTCTGTTCTTTCAAAACTACAGAGATTAACTAATGAACTTTTCAGTCATTTTTTTTTATTTATTATATTAAGTAAACAATAGACATTCAAACTCTTGATAAACAAATAATAACAGAGAAATAGATGAAAACATAATAAAAAATTTAAAACAAATAAAACTTTTAATGGTAGGGTCAGCCCCATAGCCAGGGGTGGGGGGCATTGTGGGGCCGTGCCCCTCCCCTCCCACGGCTAGGTGTGGAGTGCCCCCCCCCCGCTTAAAAAAAGAAGAAAAAGAGGAAAAAATATAAAAAAAGTAAAGGTGCCCCCTTGCTGGGTATTGGTGCCTCCCTGCTTACTTTGACCTGGCTACGGGTCTGGGTAGGGTCAATAATTGGAAAAAATGTCCTTGATGAAATAGTAGTACTATATCAAGAAGAAATTAGAGTTAAAATCACTAAATGATCAACAAAACAGTACATTATCTCTAAGTAAGCATAAATTGAAACAAAACATGTGTTTTGAAAAGCTCCAGAAATAAACCTTTATTACTATGAGAGGTATTGAAAGATGAAATAAAAAAAGAAGGGAATGATGCTGATCAACAGTGCAGGATTTATATATAACCTACACAAGCTATAGCTTAGCACCCCCACTTTTTTAGGAGGCCCCCAAAAATTGTTAGAGTGAGCAATTGTCACATTTATTTAAATATTTGACATTGCCATTTAATTTCTGGAATTATAAAGGGTCCCATATCCCAAATGGTGGATGGCCGAGTGGTGTAGATACTCGACTGTCGACATGTTATCTGGTGCAAAGTCGTCCCACAAGTCCACCCGGCTTTAAATGTGTACCTGACTTAAGTTGGGGAATTAAAGGCGGCTGGGTGTTGTGCTAACACACAATCCCTTCATATGTCGAGGTTATAGAAACAGAAGAATACTAAACTTCATCTGCCCCGATGGCCCAGTAGGGCTAAGGGAACATTTCTATATCCCACATAGCTTAGGGCCTTATGACGTCTAAATACGGTCCTGCTGATCAATTAAATGGTACATTAATAACTCATTCAAATGGTATATGCTTACATTAACTTAAAAGTAAAATTACTTAAATTTCGAAAGTTACACTTATTTAGGTGAGCTCCTGTAGTGGTAAAATGCATAAATTATTTGTTAGCTTTCCATGACTTATGAAATAATTAGAATATAATTGAAATGTATGCATCTAATGTTACGGTTACTATTGTTACTAATATAACTTTTCAAATAATACTTAATAGTGGATTTTTCCCTAATGAAAAGTATTTTTATTGATTTTTTTCATGCATGGATTTATCCATCCCTGTACTGTATATATAAAAATAATTGGTCTAACGACTATTTTATAGTTAAGAACTATGTATATCCTACATTTTCATATATAAATGTTGAATATATACATAACAGTTCTTTTTTTGTGAATTTTTGAAAATGACAATTTTTTTAGTTTTTTATTACCCCATCTATTTCTAACCTTTATTATATTAATCATAAATTATCTTAAGATATTATGACTTATTGAATGTATAGAGCTTAAGTTACCCTACAGATTGATGTAATTAGTTCTTATGTGTGTTGGTTACAAATTTTATTATGATTTTTTGAATTGTCACGAATTTTGAAAATTTATCTCCCTTTTTATTTTTTCTAAAAAATGATGAAAACCCATTTTCAGTGCTATAAATTTTAATGATATAATTTTACACCTTTGAAAAAAATTGAGTTTATTTTATGTATATTTGTGTTTGTTTTGAATGTAAATGATTTGGTGTACAGGAAATACTTTTACAGATAACGCTTGGCAAAAATGGCACTTTTGAAGGTGTTGTGAAAAAATGAAAAAGTCACATTTTCAAAAATTTATATCTCTTAAACTATTTGAGCTATTACATAATAAATTTGATGTCCACCATCTTAGATTCTCGAGTTCTTGCAATATTCATGTTGAAAAAAGCTGTAAACCCATTTTAAAAAATCAGTTTGTGGTACCTACAATAAAATGTTTTGTTTACCTGTGTGGTAGGACTCAAGTCAATACCCACTACTTCAAAATTTTCTAAACCGTAAAATGGATTGTAACAGTTGCCAACATCTAAAAGTCTAATTTTGCAGGACAACGGCTGATCTCTATAGAATAAAAAAAATATATAATTTATTATTAGCAATGACAAGGGAGGTAAAAATAAAACCAGAATGTGTTTCTATGGTTATTCACCTTGTAATGAAAAAGCATTGTCTGGACCCTCTTCAGAGGTTCTTAAAACGGACGGAGGGGGGGGGGGGTGAGGGGTTAAACAATAAATTGTAATGGAGTAAATATAATGGATGTAAGGGGAATAATTCTCTTCTATTAATTTTGACTAGATTAATAATGAACAATGATTTGTTTCTTTGGGCAAGCCAACAGTAGCCCCAGTATACTGTGGTCTACTAGCGTTGATATCCAGGCAGACACGGATGTAACTAGAGTCAGTGTCAAAATTAAAACCTCTTAATATAATCTTTGCTAAATGGTGGAAGGAGATTTCTAAAAAAAACAAAACAACAACAACAACAAAAAAATATCAAGAAGTAAATCCTAATTCTTTTAACAATTTACTGTCTGCTTATTAGTTTAAAAAAAAAAATCAACCAGTACAAAGTAATCAACGCGTTTATTCTAATTTAAAAAAAAAAAGGTTCTAATTAAAATAAGATAAACCGTGACAGCGTCCTTAATCATCCATAACTGACCTGTTACAGATTTTTTTTAGTGGTTGGCTTTTCTGCGAATGTTACAGTTGTTTATTCAACGACAGTGTGCATTAGTTGAAGTTATCACTAAATATTTGTTTTTCAATCACAACACATGGGTAAGTAAATGTGTCAAATTCTCAATTTTTCAATAAGTGATCAATACTTCAGATGATAATGTATGAATAAGGAATGTTCTTGAACAGTTTGGTTTGGAGCTGCGGCAGGGGGAAACATAACTCTTTTTATGGGCTGGAATTGACCACTCGGTTCACGAGCAGTCCCACCGTTCAAACCTCCTGCGAATCATAGTATCACTGGCCTCAATGTGGTCTGTATTACACACAACACAATGAACACACTACGTGGAACATTGTCATAATTGATTTTGTTTAAAAGTTTGTTTGATAGGGGCGGTGAGTGGGTGTACGTGTATATGTGTTGATACGTTCAGCCAAGCCATCTGGTTGCGCAATTGTTAAAATGACGCCAACAAATATTTGCCACAAGCTGTTTGAATGGCCACAACGAGCTTGATAAAAGTGTTGTGTGTTACACTGGTAGTGAGGTGGGAGGGTAGCGACCAAACCGAAGAACAATGGTCAAATAATTGGAACCAGATTTAACAGATTTCAGAGATAAATCGTCGGTATTAATCTAGTAGCGGTGGCTCATCAACAAAGTGAAGACGTGACAAGGAGCTTATGCTCAATTAGAGCATAAGATGGGCGTCTACTGCCCTCGAGTGGCGGGTGTTACGTCAGAGAGAGATCGCTTACATTAAAATGGAGTTCGCTGGGAGACCCAGAGTCTAAGAACTGGTATTTTACGACAATGACGATTGTTGCCAAAACAATATGTTGATGAGTTATAACTCAAAATACAGAACATTAAATTTCGTTTTGTTATGCGCTAAAAAAAAATGTATAAAACATTATGAGAAAGATGTCAGGCTTCAATCACATAACACCCCCCCCCAACCCCCTTTCCACAAGTTTTTATTAATATTTATATATTTTTTTTTCAATGATGAACCTTTACCACATAATTAAATGAATGAGTAAAGTACCGGGAGTTCCCAGACTCGGGTGGGTCGAGAGAACACAACATGATTACGCAGTACACAGGCCAGAGCCATTTGTCTGACGTTCGGTCAATATTAGTCAACAAATCGTCCACGGCCAGCACAGCTTTTGACGTCCATTTCCTTTCACTGTCTCGCCGCCCAACTTGGCTAATGGGATAAAAGTGTTACAATTTATTTTTTTTAAAATCTCACTTTACACAATCACTTTCCCTCTTCGTAAAAAATCTCTTACTACATTGAAATATATAAAAAG
This sequence comes from Bulinus truncatus, assembly GCA_021962125.1. NCBI lineage: Eukaryota > Metazoa > Mollusca > Gastropoda > Planorbidae > Bulinus > Bulinus truncatus. The sequence continues at coordinate 2,135,120 of JAGDYQ010000129.1, forward strand.
AAGAAAAGAAGCGGTGCCCCCCCCCCCCAACCACCACCCTCCAATATACAAACATAACGAGAATAAAAAAAACAACTAAAGTTTTCGTCCCGTGTAGCGACAGTGGGCGGTGCTGCCAGGGGGGAGGATGTGACGGTGACGGCACACTACTTTCTTTTAATTTTTTTGGCAGGACCGGTGGCCCGGCTAGTTTTGTAGCCCAGAGTAAATGTCTACAATCAATATGGAAGAGAAAAAATACTGGGGTGGAGGAGTGGACATTTTTTTTTTAAAGCGAGCCACAGCTGAAGTGGGAGGAGAGGGGGAAGGCAACTACATGTGATCTATTTTTGTTGACATTAGAACCCGTACTCAAGAATACTGTCAATAATAGTTAGCACCAACATTTCATTGGGGGAGGAGGGGGAATTCTTCTGGTGTTTTTTTAATTCACCCAACATCACCCCTCCTTACACACACAACACATAAGTTGATGCTGTTCATGAACTTAAAACTGACAGAGGATAATGTTTAGTACATTATAGAATTGACGAATGGAAATAGACTAACGTCACTCCTGACATCAACACGTTTAACTAATATATTGCGGGTCACAGCTTTGTCTGGTTGACAATCGCCAATATTCTGACCAGGGACATTACACCTACTCTTAGACTGGTCAGTGTGGGAGATATGACCATGAGTGGACAGTGTGGGAGATATGACCATGAGTGGACAGTGTGGGAGATATGACCATGAGTGGACAGTGTGGGAGATATGACCATGAGTGGACAGTGTGGGAGATAAGACCATGAGTGGACATTGTGGGAGATTTGACCATGAGTGGACAGCATGGGAGATATGACCATGAATGGACAGTGTGGGAGATATGACCATAAGTGGAAAGTGTGGGAGATATGACCATAAGTGGAAAGTGTGTGAGATATGACCATAAGTGGAAAGTGTGGAAGATATGACCATGAATGGACAGTGTGGGAGATATGACCATAAGTGGAAAGTGTGGGAGATATGATCATAAGTGGAAAGTGTGGGAGATATGACCATGAGTGGACAGTAGGGTGTCTCACCCCCTGAAATGTGTCTCTTGGGTACAATGAGTGAATTGGTGAAGTTGTAGCTCATTTGAACAACATTTAGAGGTCCCCCAAGAGCTTTTAAAATTCCAGTATTAGGCCAACATAAAAATCCAGACAAATTGTGGCTCAAATAATTTGCAGCTTTTGCATGCCATATATGAATAAAATGAAGTTAAAATATACTTATATTTACCTCATTGCTACCATTAACTACAGTTGAAATTGTGTGATTCTTAATTATAAAATGTAATAAATGCGAGAAAACATATAAAATACCTAATGTGCATCCTCAAGCAAAACAAATTCTGCAACATGACATCGCAGACGAAGCATTATATCACCAAAAGTTGCTGCAGTGCTGGACAGAACGAACACCAGCATTAGAAAATCAACAATGATACTTGCATCCACATTCAACGAAGCTGGTGTTCAGACATCTGACACAGTATTTTCCAAGAGCACAATACATCGTCATCGCAAGCTTCATCGTCAACAAGCTGCAGCACGTATAAAAGAAGACTATATTCCCTCAAAATCAATTGTTCATTGGGATGGTAAGCTATTGCCCGATGTTACCAGAGAGGTTACCAACAACGGCGATCGATTACCTGTCCTGCTCTCATCACATGACGATGGCACTACAAAGCTTCTTGGTGTTCCCAAGTTAGCATCCGGGTCAGGACGGGCAGCTGCTGATTCAGTATATGAACATATCAAATCGTGGAAGTGCGAATCTATGGTCATCGGCATGTGCTTCGACACTACGGCTTCTAATACTGGAAGACTCAATAGAGCTTGCACTCTGTTAGAAGTAGCCATGGGACGTAATCTATTATGGATGGCATGCCGTCATCACATGTTGAAAGTACTCCTTTCCAATGCATTCAATGTTTGTCTCGGACCATCCACTGGACCAGAGATTTTGTTTTTTAAGAGGTTTCGAGAAAAATGGCCATAATTAAACCACACACCAGAAGCCAGATCCACCCCTTTGATAATCGTGTCTGATTCGATTAAAGAATTTACCAAATGTCAACTTGAGGTCAATCATTCACGTGATGATTATTTGGAATTTCTTCTGCTTGCTGCACAAATGACTGGTTTGGAGGTTGATGTCAGCATTCGCAGACCTGGTGCCCTACATATGGCAAGGTGGATGGCGAAAGCAATCTATGCATTGAAAATCGAACTATTGTTTGCAGGCAACAAAGCTATCTTTCAGTTAACAGCTCGAGAATTACAAGGTATTCAGCGCTGTAATCGGTTTACCATATGTGTTTATCGTCAATCGTGGTTTTCATGCAGGCTCACCGCAGATGCACCTGTGAATGATATGTTGTTGACACAGCATTTATACGAATATGATGATGCTGTTTTTCGATCGACCGGATTGAAAATGATGGTATGTCACTTGTGGTACTTGAGTCCGGAACTGTCGACGCTTGCGTTATTTTCAACCCTTTTGTCGGACAAAGAAAAAACTGGCCTTGTTCGGACAACGCAATCAGAACGTGGACCGCATCTCATAAAAACACTACCAAAAAGTGTTGTTGATTTGCGTGCTTCTACCACATTTTTGAAACATCCAACATTGGTGCCAGTTTTCTAGATGTTCCTGTTGAAGCATGGCCAGATACACCATCTTTTAAAGTTGCAGCAGATTTCGTAAAGAATCTGGCTTGTATCAATGACTCTGCAGAGCGAGGTGTAGCATTGATACAAAATTTCAATGACAGTATCACCAAGGACAAAGAACAAAAACATTCCTGGCTAAAATTTAAATTTGAAGAACTTTTTTAAATATTATTATTATTATTTTTCAAGCAGATTGACATTCTTTCAAGAATTAACTTGAAAAAATGAATAAAACCTTGTTTTTCATAATTTTTTACTCAAATTTCGATTTAAAAAATATAAATAATTCAAGATTTATATATTTTTTTCATTTAATATTATAAACAATACTAAGCATCAATTTGTTTCTTAATATATCAGTTTCGCATATAATGCAACATTAACGCTGTATTAGATTTGACCGCGAATGATTTTTACATCAAAATCTGGAACTTTAAACCTCTTGGGGGACCTCTAAACATTGTCCAAATGAGCTGAAATTTTGCAGATTAACTACTGTTATCATACAGACATATTCTGTGGGGTGAGACATCAATATTTCAAAACTTCATTTTTTTGGGACACCCTAGTGGACAGTGTGGGAGATATGACCATGAGTGGACAGTGTGGGAGCTATGACAATGAGTGGGCATTGTGGGAGATATGACAATGAGTGGAAAGTGTGGGAGATGTGACAATGAGTGGGCAGTGTGGGAGATATGACCATGAGTGGGCAGTGTGGGAGATATGACCATGAGTGGACAGTGTGGGAGATATGACCATGAGTGGACAGTGTGGGAGATATGCCCTTGGGAGATATGACCATGAGTGGACAGTGTGGGAGATGTGACAATGAGTGGGCAGTGAGGGAGATATGACCATGAGTGGGCAGTGTGGGAGATATGACCATGAGTGGACAGTGTGGGAGATATGACCATGAGTGGACAGTGTGGGAGATATGACCATGAGTGGACAGTGTGGGAGATATGCCCTTGGGAGATATGACCATGAGTGGACAGTGTGGGAGATACGACCATGAGTGGACAGTGTGGGATATATGACCATAAGTGGAAAGTGTGGGAGATATGACCATGAGTGGGCAGTGTGGGAGATATGACCATGAGTGGACAGTGTGGGAGATATGACCATGAGTGGACAGTGTGGGAGATATGACCATGAGTGGACAGTGTGGGAGATATGACCATGAGTGGACAGTGTGGGAGATATGCCCTTGGGAGATATGACCATGAGTGGACAGTGTGGGAGATACGACCATGAGTGGACAGTGTGGGATATATGACCATAAGTGGAAAGTGTGGGAGATATGACCATGAGTGGGCAGTGTGGGAGATATGACCATGAGTGGACAGTGTGGGAGATATGACCATGAGTGGACAGTGTGGGAGATATGACCATGAGTGGACAGTGTGGGAGATATGCCCTTGGGAGATATGACCATGAGTGGACAGTGTGGGAGATACGACCATGAGTGGACAGTGTGGGATATATGACCATAAGTGGAAAGTGTGGGAGATATGACCATGAGTGGACAGTGTGGGAGATATGACCATGAGTGGACAGTGTGGGAGATTCAACCTCTGTGCTAAGCAACAACAATCATCAAGTAGGTCAACAATCCCAGTGTTTATTTTGCCTTCACGATAAACCTGGTAGAGCTTAATGGAGCATACTTCCTTTGGGAGAAGGAGGGGGGGTGGGAAGTGGAAAGACATTGGTACATTACTTTTGGGGGAGGGGGCGTTATAGTTAATATGGTTACCCCAATAAAAATTGATGAGACATCTGGTACACTACGTGCACTGGTTTTATTATAGTTTTTAAACAATAAACATAATGAGACTCAATAATAGTAAACATCATTTATGCCGGACAACTATGTAAGTGATTTGCCATCTGAGCAAGACCAGAGCTACCCATGTGATTTTAAAAAAAAAATAATTAAAAAAAAAACCATAGATGTAATGAAAAACCATAGATTATATAAAAAAAGCTTTAGAATCCGAACACTTAAAATTTGAACAATGGGGTATCACAACAATTAACTGAACTGGTTTTGAAATCTCCAACCCTTTAGCCTGTAATTGATATGTGGAATAATTTTTTTCCTCTCACTTGTGCCAGCTTTACTCTTCTCATTGTAGTTTGATTTTTCACTAACTTCTTGCTTTTAATTTTCTCAATTTATATATAATTACAAATTAATTTAGTGTATATGCAAACCTTCAATGTCTACCCTGAAATCAATAATATTTGCTAAAAAAGATTATTTTTGAAAAATGAAGTTGGGGGGGGGGGGTCAAGGTATGGAGAAGTCCATAGAAGAAAAAAAAAGTTTAAAGTGAATGAAACAACAACAAGCTATTCTATCATTTCAAAATTAAATACAAGAAATTAATAAAATTGTTGGAAAACAAATGCATTGGCAGCATTGAGCATGACAAAGACTTCGCTAGAGGTTTATCACAATGAGTGTGTGCGAGGTCCTAGTAAGGATGAGAAGAAATCCTATAAACCACTAATGGATGGTTTTTATGTCCCCTTCTTTCATCCCCAACATCGCCGATAGTGCAATGGCCACGGAGGCACCACGGGAGATATAGCAGGGATTTGAGCTATGACCTGAAATACCCATTGGTCCTCACCGGAGATTGGACCAAAGACCTTCAAGTCGAGTCGAGCACTTTAATGCATGAACATCCATCCCCGTAAGGAGTAGAGCAGTTTAATTTTAGGACAAGTCACATTAGCTGTTGAAAAAAGCACATCCGTGTTAGTACTGAATTACATCATCTTACTATTAGTTGCCTGCTGTGATTTCTCCAAAACCAAAAATATAAACCATTGTGACGTGTAGAATTGCACTTCTCCCCCACCAACCCCAGTTCATCACAGGGTCAAGGTTCCAACCGCTATGTTGTGTAGATTCGTTTCATCGACGTCGCCTTCCCCCCAATCGTTTCACTGACGTTCTTCCCCCCCCCCAAACGTTTCGGTGACAGACATCGTCGTTCCCCCCCCCCCCCCAAACGTTGCACCAACGTATTCGCCCCAACCTTATAAAAGACTTGAATAGTAGTAGTTGAGTTAGTAAGGTGCTGACAGACATATGAGTTAGGCGTAGTTAGTTCGGTGTATACAGTTCTAAGATTCTAAGAGTCAGTTGTAAACTTGTAGTGACATTTGTTTAAGTAGACATCATTAGACAAAGGACTTATATTGTATATACATATATATTCACCTATGTTTAGAAGCAATTAAAGTTTAGATCTGTTGTGTTCATATACCAAGCCTTGGCGTTGATATATTTATTAGTTAGAAAAGTTAACGTTACATATTTGAAAATAATAACGTAACATTTGGCGAGCCTGCCCAAAGATATTTCTGGAATCTTCATCTAAGTCAGCAACAGCAGCCAACAGTGCAGTCACACTTACTCAAGAGCAGCCAAGAGAGGAGCCACACCGGCTCATACAGTCTACAGGAGCCACACCGGCTCATAAAGTCTACAGGAGCCACACCGGCTCATACAGTCTACAGGAGCCACACCGGCTCATACAGTCTACAGGAGCCACACCGGCTCATACAGTCTACAGGAGCCACACCGGCTCATACAGTCTACAGGAGCCACACCGGCTCATAAAGTCAACAGGAGCCACACAGGCTCATAAAGTCTACAGGAGCCACACCGGCTCATAAAGTCTACAGAAGTCACACTGACTCATACATAATCTAGGAGAGCAGAGAAGGCGACAAGAGGAGTCAGTCAGTCTGTGTTAATATATTCTTAAAACCAGATAAGTTTTCTTTTTAAATTTTATCTTAGTGCACAATCAAATGTCTCGTTTATTTTGAATCCTTATAGATATTTTGTTGGTAGTCTCTCACTGAGTACATCTTTGTTACTTTTGTAACGGAGTGTTTAAAAGCGGTGCTCGGAGAGATTACATAACATTTATTTGTTAGATCGTTACTGTCTAGTTTGTGTATATGTGACAGTATTGTTTTATTTGTTGTTACTATCAGTTTTCTCTGCCTTTTGTCTTGTTTATTTCGTATTGTATTTGTACCGCAGAAATTTACTTAGTTTGTGTGTTAGATTGTAGATAATAAGTATTTCATTATCCTTATTTAGTTGAAGTTAATATTAAGGTAAGTCAAGGTAACTCAATTTGTTTGTAAATCATTATTCATAACTCAGAATGTCATCATTCGAACATTTCGTTACCTTAGGACAAACATTAGGGATAGAGACAAAAAATTAGAGAAATTGGCGCAGGATAGGTTAGAGAAGGAACAAGCTAGGTTAGAGAAGGAACAGGCTAGGTTAGATAAGGAACATGAGAAGGAACAAGCTAGGTTAGAGAAGGAACAAGCTAGGTTAGATAAGGAACATGAGAGAGAACAGGCTAGGCATTCTTTCAACATAACACAAAGCCAGCTAAGAATCAAGCAGTTAGAATTAGAGAAAGAGTTAAGGGATAGCCAGCTTAATAATCCCACCCCTCTACCTACCCCAATGTCAACCATAGATCATAGTCTTGCAAATAGAATAGCCCACTATAAATACCATCTATTTGACGAACAGAAGACAACGATCGACAATTTCCTTACTAAATTCGAGCGTGACATGAAGGAACTCGACTTCCCCGAATCCAAATGGACCTACTTGTTAGGTAAATCTTTTACTAGTGACGTTTCCCTTAAGATATGTTTAAACCAGGACAGTTACCAGGTAGCTAGAGAACAGCTTCTAAGGACATATGGACAGACAGAAGCTAGTTTCAGGAAGGCGTTTCATCAGACAGTTTTACAAAAGGACGATGACCCCCAGACATATTTTGACAAATTAGGTACTGCCTTGGATAAATGGCTACAATATGCTAAGGTAGAAAGGACATTCGAAGCCTTTAGGACATTTTTCTTGTTAGACAAGGCCATTCATTCCTGCCACCCTGAATTGAAGTCATTCATTTTAGAAAGGGGACCAAAGACAGTAGAGACAGCTGTGGACCTAATAAGGAAATATAAAACCGCTCACCCTGACAGACCAACAACTACAGTAGAAAATGATATACAGGACATTATATGTTTTAGTAGCGACATAAGCAGGTCCCATTACAGACATAGTCAGAACAGAGTAAATGAGAATAGACCGGCAGGTAGGACAGAATTAATATGTCGAAGAAAAGGACATTTTGCTAGGGACTGTCCTTTGAACCATAATAATAGACAATCTAGGTCACCTGAGGACAACCGTAGAGACAATTATCAGGGAAGAGGTAGAAGTAGTTCAAGAGACAGAGTTCATGACGTCATGAGTACATTAGAGCCATCCAAGCCTTTGACAGTAACAAAAGGTAGAGTAGGACATAATAGCGTAGACGTGCTAAGAGATTCAGGGTGTAATACAGTTCTAGTTAAGAAATATTTAGTTCGACCTTCCCAATACACTGGCAGATTTGGTAAATGTAGAGGCTTTAAAGGACAAATTACAACTTACCCAATAGCAGAAATAGACATACAGACAATCTATTTTAATGGTAGAGTGGAAGCACAGGTAGTGGACAGTCTCATTACAGACCTTATTATAGGTAATAGTGTTATGGAGATCAAGGACGATAGAAATAGCAGGCAAACTAGGACAAATTACAAACAAAAGCCCAGAGTTAGATTCATTGATGTACAGCACAGTAGTACCCGTAGTGTAAAACCAATAATTTGTTTTCGTTGTGGGTTACACAACCACAAGTCTAGGGCCTGTCCAAAGCGTGTAGATGAAGTTATTTGTAGACAGTGTTGTAAAATGGGTCACAAAGAACAGTTCTGCTCCACAATAGCGGAGTATAATAGGAATTACCGCCAGTAATGTATACATTAACCCAAGTTAAGCAGACTATGAGTTTATAGCTTTAATTACTAAGTAGAATGTCAATTAAACCATAAGTTATAAGTTGATGTTGTTACCATAACAGTAGTAAGAATATGATGTTTGCTAAGGCTAAGTAATATATGCAAATGCGGAGTCAAAGGTAAGTGATATAGGTCACACTAGATAGATATACTGAATTAAGTATGATCAGCTAAGTCCAGAAGTTACACGGTAAGTTTAGATGTCTTGTTTCTTTGACTCGTGCACTAAGATACTGAGATAATATGTTCAATATCCCCCCCCACCTCTAAAGAATATGCCTGTAAAATTTCATAGCTAGTTATTCACAGGCTGACTAACAAAGACCAGTGCCTACATATCGTTGTACAAGTTCAAGTCGCCACCTTTGTGAGGGCCTAAACATTAATCTGTTACCAACGATCTAATTTCACCTGTTTTCCCCTCATCATGTTTGTTCTACGTGTAGCCCCTCACTCAAGCGTAAACCGAGTCAACGACGCACTCAATAATTTGATTTGACATCCATACCATTTTCAATGTGATGTAATACTGTTCCCCACTAGACTTTTTTATAATAATGTTTGTATATTGTATATACATATATATTCACCTATGTTTAGAAGCAATTAAAGTTTAGATCTGTTGTGTTCATATACCAAGCCTTGGCGTTGATATATTTATTAGTTAGAAAAGTTAACGTTACATATTTGAAAATAATAACGTAACAACCATTATATGACCAATTAAAAAAAAGTCTAACTAACTAGAGAAAACGGATGGTATACACGTGAATACATAAGCCAAAGACATACAAAAAATAGCATCCTCCTCAAATGTCCACAAGGATGAAAATCCAACAAAGCAATGCTTTTTAGGGAACTTTTATTACGATGTTCATAACCAGTTGTTTAAATTAATTGTGCACACTATTCCCAGCTTATTATTTAATAACTGAAGGTTTACAATCAATATTTTTCCCCCTCAAAAAAAGAAAAGACTTTGATTCAAGATAAGTGATGCAAGGAACTTTGATCTGGGTTAATTTAGCCATCACTAAATGTTGTCAATGCTGTTAATTTAAATGAGTCTAGATGGATTAAACAGTTATGAAATTGCTCATCGTATCGAAGGTTCTGGAAGGCATACCCAGACCAACATTTTTGTCCTGACACAATCAAATTCATTGAATTGTTTTTATTAATTTTTGTCATGCCCTACAAGGGTTGGGCATCAATGTTTCTATCTGTACAGTTTTTCCTATGTAGAATGTATTTAAAAAAATTAGTTGACAGTTATCTCATTTATGGGGCTACATTTTATACCTCAAATGCACTGGCGGCGGAGCAGGGGGGCAGCCGCCCCCCTTAAACTTTTAAGGCGTGGCGGCGCCCCCCCCCCTTGAATTTCCAGTCTGCCCCCCCCCCTCCGAAAAAAATTTTAACTTTGTTTAACTTTTTTAACTTTGTAATTTATTTTAGTTTATATGTATCATTTTCATTTTCATAATTCATTTGATTTATTTCTTAAATTTAATATTTGAAAGAAATTATAATTAATTTACTTTTAACAGTAATCACATTATTAAGAGTTGTTGTGGCATATTTTAAAAAGTGTTGCCATCTACCGAATGACGGCAAATGTAATTTTTAAAAGTAAATACAAATATTTATTATCGAATTTCCAAATGTTGAGGAATATTTTCGCTAGAAATATTTTCAGGCTATTGATGCTGCAATTGGAGCAATACATGAACGGTTCACTGAAATGAAGTACGACAGGTTATGACAAGTATTGAAAAATTAATTGTGGCAGCAACTAATGAACCACAACAGATCAATATGGAACTGGACGAAACAAAAGGCTTCTTGGTTATCCAGAAATTAACTGTGCTCAACTTGCAACACAAGGAAATATGTTTTGTGAATTTGTTAAAAGCATGAACGAGAAGCATGCACTAAAACTTAAAAAAAGTTATATTATGTGAATGTTTGTATAACAGTATCAGAATCATCAAATGTTAACAATTAAATCCCAGAAGAATTATTACAGAAGGTTTACGAAATATCACGATATTACAGATCATCTATTAGAACGTCAATAACAAATTGCATATTATGAGTATGTAAATTAATTATAGTGCCTTTTAACCTAAACTCATGCTAAAGAATGTAATACTTGTAAAGTCAATTGAATCAATATATTAAACAGAATTTCATTTATAGAAATTAGAGCATGTTAGAAAGGTCTGGATGTTTGTGTTCATGCGTCCAACGTTTTTCTCTCCATGATATTTTATAATGCTTATGATGCCCTTCTGAGGTTTTGGGTTTCTTAATGTTTTAATAATAATGGAAAATAATTTTCCAATTGAGTAACTTTTGGAACGACAAAAACAATATCCTTAATTTGAAAATGAAGGGTCCCAGTTATCTAAAGGTCATTCATCTGCCTGGTGCCTTTTTTTCGAGGCCCTTGTTTTGCTTTTTTAAAAAAATAAACAAACAATAAATGGTAAATTTTCTATCACAGCTCTTAATTCTTGTTAGCCAGAATTAGGTCATGTTGTTATAAAAGCTAAACCATAAAGAATCGAAACGAAAAAAAATGGTGGATAAAAGTCCGTAAAACTTCACATTTCGCTCGTAGTAACAATAATATCGTTGATATTGACGCCCAAAATGTCTTGAATGTATGTATTATAATAAATAATATGATTCTACACTGACGTTAATTGATTTTTATTAATAATACGCTCGTAATAATTAATTATGCTATAATACGAGATTACCGTCATATAGATATCAGTTCAATAGGAATATCCCGAACCAGTTTTTGGACTAAATTTGTTAAAACATGTTATGTTTTTTTTACTTAATTAGAAAATCGGGGAAAATATGTAGAATAGATTTTTAAAAAAATGTAAATGACCGTACACTGTTTATTTTGATAAAAATTTACATAACACGTCATATGAATAACTCATTTGATTTCAATTCTAAGCATTTTTATTTTACGTGCAAATGAGGCCGATTCATCTTGTCAAAAGTGATAAAGAAACCATGTTAATACTATTTATCTAAATGACATAAAAAGAATATAATTATAAACTTTAACATTTTCTACCACGTGATTGGCGTAAATGCTTTGTAAAATATTGCTCAATTTTTCTCTTTTGTTTACTAAAATTTACTCGGTTATTATTATTTTTTTTAATTCCTGTTAATACAAATTATTCACCATATCTTTGTAAATACAAAAATATACCTTTTTTGCCAAGTTTGTGTTACGTGTCATTTTAGTTTGCTCTAGTGATGGAAATTCAGTTAAGTTGAGTATCTTTTATCGTCCAACTATGTAGTGAATCAAGCTATATCATATTTTCCCCCTTCCCCGTAGATTAGACCTTAAGTTTTACACAAGTGTTTGTCTTAGCTTGAGTAAAACGTAATGGAACCTTGTCTCCCCCTTGCGTCCAAGAATCGGCGCTGATCGAATGTGATTTCTAAAAGGAACTCTTTTTATTAACCGTCAGTGGGTTAGGCTACTTTCAAACTAACAAACAAGATAGCCAAACGAACATAGCACAGGGGCATTATTTTTCTGACCGTTATGACCTACTAACCTTCTAACCCTTAACTTCAACATCGCCCCCCCCCCCATGCGGCCTTTATTACCACAACCAATATACCCGTTCCAACCAGTGCCTCATTTATCAGCGGGCACTGTTCCAACACACCATACTTGGGACTCATTTATTACACTTATGCACTACTTTTTCTTTCTTCTGCCTCCTCCCTCCCCCCCCCACCCCTTCCTCACACACTCAAAGTCACAAACACGCAACCTCTCCATTTTTTTATGTATTTCGTATAGCGCCGACTATAGTGGGGGAAGGGGGTGTGTGTAGGTAAACAACAACAAGAAATCTGCGCAGAGATTCGACCAATAGGGGGGGGGGTAAGAGATGGAGCACAGCACTCACACACACATACACACAACACTTCAACCCCCCAGTAAATACGCTCAGCTAAAACAAACAATGCCCCAACCCCCTCCGACCCCTCCCCGTATTCTTTCAGTCGAAACAGAATTAAGGATTTATTATAACGCATGGATCTGTTTTTTTTACGTTTTTCTTCACTTCTTGTCTGTGTCTTCACTTCTTGTCTGTCTGTGTGTCCGCGGAATTTTGCAATCCAATTTTAGACCACTTTCCGATAAGCTATAGCTCTGATACTTTCAATAAAACGATGACAAAGTAATATTCTTACTATTTCATTATTATTTGATGAGTTTCTTAATAAATAAAATTAAATATGTGTGGCAAATAGGTCACAACCACCAAGGGAAATTACTGGTGCTAAATATAGTACTGCATATTACACTCCCCTTGTACAGCGTAACTTTTCAGTAATGCTTCAGTAACGGAACTGGGCACATGATATGTTCGAGCATCTTCGCATTAATTGAAAAAAAAAATTACTCTATAAAAACATTTTAACTGTAAAGTAGAAAATAAAAAATTACATTATAAAAAATTATTTTATAAAAAAACACGTTTTTCTTGCTTACTAAAAAGCAGAAAATAATGTTTCTATGAGCCTAGAAATATTTCTGAACAAATTGTTCACATGGTAATAGACTTTATATGAGCTTATAATTTTTATAAAACGAAAAACGTTGGATGCATGAACTCAACCATTCAGACCTTTCTAACATACTCTAATTTCTATAAATGAAAACCTGTGTAATATAATTTCACTATATTAATATATTGATTCAATTGACTTTACAAGTATTACATTCTATACCATGAGTTCAGGTTAATTCAAAACTAGAATTATTTTTACATACTCATATGCATTTTGTGATAGAAGTTCTAATAAATGATCTGCAATATCGTGATATTTCGAAAGCATTCTGTAATAATTATTTTGAGATTTAATCGTTAACATTGGATGATTCTGATACTGTAATACAAACATTCACATAATATAAAATTAATGCGCCCAACGTTTTTCGTGGTGGAATGGTGGAATAGACGTGTAACAGGTGTATATAACGTTTTAGGCCACGCTAGGGTGCGTGGGGCGCAATGGTCAAATGATACCCTTTCTGTAAAAATAAATACAATCCATTTGATTCTAGCAGGGCCCCGATAAATACTTTTGAGCCTAGCCCCCAAAATATCAAAGAATTTCTGCTGGCTTTTTTTTCTGGCGGAACGAACCGTAACGGCGTTCCGGCACCTTTTTTCCGTAGACTTTTCTTTGCTGCACTAAATTTTCAGTGTTATTTCTTTATGACGCGACGGACATAAATAGGAGTTCCGGTACTTTAAAAAAAAAGAAGAATACTACTGCCTAGGCCCCATAACAACAACAACAAAAAAATAAAAATTATACATACATACACAACCTATGATCGGCCCTGTTTTAATGACTCATCTATTTGTCATTGTGAACACCATCATCTTCCTCACTCTTTAACCACCAATAAGTCTTGACAATATTTAAACGTTAAAGGCTTTGGGATAGGTGATTTGACTGTCAGTTTTTGTTGTGTGTTGATCATTATAAATTCATTGTTATATGTAGGCTTACTATTTTCAGGCCATGACTAACAAAGTCTATTGTAATGGTGAATGTATGCGTTTATGTACAAACACGTATGTCCGTCCATTAGTTGTACCAGGTATGTCCTCGCAGGTCGTTTTCTCTCCCCCCCCCCCTCCCACCCTTTGTATCAATGGGTGACAATTAATTTATTTTTCTTATTTCTTTTAAAGTTCGCTGCTCGTGCGATTATGGCGTTGGTTAATTGAAATTATAAAGATGTGCGATTATTTTTGGCTCTTTCACTATGTATTTAGACAACACAAAACGGGATCTTTGAATCAGTGGCGTGGAGAGCTTGACTCGCGCCTGGGGCACAATACCTTTTTAGAGCACCCCCCTCCATCCCATTCGAAAACCATATAACATTATTATTTGTAAAATAAACCATTTTGCGCCTCTTTGTGAATAGAGCCTGGGGCATAATGCCCCCTTTTGCCCACCACTTGCTACTCCACTGTTTTGAATATATGACTCGTATGTAGACACAGGTAGTGTCTTCGTTGCATTTTTCACCAACATAGCTCTCTTTTGTTTCTAACTCTTCATAAGTTTGAATCTCTTGGTAGAAAAAAAATTAAAATCACTTTTGCAATAATTTTGTTGTCCATACCACAGCTGCACCATACAGAATAACATCGCGGGTTGAAAAGAAAAAAAAATGATTTTTACAATATAGTCATTAGTCGGTATCAGTGGCGTAACTAGGGTGAGGGGCCCCCAAAAAAGTTTCCAAAATTTTAATTTTAATACTAAAATATTAAATACTAGCTGTACCCGCAACGCGCTGCCGTGACTAACTAAGCCTTCTGTAACGACCACAATTCGGTAATGTTTTTATAACACACTTTGGAATGGCCGGAAATGCGCCATAGGGTACTCTGTGATTACAATGTCGGTCGCGTTTAGAGAGAGTTTGTGTTTTTAGGGGACAAATACACGTTAAAAGTAAGATGACCTAGTTAGGCTTGAATTAAAAGCAAGGCTAAGTGTCCTTTTATTTTAGAGAGACAAATGTTGTTATAAGCTAATCATCTACTGTCTGGTTTCGTATACATGGCACCTGACTTCTACATGTGCTTGATTTTTTTAATGTTACAAAGAACCAGAGTTCCAAAGTTTCTAGGATGGGCATTGTATTTACAAGAATATAGGTTAAACATTGTATTTTCAATAATATGGATCATTGGGTCAGGGATGAGTTAATTAATTTGTGGGAGAAAGGAGGAGAACAGAGAGGTACAGACATGCAGTTCGGACTAAAATAGGCAGCACACAGGATAAAGTAATGATGTTTCAGTGAATATGTATCTTGCCGTGTATAGTTTTATTCTACTTATATTTTGGCAATATATTTTGTATAATCGTCAAATAAAGTATATGAATCGGACTGGGCAGTTTAAATCATTTATTTGTGATGTCTGTGAATGAGTACACGCTTAGATAAAGTGTAAATCGCTACCAGAGAAGAGAAGACATAGACAGATCATCACAAAAACTCACAATGGTATAATAATAATACAAGCAGTTATGACACCCAGAGGCGCAACCAGCAAAAAATGCTGGGGGGGGGCTCACATCATTATTATTATGAGTTTGACAGTCTTTTTTGTAGCTTTAATATGTTTTAATGATAAAAAAGAAATAGTCCGATTTGGCCCGGGGGGGGGGGGAGGCACTTGAACCCCCTACCCCCTCCCGGTTGCGCCACTGATGACACCTACTGTAGTGTAAAAGTAAGTATTGAGAAAAAATTTCGTTTCTAATTCAGTTTATTAACTTACTGCAATTTTGTGTGTAAATTTCAAGGCAATTTGTTAAGAACTTTCAAAGTTATTAACTAGGCGTGAATCATATTTACATTTTTATTTATGTAGATAAAGTCACCGCTATGTAATCTTGCTATTCACGTTGTTATATAAGTTAGTGCAATGGCTTCACTGGTGGGGTGTGGGCCGCACCGGGTGACACCAAAATAGGGGGACACCGTAATGAAAAATTCTAAATTTCAAAACAGTAGGGATGGGGGTGGCACTCTGAATTTTCCGCATCGGGTGACACCAACCATACTGACGTGACTGAGTTAGCGACACTTTTGCGTGTATTCCACACGGATTAATGATTTCAAAATTACGCATATCATCACGCAAAAAAAAAAAACTGGTAAAAGTTTACTAAAACTTTCAAAACATAGTTTCAGTTGTAAAACACGTTCTCTTGGCGGCATTTCATTTTCCATTTTTGTCCATGCTACAATCCATCTGTCCATAGACATAAATAGAAGGGTAATCGTTCGTATCAGGGCTGGGGAGCCGGTGTCGGTGTCGGTGGTGTCGGTAGTTTTTGCCGGTGTCGGTGTCGGCGTTTGTACTTCGCCCAGTGTCGGTGTCGGCATTTGTACTTTTCCTGGTGTCGGTGTCGGCATTTGTATTTAGTCCGGAGTCGGTGTCGGTGTCTGTGTTGGCGCAAAAACTTCCCCCTAAAAAATACTAGAACTTTAATTAAATAATCCAGAACAACGTAAAATAGTTCTTAGCCAATCTTTAATTTAAAGTTTTATCAAGTTCTTCTTTTCTTATTAAATAAATACTTGGTAAATCTGTTTATCAACAAATGTATTATTTTCCAAAGCGAGATTTTCTTCTGTACAACGACTTGTCAACATTAACAGATTTGTGACTGAAAGCAGATAGGAGGGCTACGGGCTATGTTTACTCTGTTATTCACTCAATCATTGTAAACCATAAGAAATGTTTAGTATGCATCTCTCTATCAATATCTATGTTGGAGAAAAATTACACAGAAACATATTCAAGTCTTTTAGAACCTCAAAGAATCACCTGTTCAAATGTTCCTACAATCAAAGTTAACCCACAACTAACACTCTTCACAGCTTAATTTCTCTCAGTCAGACTGAAACATTACCAATGCGTTCCAATGGCACTATATAAAAGCCCAGTCCGTAGCTAGCTATTGAGGCGCCATGTGCGAGTTTTTTGGCGCCCCTGCTCTCCGCTCTCCCCCCCCCCCCACCGTTCTTAAAAGTGTGCAGCCTACTAAAATACATACTAAATCTTCACTACTTATTTCAGTTTTAATTCAGGTGGAAAAAAAAACGATTCCTTCCTCTATTAACTGTTAAGTATGCAGTGTCCTCATACGTCTCTTTCTTCTCTAAAAATAGGTCTGGAGCAAATCTTTTATCATTATTTGTAGCCCTTGCCATAATTTCATTACAGCATTCTGCATTCTCTGAATGGCCACTTAAAAACTTCCAAGCATCATTGCTCTAGTGTTGTTGGATATGTCTGTACTTTGCAGTGACTTGCTGACTTAGGCAATCGGTGATATAATCTTCACCAATACTTGAGCATAAGCCTACATATAAATGAGAAATTAATAAAAGTAGCGAATTGGCCGCTTCAGATTTCCTATAAAAATAGCATTCAGCATACAGTGGCATATCTCGAAGTTGACCATACATTTTTGTCACTTCAATCTATTCACTGCAGCTACTCTTGATATCCGTATCTAGTGTTTTTCGTGACTTTGCTGCGCATATAACACAACGTGGGGCAATATAAATTTGTCACTTGTGCATTATCTCGTTCCTTAACAGTAGAATTATTCATTAAAAGATTTTTAAAGATTATTTTTTGTTAATTTTATTGATATACTGTACTTATTTGAATTTAGACATATTTTTTTTTTATTAATTTCATTATCTTATGTCATGATAAAGTATGTCAAATTGCAGGGGCCCCAAAAAGGCCAAGCCCCCCGGGCCCCCAAATCCCTGGGGACGCCTATGGTCGGCATAGGTATCTGATCTCCGTAGATGATAGGACTGTCGATTCAATGCCTTGGTGTCTCAACCCCAGTGCGACTGCAATCCTAGTTCTGTTTAGTTCTGTTGATTAGTTACTTATAATATATAATCTCATGTTAGCACTTGTTTCATTTTTTTAATCCTTTTTGAATGCAAACAATAGGATATTTCATTTACGATGTGAAATATTTATTGGTCTATTTTAATTCTGTGTGTTGAAATAAGTATGTTTTACTAGCTGTAAACACAGTGACCGGACTCATGAGATGCAATTGAAGTGACATAGAAGTTCGTTTTAACTTATATTAATCATGAGAGCCCAACTCAATATATGGACTGTTTCTAAGTAAGGCAACTACCTACCCGAAGGGCCAACGTCGGAAAGTTTTCCGTCCATGGAAATTGCGGTAACCTTTACCAACTGTCTAGTCATTCCATTGTAGATTACAAGGTGGCCACCAGAGCTGTAGCTGGCTATTACGGCGCCCTCTGATAGTGCAATGGCCATGGGGGCACTACGGGATATATAGCTGTAACTTAAACAATGACCTAACAGGATTTATATAGTTTTATATACAGACAATCGTTTAATTTTGATCATTTTAAAAAACAATGAAATAAATTGCCTAAATGTGAAATGTCTGCTAAAATGAAAGCATGATAAAGCAAACTTGATTTTTCAAAATGAATATATAATGTTTCAGATAATCATTTCTAAAACTTTCGAAATAATGTTCAAAATTTAGTCATATTTCTTCTATCAGACCAGCCCTTCTGTCAAATTAAGAAACACATTGTGGCCCACCAAACCCCACACCAATTGACTGTTTCTGTAGATATCTACCTAATTGAAGGACGGTAGATCTAAGATAATTTTTCAGGTTATGGTGTAAGTTCCCTTCTTGTCTCCAGTAGTGCCTCCCTGCCCATTACACTTCTCATAATAGAAGGGCGCTAAAAAAACAAGACAGTCACAGTGGATTATTGGATCCAAGAATAAATCTAAAATAAATCTCACTCTTACAGGGACTTCACAGATCTACCTAAAATACTTCATCAACGGTGGCAGTAATTGAAAACAAGCTAAAATTAAGCCTGTGTTATACACATAACGTTATACAGCATTTTCGTGTATAAATAGAGAGGGAAGTAATCATGTTGAATAACTGTTACAAAAATAAATAATGAGTTACGCCCATATGTACATCCCCTTTTTTTAATATAGCTTATATAGTAAAAAAATACGGTACCTAAGAAACCCTTGTATTCGGCCCTCAGAGATCAGATCGCAAAATGGACTTTTGATGTACACATGGCAGGTCAAGACCTACAAAGTGATATATAAATCATGGGTCTAGGACTTATGGTTGCTGAGATCTAGGGCGCCATTTTGTTAATATAGCTTATATAGTAAAAAACGGTACTTAAGAAACCCTTGTATTCGACCCTCAGAGATCAGATCGCAAAATGGACTTTTTTTTGCACACATGGCAGGCCAAGACCTACAAAATGATATATACATCATGGGTCTAGGACTTATGGTTGTTGAGATCTAGGGTGATGACGGACAGACAGACAAAACGGGAACAAAAACAAAAATTACTTCATGCGCTCTTAAGTGAAAAAAAATGACCAGTGCTTTTTTTTTTGTGACGGTACGCACCGGTACGAAGTACCGGCACGTTTTTTCAATGTGGGGAAAAAAGTATTACTTTTCTTGTATTTTAACGTTTATTATTATTATTATTATTAAATTTGTTAAAATTGAATTAATTTAAAATTGTGCGCAATAAGAACTAAACTAGACGCTGGGTTTAAATTAAAATTTAGGCAATCCATCACTGAGTACCGGCACCTATTTAAAATTTAGGCAATCCATCACTGAGTATCGACACCTATTGAAAATTTAGTCAATCTATCATTGAGTACCGCACCTATTAAAAGTTACTCAATCCATTACTGAGTACCGCACCTATTAAAAGTTACTCAATCCATCACTGAGTACCGAGACTATTTAAAGTTACTCAATCCATCACTGAGTACCGGCACCTATTAAAAGTCAGTCAATTCAACACTGAGTACCGGCACCTATTAAAAGCTAGTCAAATCATCACTGACTAAAAGCATGTATTCTTTTTTTTACAAAAAAAAAAAGCACTGGATATGACAATGTGACTCCACCCGTTTGTGAGTTTCGAACCTCGATTTTCGCTCGTATGTGAATCCTTATGATAAAACATCCATCACCGGGGCAATGTTCCCTCTAAGCTGTGGTATGAATTGAGCAAAAAATTTTGTCTCTGAGCGACATTTTGTTTGAGGCCAAAATCTGTGAGCGATTTAAGCGATGTCGTCCGTCGGAGTGAGCGATCGTAGTGTAGTATGAGCGACGCTCTGAATTTGTGTGAGCGATCGCTCACGCGCTCAGCTTAGAGGGAACATTGCACCGGGGTCACCTAGGATGGCATACAGCGCACATATTTCTCTGAGAGCACCGGTCTCTGTATGTACAGGTGTCCACCCCAGGTGGCGAGACGATGCTGCACGTTCCCTGCCTCGAGTAACAATAACATGAGCAAAAAAAAAACAACAACACAACTATAAACTGGTGAGAGGTCTTCTGTACCCACTCCTCCCCTCTCCCGCTCACCCTTCTCTAATCTCGCACTCAGTACTGACTTTCGTTCCACATACTAGAAAGTTCAATAAGTTTATATCAACACATTGAAAAAGAGTTATGAATAACATTTGTGTTTTTTCCCCCCACTTTATTCACTATCACGTCTACTCCCACCCCCACCCTCTACAGTATTATCATCTTTCGGTAGGTGTTTTTTTTTCCCTTTTCCTCTCTATCTTTTTAGAGCATTTTCTAGAAAAAATGCTCTATTGTCCCCGTTTTGTCTGTCTGTCGGTCATCACTCTAGATCTCAGCAACGTTAAGTTCTAGACCCATGATGTATGTATCATTTTGTAGGTTTTGGCCTATCATGTGTGCATCAAAAATCCATTTCGCGATCTGACATCTCAGGGCCTCTCAGGGCCGGGCTTCAGGGTTTCTGAGGGTACTATATAAACTATATTAACAAAAGGGCGTAACTCATTATTTATTTTTGTAACAGTTATTCAACATGACTTACTTCCCTTAAAGTTATACCGAAAATGCTCTAACGTCTAACACGTCCTGTGTCCTGTATGGAACAGGCTTAGATTGCTTGTTTTACTTTTCTTGGGTTTTTTTTTTTCAACAACGAAAAATAAACATGCACTCACTGTACATATACAGAATTTCATCACTCCTTATAAAGAAATAAAGAGTTTTGAGGGTTGAAAAAAAATGTGCTCAAAATGACAAACTTTTTACAGCTGGAGCACTCACTGGAATTTTTTTTTATATTTAAGAAGTGGTGTGAATATTGGTCCTTTTTGGAGTAATTACTGCTCTGACTAATAATAAATAAATTAATTATTTTATAATTATAATTAATGGTACCTTTTATTTTTTCCTTTATCCTTACTGGCATCTCTATAGTACTAGTATTATCTCTGGTCAGTTTGTTTTTGTAAGCCAAACTTTTTTTTTCAGTGCCAAAACCTTTATTTCTTTTTTTAGGTTTAGAATTTTTTTGTTATGCATTTTTTTAATCAAGTGAGTAAGCAAAGCACAGTCATTTCGCAAAAGGTTTTTTTTTTTGGGTTTGGGGGGGGGGAGTCAACCCTTTTGTGACCCCCCCCCAATCCCTCCCCTCTGGTTCTGTCTAGCTTTTTTTTTAAAAAAATCGCATCTCCCCCCCCCCCCCATTTCGTCGACTGTCTTTGCCTTTTAATGATGTTTTCTCTGTCTTGTCTCAGCTCTTTATTGACGGGGCCCGTCATTCCTCGTACACTATAGATGAGATGTTTGGTAGACCTAGCCATTTGATACATAAGTCAACACGCCATTCTTTCAAAGACCGGGGGCTAAATGATCACCCCCAGAAATTGCGACAGAGGACTAGAAAGGGAGGTGGGGTGGAATCGTTTGGAGGGATGGGGAAGATGAACACACACACAAATGATGGAAGGGGTGTGTTTGTATCCTTGTCTAAAGAAGAAGGGGGTAAAAAACAAAAAGGGAGGGGGGTAAGAAAGGCAATGCAGATGGGGGAGAATGATTTTTAATAGACCTCGTGGTTCCTCAAACTGTGGAAGATCGACTGACATGAGTTGTACAAAAAGACGATATTTGTGAAATAGGGTGGCTATTTGAATCCCTAATAACTTTTGAAAAGTCGTCAGAAATGAACCTTTCACTACTAAAAAACTCTATCCCACCCCCCCCACACACACAAACATACACACATGATTTATTCCATTTCCGTTAGATATTTTAACATGAGCAACTGGTTTTGTTAAGTAAATAATTGGATATAGGAAAGAGCAACTGTGCCATTGTATTTTTTTTATATTTAAATGTGTGGTTTGAGAACCATACAAGATAGCACTACAGAAGAATATCTTAAAATCACCTCGACTTTTTGTATTAAAAGCGGGCGGTTAGTATGAAAGGTTCCCAGAGAGTCTGGCTTGGAACAAAACTGAGAAAGGCACGCTGTAGCATCGATTAGGATCAAAGATAATATTTAATGATATCTGGAGATAGAAATACTTTATGTACAGTTTTTCATTCAAAATATTTTCAGCGTTGACTACCATTTAACATTTTATGTTTTAAATTATTTTGATGGTGTTACAGAAGCACAGTTTAGCGAAAAACTTGGACTCGTGACTAAGTGTTCTAATTAATTAACTCTTCAATTTTTGCAGTGCCTGCTGAGAATACATGTTTAAAGAGAATTTATACTTATTCGTCTTAACAATGTCATGTTTGTTGGGGCCCCTACCACAACCACGGGGCCATAGCCACAGGGACACATTATTATGATTGGTAAACGTTGGGCCATAATGATTGGTAAGCACGGGGCCATGGTAATTGATAAGTGCATATCCATATCAATAAGTATATAGTGGGTTATAATGATTGGTAAGCACGGAACAATGGTAATTGATAAATGCATGGCCTCAGCAATTGGTATACATTGGGCTATAATGATTGGTAAGCACGGGGACACGGTGGTTTATAAGCTCTGTCTCTAAAAAGGAAAAGGTCTGATGTATACATCGTTTTGTTTCGTTTTCTTCTCCACTTTGTTGGATGTCTTTTTTTATTATTATTATTTTAGCAAGTTTGATTATAAAGTGAGTAACTGCAGCAGACGGTCCCATCATCTTTTCCCAATATTATCTTTTGACTCAAATGAAAGTCGTCTCGGAGACATTACCAGTCCAAACCCACCCCCCCCCCACACACACACAATCTCTACCATTGAGCTATGTCCGTGCACTTGCTTCCACTCTCTCAGTCTATGTGTTTGGGTTTGATTTGCATTTGCAGCACTCACTATCATTAGTATTTATATATATATGGCATGTAGATGTTATCAAGTCAATGCATACAAAAATACGGAGCTGATCAAACACTCTTGAAAATGTCCCATGTATTTTTTTTCTTCTTTTAGGAGTGGGAGGAGTTAGAAAAGGAAAAGGAGGGGAGGGAGGGGGTGCTTAATGTTGACCCAACAACTGGTTTACAGTACTGCATTTATGGAAATAAAGGAAATACATTTTTCACGATTTTCGCTTCTCTAAATAGGTTAAGTGGGATTAAAAAAAAACAAATACGAAATCGTGCGTTTTTAATTAGCTTGATAAATCTTGATATGTAATATAGATTATAGTTACATTGAATTATTCGTTTGATTTAGTTGTAGATAATCAATATATTCATAACTGACCAAGCGCTGCCACGCCTTATCGAATCTGACCATGAGTGGGGCGATGCATACCTTGTTATGTAGTATCGCCTTATCGAATCTGACCATAAGTGGGGCAATTGTCACGGGTTGTGAATAATTTGTCGAAAACATTCCCACTTTATTCCAACCCTTGACTCGCACGGCCATCCTCTAATAATATTAATAAATATAAGATAAATGTATAATAGTATATGTTCCAGTTTTCCCACCCCTCCCTTCCTACCCCACCCCCGTGATTGCGTCATATCGCCAGTAGCCAGCAGAGCGAGATGAAGACCTGCATGCCAACGAATCGATCGAGAGCTGACGAATGTTACAGAAAGATGTCACATTTCACTCGGGATTCTCTCTGACCACTCGGCTACTGGTCGGACGCCGACAAAGGATAGATGTTCAGCTACGTTCGTCTTTTGTCGGTATGACGTGCCTTCACCCCTTCCTTCAATCTAGGGAGGGGAATTAGTCTCCACCCCTGATTGTGTGGATGAGTGATTGGTCGGAGGTCACGTGTCTAAGCGTGGGAGTTAGCTGAAAGAAGAGAATAATGGGTATTTGACCGAGGTTTCTTTTGGTGGACAGTCAATGAGAGAGAGAGAAAGAGAGAGAGAGAGAGAGAGAGAGAGAGAGAGAGAGAGAGAGAGAGAAAGAGAGAGAGAGAGAGAGAGAGAGAGAGAGAGAGTGAGAGAGAGAGAAATAGAGAGAGAGAGAGAGAGATGCATTGTAAGAGAGTTCTTTTCACTTCATACAATTTGTATTGGATTTTCTTTGCTGATTTTATTTTTACAAGTCACCAGATCCTGTTATTTGTTGTTACACAAGACCTGTTGTTCATAATTTGCACTTAGTGTACGTGTGATTGCTGGTGAAACATTTTAAAAATGCGAAAATGCTGCATCCCGTGTGCCTTTTTTGTTTTTATTACAAATAATTAGCTGAAAATAGAAAACTTTTTTTTAAAACTTTTTATTCGATCGTTAGCCATTTTTTTTTTCGTTTTCATAATCAGCCAAACATTTATTTGATAGCACTTATGTTTTAGCGCTTCGATCGAAAGAAATTTCATTTGTAGAATATGTAGACTGTTAACGGCCAAAAACTTAAAGTAATTCAAGTTTTTCTGTCAAAATTCACTTAGTTGTTGTTGTTTTTTATTACATTTATATTAATTTGAATCATTTTTTTCTATTCGAATCGACGTTTCTAAGCAGCCATTTTGTTTGTTTATCATGACGGAAAATGTAGCTCTCCGGAATAAAAACTCTGCAAGCAGCGAAACTAAAAACTTTCGCTGTTCCGCAGCAGAAATCCTGACCGGTGTACATGTTCTCATTACAATATCATTGCAGCGAAACGGAGACAGATTCCGCAAAGCCATTAGATATCGGAATTTCATTTTGGTGGATTCAGACCTTAACTCTTCCGAACGAAGTAGTAAGTTCTTGCCTAACAATAAAAAGATAAAAGAATAAACAAGCAATTAAGCCGGTTCCATTCTGGACACAGGACGTGTTAGTGCATTTTCGTGTTATGTATCAGTACGTTTGTTAGCTTTCAGTAAATATTTGTAAATTTTGGAAATGTTTATAAATTTAATTGTGTAATGTATATATCTGTAAAAATAAAATTATAAAGACGTTTCTTTATATTTGAAAAAAAAATTATTGTCTCTTAAATCTAACTACAAGTGGTTTGTGGTTACTGAAATAGGACTCAAAATTAAAAACATTCGAAATTATAGTCATTTAATCGTCCGAAAACTCCGTCAATTGTTGCATAGCTCTGATACTTTCAATTAAACTCAGAACACAAGCTTACTATTTCATTTGATGAGTTTCTTAATAAATCTTGGTGAAACTACGTGCTGCAGTATTTCGCACCAAATGAATGGGTTATTGAACGTACAAGGTGTATATATAATATATAAGCCCCTTAGGAGCCCTGAAGCCCGGCCCTCAGAGGTCCTATCGCGAAATGAACTTTTGATGTACACATGGCAGGCCAAGACCTACAAAATGATAGTTGCTGAGATATAGGCGCTAATTTATTAATATAGCTTATATAGTAAAAAACGGTACTAAGCCCCCTTTTACGGCCCTCAGAGGTCAGATCGCGAAATGGAAAAAAAGTCATTTCTTGGCAGGCCAATAGAGCATTTTTTTTTTCCAAAATGCTCTAAAAATGGAATAAAAATTTACTTTTTAAGTTCTAGATAGCGTAAGACAGTATTAATAGGTACCACAAACTGGCTCAAAATCGTGGTTTTGCGTCACTGTAGTCAATATCTGGATAGTTTTAACTTAATGATTTTTCTATATAAAACTGATCAAATCTCAAAAACAATTATACAATTTTAAAGTATTTTGTAAGCGCTACAATAATATTTTATTTTTAATTACGTTGATTTAAAACAAAAGGTTGAATCTTATGTAAATCATCACCAAAGCCACTTTTTACCGGCCGACGCGCGATCTAATTTGACTATCCTATTTTCAATCTCCGTGCGCTTTTGGCCCACTCATCCTACAGTAATGTCAAATATATCAATGTGTGTGAACATGAATGCCCTTTGCAACCATACCAAACATTTAATTAAATTATATTTAACAATACTTTTACTATTAAAAAATCATAATAAAAAGTAAATTGTTATATGATAATTTTTATTTTGTAGGTTTTTTTTTAGTATTATTAGAAAGTCCGTCCATTTTTCTTTTAAAATACGATAATAAAACTTAATTTGTAAGCATGGCCCTGATTGGCCCAGAAGCGCAGAGCGCTAAGAAATACCATGTAACACACATTTTCACCCATTCTTGCACGACCATGATAATGGCCGACAATCAAGCTGGCAACGCTACATCAGCCACAATGAATTGAACTTTATTGGGATTTAAACACCTAGTTGGTAAGTAAAAACTATAAAAACTTGTAGATTAATAGTTACATTGTTTGTTCCTTAATCTTTTAGCTTTATATTTCTTTGGAAATGTTTATTGTTGTAATTATAATAACTTTAATATGATAAACCTCGAGGCCATTTTGATGCTTTTGTACATTGAACGATACCCCTCATGTTTGCGGACACTTCTATTTTTTTCTGGCTATTTTTTTTAGAGAGATAATAATATTTTGTTTCGGAGAGTATCACAAAATATTTTGGCATATTTTATGAACTCTCCTTCCTGGTCTGAGAGACATACCATGATCCACGGGGGATGGATCATAGGGGTTCTCTAGTCAGGAAAAAAACCCCATTACTTGCAGGGTGGTGGTACTGTGGTCAATGAGGACTATCCGAGACCGCAGTAATCACAGCTGGCGGTGGTGACGGATGTGGTCGGCACACAACACCCTTCCACTCCGTCCTACTCAAGCACACCTGCGCAGCCTGTACAGGTACAGGCACACTACACCCTCCCCTCTGTCCGAGTGGCAGGAAAAACCCCTTTCCTTGCCATTCTGACCGATCGGCAGTACACACACCCTGCTGGTCTGGCCAGTTTGAGTAAGGTTTAAAACCCATCTTTCTGCCATCCCTGCAGATGGTAGCGGGCACCCACCCCGCCGCTCTGTAGGGATGGCAGACGTGCATCAGCGCCGCCAACAATGCTGGTGTGGTAGGCACACTACACCCTACCATGCTGGCAATGGCGGCGTTAAAAAAAAAAGAGATAATAATATTTTCTAAGAGATTACATATTTAAAATTGACTAGTATATATTTGTTTACAGTTGTTAGATAGTTTTATTATCTCAAATTAAAACAAATATAACAGGTCACGTGGTCGGTAATTGGTTGTCAATGTAAACATATAGTAGATTGTAGACCGACCGAATTAACATAACTATTATTGAATGGATATTTTTTCAATTATTGTTGTAATATAACTTTTATTTTTAGTCTATGCTTAAATTCACTATTATCTAAGTCAGAACCATTTTTTAAATATCATAATTGTCTTTATCAGACGGTGTACAGCTCAATACTTTATAGAAGCCGAAGGTTTCTGTGCTAGTTGGTGGAAATTGCTTTATTGCCTTGGCTACTAGACTAGTAATACATTACTTCTTCAACTCTGGTTTTGAAAGAGGAAAATGGCAAGTCACGTACTCTGTTACGCTTGTATTTTTTGAAATTAAAATATCTCTTAGCCTCTCATGCGTTTGTATTATTATTAAGTATCTTATTTTTAATATTAGTTCAGTTTGAGTAGGCTATTATAAATATATTGAAGTTTGAACATCTTTTACCTTTAATTAAGTATGGTTCTCACAAATTAAAAAAAAAATAAAAATAAAAGAACTCGTAATCAAGTTAAGTAACACATAGAAAAGACTGTATGTGTTTAAATACCATATCAGCAGTTTATTATGTAAACTATTTGGACCAATTTTGAATGTGGGTTATATATTTTAAAGCCTTGCAAATTTTGGAGTGAATAAGAGAAATATACACAGTCCCCTTAAGGAGTCTGTTCTTTCAAAACTACAGAGATTAGCTAATGAACTTTTCATTAATTTTTTTTTATTTATTATATTAAGTAAACAACAGACATTCAAACTCTTGATAAACACGTAATAACATAGAAATTGATGAACACATAATAAAAAATTTAAAACAAATAAAACTTTTAATGGTTGGATCAATAATTGGAAAAAATGTCCTTGATGAAATAGTATTACTATATCAAGAAGAAATTAGAGTTAAAATCACTACCGGTAAATGATCAAGAAAACAGTACATTATCTCTTAGTAAGCATGAATTGAAACAAAACAGATGTGTTTTGAAAAGCTCCAGAAATAAACCTTTATTACCATGAAAGGCATTGAAAGATGAAATTAAAAAAAGCAGGGAATGATGCTGAAAAACAGTGCAGGATTTATATATAACCTACACAAGTTATAGGTTTGGACCCCCACTTTTTTTAGGAGGCCCTTAAAAAATTGTTCGAGTGAGCGATTGTCATACATGTTTAGATATTTAGGACTGACATTTAATACCTGGAATTATAAAGAGATTACTCGAACTCTGCTGTTATCACGGCCTATGCGTGACAAACACCTACTTTCAGAACAAGGCATGTCACAAGGCGTCCTGGAGACATCCAAGATCAAATCACTGGCACCAGTTGGACCTGATCATCACCAGGCGCGACTCTCTGAATAACGTTCGTAACACCAGAGCCTACCATAGCGCCGATTGCGATACAGACCACTCCCTCATTGCCTCCAAGATAAAGCTACGCCCCAAGAGACTCCATCACAGCCAAAAAAACACCAGTCAGACCACAAACCAAGCCAAAAACCAGGAGTTCATAGCAAGGCTGGGGGAACTGCAAAGCTGCAACCAAGAGTCGAATGCAGAAGATATGTGGAATTCGCTCCGGAACACTATCCACAGAGCTGCTGCTCTGACGTATGGTACAAGGGAACACAAGAATACCGACTGGTTTGAGGCAAACGTTGTTGAACTAGAGCCCGTCATTGATGCCAAGAGAAAAGCACTGATAAGCTACAAACGTGACCCATGTCAGCACAATCTTCTGGAGCTGAAGGCTGCTCGGAGAAAGGCCCAGCAGACTGCTCGTAGCTGCGCAAATGACTACTGGCTTCAACTGGCGTATAGCATTCAGCAAGCGTCGCATGAACACAAATATCCAGACCTTGGCATACTCCCTTTTAGCCAAGTGTTGACCCAAGTCCGATTTATATTTTCCAAATTCCAATCCGACGGATGCGGATTTTCATCAGCTTCATCACATCCCTAATATATATATATATATATATATATATATATATATATATATATATATATATATATATATATATATATATATTGGAATTCATTTATTAATAAACATGTTTATTATACTTTCTAAGATATGTAGCCCATTTCTTTAATTGATTGTAATAGAAACCAAATTAAATTAGGTAAAGCTTCACTAAAATAAATTTTTAAAACAAAGACAGAGTTATCTTTCTTAACTCAAGATTAAGGAAGGGGTTTTAGTCAAAGTCTTCAAGATCTAAATAATTAATACTAGGTAGGGTGGACATCAAATTTATCAATATAGCTCAAATAGTTTAAGAGATATACATTTTTGAAAATGTGACTTTTTCATTTTTTCTCCACACCTTCAAAATTGCCATTTTCGCCAAGCGTTATTTGTAAAAGTATTTCCTGTACACCAAATCATTTACATTCAATACAAACACAAATATACATAGAACAAACTTATTTTTTTTCAAGGGTGTAAAATTATAATATCATTAAAATTATATATATATATATAGGCAACCCGTCCATCTCAAAAGATGATGGTAGCGCTCTAGGTTAGTCATCTAGTCGTGTTTTAAGAGCAGGTTCTTGAGTGGCTCAGCAGACCGATCCTGGACTGACATACTCTTCCGCAGTGGCCACAAATGAAGCTGGGTGGAGGACCGAGAGCCTGTTTCTGCCGTGCGATCTTCCTTCTCTGTCTTTTGGTCTCCTGCTGTTGGTTCCTTAATTGTTCACCATTAAGGATGCCTTTGTGAACAGCCTGACGCCACCCGCTCCGGTCGTCGGCGAGCTGTTCCCAATTGTCGAGGCTGATGCCGGTCAGTTTGAGGTCGCGTTTGCAGACATCCTTGAATCGCAGTTGCGGGCGACCAGCGGGGCGATGCCCGGTGTCAAGCTCGCCATATAGGATGTCCTTTGGTATGCGTCCATCTTGCATTCGATGCACATGGCCCAGCCAGCGTAGACGTCTTTGGCACAGAAGGAGATGCATGCTCAGTGAGCTGGCTTGTTTGAGTACGGCAGTGTTGGTGATTTTGTCCTGCCATCTGATGCCAAGGATGCGTCGGAGACAGCGGAGGTGGAAGCTCTCGAGTCGATTTTCCTGTTTGGTATAGGTAGTCCAGGTTTCGCTGCCATACAAAAGAGTGCTGAGAATACATGCCTGGTATACCTTGAGCTTGGTGTTCAGTGTCAAATGGTTGTTAATCCATACTCGTTTGCTTAGTCTGGCCATGACGCTGGATGCTTTGGCAAGCCTCTTGTCGATCTCGTCATCCAGGGACAGACTGCTGGTGATGGTGGAGCTCAGGTATGTGAACTTGTCGGTGACCTCCAGAACTTCGTTGTCGATGGTGATTGAGGGTGGAGCTGGGATGCCTTGACCCATTATGTTGGTTTTCTTGATGCTGATGGTCAGTCCAAATTCTATGCATGCTTGAGCTAAGCGATTCATCAGGAGCTGTAGGTGTTCCTCTGTGTGTACTGTCAGGGCTGCGTCATCAGCGAACAGCATGTCTCTGATAAGGATAGTGGATCTTGGTTTTTGATCTTAGGCGAGTGCCATAGTCAACAGCTCCCATCACTTCTGGTATGTAGGTAGACACCTTCTGTAGAGTCTTTAAATGCAAAATTCAGCATCATAGAGAAAAATATGCCTGCAATAGTGTAGGCGCTAGAACACATCCTTGTTTGACTCCGCTTTTGATTGCAAGGGTTCTGAAGTATCCCCGTCGTGGCTGACTACTCTCCTGCATATTATCGTGAAAAGGAGGTTATAATGTTAGAGCAACTGAGGTGGACAGCCGATCTTCTTCAGTAACAGGAACAGGCCGCTTCTGCTTACTAAATCAAACGCCTTAGTTAGGTCGATGAAGGCGATGTAAAGCGGCATCTGCTGTTCTCTGCACTTCTCCTGGAGCTGACGCACTGAGAATATCATGTCGACAGTGGATCTTTCTTGTCGGAAGCCGCATTGTGATTCGGGGTACACGCGGTTTGCGAGAACCTGAAGACGGTTGAGGACCACGCGTGCAGCTTTGCCTAGCAATGCTTCAGCAATGAAATTCCCCTGTAGTTGTTACAGTCGAACTGCGATCCCCCTTGTCCTTGTAGAGTGACTATCTTGGCGTTGCGCATGTCTTGCGGAACTCTGCCTTCCTTCCAACATAGGCAGAGGAGCTCATGAAGTGGCTCTAATAAGGCAAGTTTTCCGCATTTGATGATTTCAGGCGGGATGCCATCCTCACCCGGCGATTTACCACTGTTCAAGGCATCAACGGCTTTACTGAGTTCGTCCATGGTAGGTTGAGCATCCAGCTCCTTCAGGACGGTCAAGTCTTCTATAGCGTCCAGTGCTCTCCGTGTGACAGGGTTTTCACTGGAGTACAACTCTAGATAGTGTTCCACCCACCTGCCCATTTGCTTGCTTTTGTCAGTGATGATATCCCCTGATTTGATCTTCAAGGGTGCAGATCTTCTTTCCCAATAGATTTGTCGGTTGTTTGCTTGATGCCTTCATACATCCTCCTTATGTTGCCAGT
>JAGDYQ010000129.1:2167841-2183689 GCA_021962125.1 Bulinus truncatus
TGTGTTATCAATGTGTTATGTTTTTTATACTTTTTAAATATAATGATTTTATTAGATATAAGTCAATAGTTTATTGAACATAATTACTAAGGTTATATTTACAATTCTATCTTCATTAGGGTCAAAATGAGTAAAGAATGTGAAGACAACATTGATTTAAAAACACAACATTTGCATCTTGCTTCCATCATAAAAGGCATGCACAAACATTTGAGAAGAGAATACAGAGCAAGTAATTATTAATTTAGCATAACTCATAAATTTACCCAAATATTTTAATTCTTCTTCGTTTGGCTCTACAGCCCATTTACGGCCCTGGCCTGCCATACTACTCTTCTCCACTTTTCCCGATCCATTGTCTTCTTCCTCCACTCTTTCACTCCTATTTCTCCTAATATTTTAATTAGATATATTAAATTTTAAAATCTTTGAAAATAACTTATGGGAAAACACTCTGCTTATACAGATGATCAAGAGATTGAAACAGTCTGGCAGCAACATGCTGAAGATGAAGCCAGTCTACAGTTATATGCAAGTGCTATGTACCAACTTGCTACCAAGCACTGGTCAAAATATGCCGAAACTCGTATAGACTGGTGCCAGAAAGCTGCCCTAGAATATTTCCTTAATGATGGTCTGGAGGTTGCTTTAGAAAAAGACAGGAAAAGAAAATATTACGCAGCTGTGAGGACAAAAGCTAAGGTTTATTTTTGACTTGAATTGCCTTAATTTTTAGTTTGAGAAATAACTACATTGTAAAGGATAATTGAAATATATGCTTATAAGCTGATGATAACCAGCTGTTTCATATTGCTGCAGGCTGATCGTGTTGGTGAATCAAAGGAAGAACCAGTTTGTGATGGTTTTCAAAGGTTGAAGCAAAATGAACTAGATTTGACAGAAACAAGATATTCTAGCACCACAGACGAGCTTTTTGAAATGTAAGTTGCATTCTTTACGAGACAGGGGTAAGAAAAAAAAATACACATGTTCATGAAGAAAGAAAGGGTGTTGTAGGTTGTACTGGGTACTGAAATAGTGCTGTTAAATAATTTTGCACATTTTCTATCTGGAGAAATCCACCAAAACTCGTGCAGGGTTTCACAGTAGCTAGCTGTGGCTCTGTTTACCTCTGGGTGTTAATTTATTCTGTTGCCCCAAGTAGCCTTTAAATCAATATACAGAGGAACTAAACAATAAATTGCCTTTCAAGTGCTATAGCCACTTTAAATACTTTTTATAATCTCTTTTTTTGTTGTTGATCTCTTTATTATCACACTGACTATTTAAATTTCTTTATAAATACTTGCTTTACAGATAAATTAAATCAAAAAGTAATTCATCAAGCAGTTAAAAAATTTTTTTAACTTTCTTCTATGCCCCCATAATTATTTTATTAGTTCATTAAGTATTTACTTTGGAAATGTTAACATGAAATTACATTAAATAAATCTAAAATACCTGAATAAATTTATTTTTGTTGTGGACTGTTATGTTGTCATGGGTGCACAATCTAGGGCTTCATGTGGCAATAGGAGAGGGAAATTGGGGCCCTTAAAAAAATATATTACACATTTCTTCATAAATATATTGATATAAATCAGTCTGGTGGTTACTCTAACTGTTGTAAAAGTTTTAATGCGGCCAACTGGGATGCAAAATTGTGCATCCATGCTCTGCAGTTTGAGACTTACTGACACATTTGTTCATTGTCTCTTAAAGTTGATGTACGCAGTTGCTATAAAACAAAGTCCATTCAGTATGGTAATCCAGAAATAAATGACTAGGGCCTAACATTAAAAGAAACCATTTTCAAATGTACTTCATCTAAATTTATGCAAACTTACATCAAAGCAGTGAAAATATTTGCTTAATTTAGATGCAAACCATTTTCGAGGTCCTTTACACAAAAAGTAAATTTTGTTTGGGTTGTAATAATGTATTATTTAAAATGAGACACGGAAAATATTTAAGGATCATTGAATTAAAAAAAATTAATTTAAGCACTTCTGTTAATTCTCACTTGTTTTGTATCTATTTAGTGTCTTAACGTTGGGGCAGTTAATTACATTTTTTGACATAGTTCACTTGAATATTAGTCATATTTGACACAAGCTGAGATCACATAATTTGCATATGATGCCTTTGTGAAAAAAAATTGGGTCAAAATGGTATAAAATATTAGCACTTAAAAGACGGGCTAATTTTCATTTTGAAGCATTTTTTAACTATACTTCCATGAAATTACATTAGGGGAACAAAAATTTTATATATAATAATAGAGACGCACTGTATTTTGAGTGTTTTGATCATTGACATCGTTGGCCATTATTTATTTATTATTGAACTCCTTGTCTCACTTCCATTAACTCCTAGTAAAATAACAACACTGTAAAAGGTTGATATTAAATCTATCGCTAACGACAGTAGTTAATTCTGATGATTGTAGATGGTTCTTTCTACACATGCATATTAAGTTCCACCTCTTTTTCCTTATTGGCCATGTAATAATTTAATGATCTCAACATGTAGTCAGTTTCTTTCCTTGTTCTGGTTTTCTTAGCCAGCTAATTGGACTTTTTTTCCACACACTCTCAGGTAACCGCTTCCCATCCTTAAAAAAAATAAATAAAAATTAATTAAGATGGCTTACATTGAGATCGATATGGTGAAACCATCATGAGTGGGAGATAAGTCTAATAGAGAATAGCATTGGCCTTCAATTGATAGTGATTTGGCTTGTAAAAACTATTATAACAATTTTAAACCTGCAGGAACAGATTGAAATGTAAATCTTCTTAATAAAATAATTAATGTGCAGTTGCTTTAAAACTTTAAATTAGCATTCAGTCATTAAGAATATGAATAATATCGTTTTATTAAATATATCATACACATATTTATATCAGTTATCATTACTCAAGGCGTAACCAGAATTTTGTTTTTGAGGGGGGGGCTGTGCAGAGAGTTTTATATAAGAAAAAATTGGAACACAATGATAAAGAAGTATAGTTTATAATAAAATTTGATTTTTATAATTAATTGGGGGGAGGGGGGCTGCAACACCCCTAGCCCCCCCCCCCCCGGGCTACGGCCTTGTTATTACTAAAATTAAAAGCCTGAGTGATTACATTATACTGAGCCTCACATGTCTTTACAATAGTTGATAAGTAGAAATGAATTAATAAATAATCTATACATCTAGACGGGCACCCACACTTATATTTTTAGTAGAGCTGCTGTTCGAATAATATGTTTTTATCGAAACAGAGGCAAGTTTAATCAACACAAATTAATTAATGTATTATTTCCATTCAGATAAAATTGGGATTTTTGTGCTTCTCCCCAAGTACAATTTTCTATTATTGTATTACTTTTGTTCAATAAATATTGCTAAATTGACTGTTGTGTGGCTCTCATGGTATTTTTAATATTAAAAAAAAAAGCTGTAAAGGGACCTCTAATACAGGTCAAAGGCTGTAGGTTCTAAAATGACATCATAAGTCAGTTTGGAATAAGCATTGGGAAATGTGTATATTAAAATATTAATTCAGAGTAGTTTATTCATGTCTCACTTTAACAGATGCTTTTTCCTTCTTAAAAATAATATTATGGCAGTAATGTGGCATTTTTTCCTTGATTTTTACCCTGTTCCCCTAGCTGGTCAAATTTTGTCTCACTTCACATACCCTGAAAGATCATGCTCTTATGGCTTACCCCATCACCATTACCCCCCCCCCCCCATCTGGATATTATTTACTGGCATTATCTTCTTGATTCTTTTCGCATCTCAGAAATAACAGCTTCCAGGTAAAAATAATGCATTTAGGTGTTGCGTTGTAAAACTTAATCATTCTTTATATGGTCATTAATCAGCAGCCCTAGTTTTTGGAAATGATAATTCGTTTAAATATTTGATACAATGAGCTTTTTTTTTCTTTTACTTTTTTGTGCAGTTACATAAAAGCTTTTTTTTTAAAAGGGTTCATATTTTTTTTTCAGCAATAGAGTCAAATAGGTTTGGTTTATGAAAAAATCAATTTACATTGTCAGATGATAAAAATTTAATGTTTTGTTTTTTTTAAAACGGAAAGCTTACTATACTTTTATTATTATTTTCGTTTTAAAGACATTCCATTAAAATTATCAGCTGAATCATGGCTACTAACATCTGCATGTTTGCTTTCATTTTTTGAAATCTTTGTGTTACCTGGCATCTCAAATTTCAAACGCTTCTTGAACATTCTCACTGCTAGATACATTTGGGGGTGAGTGTGGGTATTCTAAAGTATTTATTTGCATCAATGTCTTTATTTGAAGACTGATCTCTTCCAACCCTATATGTACACATCTTCTTTGCTACATCTGTTGACACATGATTTATTTATAGAAACTCTTAATAATTCCCTCAGCATTACAGCCTCCCGGATGGGTTCCTTTCTTTTTCCTTTTTTTTTTTTTGCTAATATTTGTCCATACCCCTGGATAGATTGAATACAAAAATGTGTGTTACAACCCACCAGACTCATTGGACTGTCTGCCAGCTTGTCTACCTGTCACTTCTTTGCATATTAATTTGTTGCACTTTTTACTTGAAACTGTACTTATGGTTAGACACATTAGTTAAAATAATGTGTTTTTCTTTGTTTTTGCTGGGCAAAAAAATAAAAAAAAAATAAAAAATAACCATCACTATTTTCCCCTTTTAATTATTATGGAAGGATGAGATATGTATCTCCTGTTTCTATCCACAAATAATGGGTAAGGTGTTTGTATTGCACTTCTTTCATCTCCACCATGGCCCAGTGTTATGGAGACAAGTTGGGTGACTGAACTCCCTGGGTTTTGAACCTGCTTACCCAAAGCATGCAAACCATGCTCACAACCAAAGTGCAAATGAGTCACTTATTCTCTTGAGATTTTTTTTTTTTTTTTATTAAATGAAATGTAAAAAAAAAAATGTAGCCTGTGTTAGCCTGCATAAAAATGTCAGTAGTAAAGTCAATTATATTGTTCGTTAGTAGCTTTACATTCTTTGTGATGGAATGTGGGGACAGCGGTCTTTTATATGAGTATAAACATGTCTATGAATTAGAAAAATACTTCACTGATATTGCACTGTAATCATAAGTTTGGCTGTAATTACTTTCATCCACTGGAACTCAGAGAGAAAAAAAAAATTCAATGAAGTTGATTGTGTCAGGACAAAAATGTTGATCTGGATGTGCCTTCCAGAACCTTCACTACAGTGAGCGGTGAGCGATTTTCAGAACTGTTTAACCCCTCAGGACTCTCATTTATATTAACAGCATTGACAACATTTAGCGATGGCTAAATTCACCCAGACTGAAGTTCCTTGCAACACTTATCTTGAATAAAACCTTCAGTTATTAAATAATAAGCTGGGGATGGTGTGCACAATTCATTAAACCAACAGGTTTATCTGTCTGTTTAACAAACAAAAAAAGAATGAACACCTTAATAAAAGATCCCTAAAAAACATTGCTTTGTTGGGTTTTCGTCCTTGTGGACATTTTAGGAGGATGCTATTTTTAGAGCATTTTCGAAAAAAAATGCTCTATTGTGCCCGTTTTGTCTGTCTGTCATCACCCTAGATCTCAACAACCATAAGTCCTAGACCCATGATGTATATATCATTTTGTAGGTCTTGGCCTGCCATGTGTGCAGCAAAAGTTCATTTCGCGATCTGACCTCAGAGGGCCGTAAAAGGGGGCTTAGTACCGTTTTTTACTATATAAGCTATGTTAATAAAGGAGCGCCTATATCTCAGCAACTATAAGTCCTAGACCCATGATGTATATATCATTTTGTAGGTCTTGGCCTGCCATGTGTACATCAAAAGTTCATTTCGCGATAGGATCTCTGAGGGCCGGGCTTCAGGGCTCCTAAGGGGCTTATATATTATATATACACCTTGTACGTTCAATAACCCATTCATTTGGTGCAAAATACTGCAGCACGTAGTTTCACCAAGATTTATTAAGAAACTCATCAAATGAAATAGTAAGCTTGAAGTTCTGAGTTTAATTGAAAGTATCAGAGCTAAGTGCAACATTTGGACGGAGTTTTCGGACGATTAAATGACTATACTTCGAATGTTTTCAATTATGAGTCCTATTTCAGTAACCACAAACCACTTGTAGTTAAATTTAAGAGACAATAATTTTTTTTCAAATATAAAGAAACGTCTTTATAATTTTTTTTTTACAGATATATGCATTACACAATTGAATTTATAAACATTTCCAAAATTTACAAATATTTACTGAAAGCTAACAAACGTACTGATACATAACACGAAAATGCGCTAACACGTTCTGTGTCCAGAATGGAACAGGCTTAATTGCTTGTTTTGTTTATATCTTTTGTTTATGTGTTAAATAATCTGAACTTTTCACGTGTATATCATCCATACGTGTACATCATCCATACATGTACATCATCCATACATCAGTGTTCACTAGTTAGTTAGACTTGTTGTTTTGTTTTCTTAATTGGCCATATAATGGTTTATATTTTAGGTTTTGGTGAAATTTGGTGGTTTTGGTTATTCCGCAGTCACGTATCAGTGTGATGTTTTCAAATTGAACAATAGTAAGATGATGTAATTCAGAACTAACATGGATGTGCTTTTTTTCAACTGCTATTGTAATTTGTCTTGGGATTAAACCGCTCTACTGCTCTACTCCTTACGGGGATGGATGTTCATGCATTAAAGTGCTCGACTCGACTTGATCGTCTTAGGCTCGATCTCTGGTGAGGACCAGTGGGTATTTCAGGACATAGCTCCAAGCCCTGCTCCCATCTCTCGTGGTGCCCCCATGGCCCTTGCACTATCGGCGGTGGTGGGGATGAAAGAAGGGCACCCATAAAAACCGTCCCATTAGTGGTTTACAGGATTTCATCTCATCCTTACTAGGACTTCGCACACACTCATTGGGATAAACCTGTAGTGAAGTCTTGTCATGCCCAGTGCTGCCAATGCTTCTGTTTTCCAAGAATTTTATCAATTTCTTGTATTTTATTTTGAAATGATAGAATAGCTTGTTGTTGTTCCTTTCCCTTAAAACATTTTTTTTTCTATGCACAAATGGACTGCTCCGTGTACCTTGATCCCCCCACAAACTTGATTTTTCAAAAATAATCTTTTTCAAGCAAATATTCTCGATTTCAGGGTAAACATAGAAGGTTTGCATATACACTACATTAAGTTGTTATTATATCTAAATTGAGAAAGTTAAAAACAAGAAGAAAGTTATTGAGAAATCAAACTGCAATGAGAAAAGTAAAGGTGGCACAAGTGATAGGAAACAAAAAATTCAACATAGCAATTACAGGCTAAAGGGTTTGAAATTTCAAAACCAGTTCAGTCAATGGTTGTGATACCCAATTGTTAAAATTTTAACTGTTTAGATTGTAAAGCTAAATTTTTTTTTTATAATCTTTGGTTTTTTTTTATTACATCTGTTTTTTTTTTTTTTTTATTATTATTATTTTTTTAAATCACATCGGTAGCTTTGGTCATGCTCAGATGGCTCATCACTTGCATGGTTGGCCGGCATACATGATGTTTACTATTGTTTGAGTCTCGTTATGTTTATTGTTTTAAAAAAACTGTAATATAACCAGTGCACGTAGTGTACCAGATGTCTCATCAATTTTTATTGCGGTGGCCTGACCATATTAACTCCCCCCCCCCTCCAAAAAAAAAAAAAGTAATGTACCAATGTCTTTCCACTTCCCACCCCCCTCCTTCTCCCAAAGGAAGTATACTCCATTAAGCTCTGCCAGGTTTATCGTCAAGGCAAAATCAACACACCGGCCATTGTTGACCTACTTGATGATTGTTGTTGCTTAGCAAACAAAACGCACCCATCTCTCTTTTTTCTCCCCACACCCTTATTTCTTTCTCCCCCACCCCCTCCCCCACCCCATCATCTCCTTTTCCGAATCTTTTCTTTCTTAGCATCTAGTTAGGTTCACCGGGGACATTGGAAAAACTCCTAGCACCCCCCCCCCCCGCCCCACGTGAGTTTTGTCTGCTTTTGGGTTTGGGTGGCCGTGAAGAGACGCCCAGACATTGTATTACACCGTTTAATTGATGTGAACGTGATGGGTTCGTATCTCCCTTTATTATCCGGGGTGAGAGGAAGGATGAGACAAAACACGCGGGTCAGTCTCTGGTGGAGAAGGGGGGGTGGTAGTTCTCGGGTCTTAGAGTTTTTGGTTCCGGTCATTCTAACACATAAAGGAGTAGCTAGTTCCTTGAAGAAGAAATGGAATCTCTATGTATATGTGTGTACTACAGAGACAGGGTTTGTCACAACAGTCTTAGCGACTACAAATTAAACTCAACTTTGTATTTTGAAAGGAACCTGCTGACGGATTAAAAAAAACAAAACAATAAAATATCTAACGAGAGTAGTTACATTGCGAAACAATGCACATAAAACAGATATGTGTTAG
This sequence comes from Bulinus truncatus, assembly GCA_021962125.1. Classification (NCBI taxonomy): domain Eukaryota; kingdom Metazoa; phylum Mollusca; class Gastropoda; family Planorbidae; genus Bulinus; species Bulinus truncatus. Next base: position 2,176,329 of record JAGDYQ010000129.1, read on the forward strand.
ATTAGTGGCGGATTATTTATATATATACATAATATACACCACTGGCAACGATACATTCATATTAGACACATTTATATTAGACTCTGAACTTCAATTTGTTTAATTTATGAAAGAAAAGTTTGAATTGGATGCTTATCTTGCTAACGTGTGTTATTTAGATTTGTTCTCTAGTGTATACGTATATATTTTTTTTTAGTTGCTGATTGCTAAAAATAGCCTTCATTATTTTCTATGTGTGTTTGTTTGCTTGTAAACATAGTATTTGTAGAATCGCTGATCTGACGGCGGTGTCCTTAACAAATATTTAAATCCAGTTGACTCTTGTTTGCTTCTATTTTAATGGTTAGTGACAGAATTTGGGCTTTCTCTCCCCCCCCCCCCTCTCTCGCTACTTCCAATGCGCTCACTCATTGTCTGTGAAATGGCGCATAACTGTGGGACTTGTGATGTTTAAAGAAAGGGCGGTGGAGCTAATTATGGGTCAGATTCTGCAGACGATTGTCCAATTATCGGAAATTAGAACTTGCGTACATGGATCGGTTGTGTCAGATGCCTTAAAAGTTTGGATGATTTTCATGGAAAGTTTTGTTTATTCCCCCACTATTTGGCTGACTGCTTTTGTTATGTTATCAACAACTGTTTGGTTTTATCTCTATCCGGTGTGTGGTGAATTTGTGCGCGGTTGTTGTTTAATTTTTTTAATTAGCTTTCATAGAAAATATCCGGGATAAAAAGCGCACACAAGACACGTCTCAACAGTAAACATTCCCTCGTTTAGTTTGTCTTCGTCACTTGAACAATCAAAACCTTATTTGTGAAAGAAGAAAACATCTGTTTGGCTCCTTTTTAATTGTCTCATAATCCAACGCACACAAAAAAGACACTTTTCCTGCATGAAGTCGGAGAGGGGGGGGTAATGTCTCGTCTCCTTGTGACGCTTACCTCGTCCTTTGTTCTCTGTATTTGTAAATAATAGGATAATTCTTGCAGAGATGGATAATGATAAATAATAAAAAAAATTGCACACTGATTAGCGTCAAATAACAGCACAGGTTCAATTAGTACAAGACTTATTAGTGAACCTTTAAGAGCCGTGTATCAATAAACGACAGCCGTTGCAGTGGCGTCACCGAACAGTTGTTGTTGTTTGGGCTAGTCAAATTTAATTTCGCCTTTATTTCAGGTAACCGACAAACCAGGTATTCTTGGGGTGGGGTGGGGGGAGCTGATCCCAGTTGAAAATATTATTAATTATTATTAATTATTATTATTATTCACAAGATCTCGACCTTCATGTTATCAGCTGGATATTTCACCTTTAAAATAGCCTACGTTTTATATTTACCTGAATCAATTGATTTAAGGAAACAAAAACGGTGAAACGTATTGACATTACGATAAACAAATAGGAAGATAAACAAATAAGAAGATAAACAAATGGGAAGATAAACAAATAGGAAATAACGTCGACTCGTAAATCACGGTTAGGCAGGACTTGCCTGGGGGGTGGGAGTGACGGGGTGCGTTGCTTCACTTTCGAACTTTTTTTTTTTCAACTTTTCTGCAATCTGACCTCTGAGGGCCGTAAAAGGGGGCTTAATACCGTTTTTTACTACATAACCTATATTAATAAAGGAGCGCCTATATCTCAGCAACTATAACTATAAAAGAATTGATTGCCACGATGTTGCATCCACCGCCAGATTGTCTTCATCTGCCACACTGTCCACTCATGGTCATCTCTCCCACACTGTCCACTCATCTTCATCTCCCACACTGCTCAGTCTGAGGCTAAGAGCAGCTGTAATGTACCTGGTCAGAATGTTGGCGATTGTCAACCAGACAAAGCTGTGACCCTCAGTCTATTATTAATTAAACGTCTTGTGGTGTCAGGAGTGACTTTTGTCTATTTCCATTCGTCAATTCTATAATGTACTAACTAAAACAGTATCATCTGTCAGTTTAGGTACATGAACATCAACTTCTGTGGTGTGTGTGTGTGGGGGGGGGGTGATGTTGGTGAATTAAAAAAAACACGGGAAGAAGAATTTCCACCCCCTAAAAAAAAACTGTTGGTGCTAACTATTATTGACAGTATTCTTGAGTACCGGTTCTAATGTCAACAAAAAGAGATCACACGTAGTTGCCTCCTCCCCTCCCACCTCCCCATACATAAAAAAAAATTGTCCACTCCTCCACCCCAGTTTTTTTTTTTATTTTTCTCTTCCATATTGATTGTAGACATTTACTCTGGGCTACAAAACTAGCCGGGCCACCGGTCCTGCCAAAATAAATGAAAAGAAAATAGTGCGCCGCGTCAGTCAACAAATACGAACGTTATTTTAAATGGCTTCACTTTTTTTCTTCTTCTTCTTCTTCTGTCTCCGGCACCGTCACATCCCCCCAGCAGCCCCGCCCACTGTCGCTACACGGGACGAAAACTTGTTTAGCTTTTTTCTTTTAATTCTCGTTATGTTTGTATATTGGTGGTGGTGGTGGTGGGGGGGGCGCCCACCGCTTCGCCATCATTTGTATTTGTAACACAATTAGCCAAATAGTTACGCCCTTTCCTTCTCTTTTTTTTTTTTATTTATTTCAATGTAGTGAGAGATTTATTTTTTTTTTTTACGAAGAGGGGGAAAGTGATTGTGTAAAGTGAGATTTAAAAAAAAAAATTAATTGTAACACTTTTATCTCATTATCCATTGTATTGGGTTAGTTGGGCGGCGAGACGGTCATAGGAAATGGACGTCAGAAGCTGTGGTGGCCGTGGACAGTTTTCGTTGACTAATATTGACCGAACGTCAGACCCAACGGCTCTGGCCTGTGTACTACGTAATCATTTTATGTTCTCTAGACCTACCCGGGTCTGGGAACTCCCGGTACTTTCCTCTGTATTTTCATTAATTTAATTATGTGGTAAAGGTTCGTCATTGAACAAAAAAATTATAAATAAAAACTTGTGGAAAGGGGGTGGGGGGGGGGGGGGTTCGGTGATTGTAGCCTGACACCTTTCTCATAATGTTTTATCAATTTTTAGCAATTAATATGAAAAATCGAGATTAAATGCTCTATATGTTGAATATTATTAACACATCAACATTTTGTTTTGGCAACAACCGTCACGGTCGTAATATACCAGTTCTGAGACTCTGGTCTCCCAGCGAACTCCATTTCAATGTAGCGATCTCTCTCTCTCTCTCTCTCTCTCTCTCTCTCTCTCTCTCTCTCTCTCTCTCTCTCTCTCTCTCTCTCTCTCTCTCTCTCTCTCTCTCTCTGACGTAGCACCGCCACTCGAGAGCAGTAGGCACCCATCTCATGCTCTGACTGTGTCAAGCTCCTTGTCACGTCTTCACTTTGTTAATGAGCCACCGGTACTAGATTAATACCGACGATTTATCTTTGAAACTCGGCTCAATCTGGTTTTAATTATTTGACCATTGTTTCTTCGGTTTTAGTCGGTACTCTCCCACCTCACTACTACCAGTGTAACACACACAACAACACTGTAACCGAGCTCGTTGTGGCCATTCAAACAGCATCTGGCAAATATTTGTTGGCGACAATTTAACAGTTGCGGAGCCAGATGGCTTGGCTGAACGTATCCCCACACACACATACACCCGTTCCACCCACTCCCCGCCCCTAACCAAATAAACAAACTTTCAAACAAAATCAATTAAGACAATATTCCATGTTGTGTGTAATACAGACCGCATTGAGGCCAGTGATTTGGTGCTTTTGATTCGCAGGTTGGAACGGTGAACCGGGTGGTCTACTCCAGGCGACTCCAACCCATTAGAAAGAGTTATGTTGCCGCCTGCCGCAGTTCCAGCCAAACTATTCACGAACATTCCTTATTCAAACATTTTCATCTGAAGTATCGATCACTTTGATTGAAAATTTAAAATTTGACACATGTACCTATGTGTTGTGATTGAAAAAAAAAATATTTTGTGATAACTTCAACTAATGCACCATGTTGTTGAACAAACGACTGTATCATTCGCAGAAAAGCCAACCAATAAAAAAATCTGTGACAGTTTAGTTGATTAAAGACGCGTTCACGGTGTATCTTATTTTAATTGGAAGCTTTTTTTTTTTTTAATTAGAATAAACGCGTTGATTACTTTGTACTGGCTGAATTTTTTTTTTCTTAAAACTATAACAAGCAGACAGCAGATTGTTAAAAAGAATTAGGATTTCCTTCTCGATTTATATGTTTTATTTTTTTTTAAGAAATCTCCCTTCCACCATTTGGCAAAGATTATATATACAAAGATGTTTTAATTTTGACACTGACTCTAGTTACATCTGCGTCTGCCTGGATATCGAAGTGTAGTAGACCACGGTATACTCGGGCTACTGTTGGCCTTGCCCAAAGAAATAAATCATTTTTTATTATTAATCTAGTCAAAATTAATAGAAGAGAATTATTCCCCTTAAATCCATTATATTTACTCCATTACATTTTCAATATATTGTTTAACCGTTAACCCCCCCCTACATCCCCCCCCCCCCCCAATTTTTTAACATCGGAAGAGGGTCCGGACAATTTATTATTACAAGGTGAATTAACCATAGAAACACGTTCTGGTTTTATTATTACCTCCCTTGTCATTGCTAATAATAAATTATTTTTTTTTTTTATTCTATAGAGATCGGCCGTTGTCCTGCAAAATTAGACTTTTAGATGTTGGCAGTTGTTACAATCCATTTTACGGTTTAGAAAATTTTGAAGTAGTGGGTATTGACTTGAGTCCTGCCACACAGGTAAACAAAACATTTTATTGAGATTTTTTTTTTTTACTGAACATAAACAATGCTGACCTACTAATCTGTGTGTGTGTGTTTACAAACCTGGCTAATGTATTGTTTTGTTTATTTATGTTTAATTTTGGACGCTCTTTAGAGTAGGAAGGGGTGTGTTGAGAATTTTAAAACATTTACATATTACCACTTTCAAGGAGAATTAGAAAATGTTTAAATGTTCTTCATTTCCATATCATTTAATAATATTTTTATGGCAACAAATGTGCTCATGCAGCGCAACATATACAAAGATTGTTAAAACTGCTTCTGTAAGAAAAATTTATTCTATCAAAGAAAATAATCATTTTTATCCATAAAAATCACACTATCATGTAGAGGGATATTGAACAATGCTATGAAACTATTGAAATTTTTACCAAAAGGCTTTGATTATATATTTTTATTTCTAAATCCATCCCTTGCTATTTATTGTACATAGCACCCTCAGTTTCAATTACAGTGTTTAATTTCTATTTTAACTAGACTGTCTTGAAATGTGATTTCCTTCGGCTGGAAACAACCAAGTGGCCTAACCCTCTGACCTATGACCTGACATGCTTGTCCAGCCCCATCACCCACCTACCCCAGTCCAGTTTCCATGTGGTTGTCTTCTCCTTGCTGCTGGAGTACATGCCCTCTTCACTCCAGAGATGGCAGTGCTGTGTCAGAGCCCATGAGCTGTTGACAGCCAATGGTTTACTGTTGATCATAACACCAGATTCACACAGGCAAGTGTTTAGTAGCTGTGTATTTAAAAATAGATTTAGCATCATGACCGCTGTGTGAGGGAACACAGAGCTATGCAAGTTTAAATCAACTGTCACCTCTCTACAGCCAACATCGTAATGCACCCATGATGAAGAGCTGGAAGCTCGCCCTGGAGAATCTCGGCTTTCTGCGATGGAAATATGAGAAAAAGGAACATGTACACTGTATGGCCTTCAGAAAGGTAAAGTCTTATGAATTGTTGTTAATCTTACTTTCTTAGCATTAAAGCGCAGAGTTTATAAAATACATCTCATGCCTGTTTTATGTTTGGAAAAATAATCTGCAAGCTTACTGCTGCCCTAATTTTTGTCATCTGACCCTTTCTGCTGACATGTTTTAATTATAAAATAAATATAGTGATTAACATTATAGTACCAGAAGCTGTGTGACCTCTTTTTCTCTCCACATGCTTCAAAATGGAACCTGCATTATTGAATTATCATTTTAAAGTATATATCTTGATACTGGATTAGTACTCAATAAACCATTAATGCGAAAATTGTACAATCTATTTACCCAGCATATATCGTATTTATTTATTTTTTATCCACAAATATTGATCCAGGTGGAAGAGCTAATCTTGCCATGTCCGTCCAGGAGCATGCAGATGCCAGTCGTCTGTCTCAAATGTTGTACATCCCACAAGATTTCACTGATGCCTGTTATGATGATGTTCCTCAACAGTCAGGAGTCCTCACTGAAGACAACTCGTCTGATTTTGTATCGACAGCTTGTGAGCTACCATTTTTTCCTGATTAACTATAGATCTATTTATTTAATGTTTTATTGTTGCTGTCATAAAGAACTGTTGATCCAATTAGTACCAGAATAAGAAAAAAAATATGTCAGGGCTATATAACTATAACAAATCAACTTTGTATAGTGGCATCAATAGTCTTTGCTTATAACATGTGTTGAATGAGATTTTTAAATGACCACACAACAAATTAATATATAAATACTTTTTTTTTTTAACTTCAGGGTTTGTTAAGAATATACTAGTTTAGAAAAATTAGATTTTTAAGTAAAAGAGAAGCAAAAAATGATTGAAAAAAATAACTTTGAACACCTTCCTGCTCTATAGTCAGTAGTCCCATGCAGCTTCTTTTATTCATTATCGAATTTTCTATAGATTTTTTTTTTGGCCTTACAACCGCTGCTGTATTAATGAGGTATGGCCATGGTTTAATTAGTAGCCTAATAATTCATTATTCATTGGCATTGTTTCATTCTGGTAAATTAGAGTGAATAATGGCTGCAGCTTTTTTAGAAAAATTTACCATGGCGACTTCATTTCTCCCCTGCAGTCATTTTGGTATCTTGTATTATAAGTTTAAATGAATACCAAGAAAATGAATAGATTTACTAAACTGTTTAACTTGTATGATCCAGCCACTTTATGCATTTTTTGTTGACACAGTTCATACAATTTTCTTATATCATTCCCAATGGATCTTCTAAACTCCATGGAGTATAGTGCTATATTCAGCCACAGATAAAATATTAAACTCCACTTTTTCCTTGGAATGAAATTGAAATGATCTGCAGCAGAATGAAAAAGCTCACACACAGTTTCTTTGGTGGTTGTTCACAACACATGAGCAATTTCAATCCAGGCAACCCTTCCATTTATTTGCACTTAAGATTTGTGCAGCCTTTCAAATCTAAGTAATTATTGGTTTCTTAGGCATTGCTACCTGGGTATGTATGTCTTGAAACATCTTTAAAATAGAGGCTCAATGAATCTTTTTCCTGCAGGTTAAAAAAGAGTCATGTTAATG
>JAGDYQ010000129.1:2184189-2241722 GCA_021962125.1 Bulinus truncatus
AAAGAATCACTTTGTATCTTTTAGCCACATATCATACTTTAAAGATTAAATGTTTATGAAATATGAAGAATATTCTGATCATTACTTTAATAGGTGCCAATTTTTAATTTTTCTTTAATGTAAGTCTTAATAAAAAAAAATAAAAAAAAGTTCCCTTAGCCCTAACGGGCCATCAGGGCAAATGAAGTGTAGAATACATCTGTTTCTATAACCTCGGCATATGATGGGGTTGTGTGCTTAGCACAACGCCCAGCCGCCATTACTTCCCCAACTAAAGTCTGGTACCTATTTAAAGCTGGGTGGACTTATGGGATGACTTTGAAACAAATTTCACCTGGAAAAATTCCCATGGTATTCACCGAAGATCGAACCCAGGACTCTCAGGTCGACAGTCGAGTATCTACACCACTCTGCCATCCATCCCACAAGTCTTAATAAAGCAGTAGGTAATTATTTACTATGGTCCGTCCATAAGATAAATGCTTAAAATGGTTCTTTCATATTTCATTACATTCAAAAGTAAAGACCGCCATTTTATTATGCCTGTGACTTAAAATACAATGAAATATAGGTAAAGTAAATATTTTGGTAATTGTTTACGACAGTCCGCCCAAGAGATAAATGATTCTTTTATATCTTAATGTAAAGGTCTTAGTATTTAGTGTGTATCAAACGAAATGGGCAGTAAAATTTTACTGTCCTTTTCATTTGATTCACACTAAGACATTAAAATATAAAAGAATCATTTATCTCATGGATGGACTGTAATAAACTTTTACCAATATTTTTTTAAGTAACTTAAAAGTAGTACTAGTAGCTTTTTTCAGTCAATTTCATTTGGTTAACATTATTTTTTTTAAGTTTTATTAAAACTTAAGACCTTTGCATAGGGATATGAAATAACCATTTATCTCTAGGTGGAGTGACGTTAAAATTATTGGTTAAAAATTTAAAAAAGCAGTTCGGTATAAAGAAGATTAATATTACACAAAGGAAAAAAAATTGATGAAAGAAGCCAAACGTGCAAACTCATAAAATATAATCGTTAATTTAAGTAGTCAGACAATTACAATACAATTATAACTATTTCATATGTGTACTTACTACGATTTGGATATAGACAAACACGGAACCAGACAAGACATATCAATTCAGAAGCGGTTATGACTTAATGAGTTACGATCAAATACATTTATTAAAATATTTACCAATACGTATAAGAAACATTTCGTATAACGCATCAAATCATATGGTGGCCGTTTCAGCAAACACGCCGAGAGCCTAATTTAAAAAGTGTCATCTGATGCATGTAAACAAACGAAAGTTTGGTTAAAAAGTATTCTTGCGATTTGCTCGGAAATTACGCTGAAGTGACATAAAAAATCATGTTGTATATGCGATATAGAGTGAATATGCTTAAAGAAAAATATTTCCCAATCAATTATTAGTTAAAACAAAAATCATACTTTTTGTGTGATTCTTTAAAAAATAATCAATTTGTCAATGCGACACGAATAACAAGGCTTATAATTTACTTAAGAACACTTTTGTTTTGTATTTTTGACTAGTTCTGGTTGTTGCGCTTATCAGTTAATTAAATGAAGAACAATTGAAATGACAGTAAAAATATTTTTAAAATTTATGTGTGTGATTAACTATCCTTGGAAGCAATTAAACATGTTTAATTAAGCTGACTTTTGTTGTATGTGTGCGTTTCTGTTTCATTCACATCTTGAGCTGGGCTATATGACTTTGTCATTTATCATAGTTTTGAAAAATTGGAAAAAAATATATGTATCTTAATTTAATATTATGTATGTAATATTTTAAGAGGACGTTAAATTTTTTAATTGAGATAAAGAATTGAGAATGGTGATCTGCACATTATAAGCAGTACCAAAATATTCTTTCCGTTCTACAGTACATGCCTGGAACATGACAACATGGTTACATGCTTACATTAGTAACATGCCTCCATGCTGCATAGAAATATATACTTGAAAATAATTAACTTGCTCCGCATTTAATCGTGTAAATCACTACCCAACTAAAAAATGTACATCGAAGACCCCATAAATCATTGATAGCAAAAGTGAAGCAAAGCGGCTTTGTTTGTTATTTGCTGTTTACACAGCAGGTGCCCGTGACGTCAGTGTATTGCCGTAGCACGCCTAGAAAAAACAAGCTACTCTTACGCACCAATATCGAGTACTACCAAGCCGTCATAGATTTTATCTTTGTCTCTGATTTTTCCTGCTGTATTTTCTATACTAATTTTATGTTTGATATATTCCAGATATTTATAGGTGGGATTTATTTTAAAATATAAAAATATTTTTTTATGAATGTTTATGGATGGCGTAGCGATCTGTTTTTATTTACACCAAAATGTTGTGCTCGTGTTCTCTTTGAAGACGATTTCAGTTTGATTTGCTGATTAGTTCTACTACCGAATAAAACTGAATAAAAATTCTGAATAAATGGTGAGTAAAATTTATTTTATTTTTCTTCTGTCATAAAGTTTTAAACACTTTTTGCACTTAACTAACTCACGTGTAAGTTTTTGTATTTGTTATGTGTCAACATTGGGTCGATCGAAAAAGAGGCACCAGTTTTTTCCCCTTCTTAGCGCCGGTGCCCTTTGCCTCCATTCAGTGAGTGCAGTTGGATCAATCAATGGGTTGAAATCGCGTTACTTAAAAAAAAATAATGCTATTACGGGCGATTGTCTTATTTAGATACGTGTATTACGGAGGGTATTTATTATTTGCTCTTGCTTTTAGACTGATTAAAAATATAAACTAAACATTTGTTATTAAATTGGAAATAAAGTTCGTTAAGCTAAACTAGCCGAAAGTAATGTTTATTTTAACCTCTCGTAGCAGACGATACTTAAATTGTGCCCATTGTAGTCATATAGTTATCAGTTTAATAGGAATTTACTGAACCAGTTTTTTGGACTGTACATTTGTTAAAGCATCTTATGTTTTTTTTTATCTAATTAGAACATCGGGGAAAATATTTCGAACAGATTTTTTAAAAAATGTAAATTACCCTACACTGTTTATTATGATAAACATACATAACACGTCATGTGAATAACTCATTTGATTTCAATTCTAAACAACATTTTTTTTTATTTTACGTGTAAATAAGGCCGATTCGTCTTGTCAAAAAGTGACAAAAGAAACCATTTTAATATAATTTTTATCTAAATGACATAAAAAGATTATAATTATAAAATTAAACATTTTCCAGCCCGTAAATGCTCTGTAAAACATTGCTCTATTTTTCTCTTGTGTTTACTTTTATTTTAATTAATTGCTATTAATAAAAATAATCCATCATGTTTTTGTAAATACAAAAAGAGACCCTTTTACCATGTTTGTGTTACGTGTCATTTTAGTTAGCTCTAGTAATGGAAATTCAATTAGCTGAGTATCTTTTAGCTATTTGTCCTCCCTCCCCGTAGATTCGACCTTAAGTTTTACATAAGTGTTTGTCTTAGCTTGAGTCAAACGTAATGGAAGCTTGCGTACAAGAATCGGCGCTGACCGAATGTGATTTTTAAAAAGGAACGCTTTTTATTAACCGCCGATGGGTTACTTTCAAACAAACAAACAAGATAGCCAAACGAACATAGCACAGGGGCATTATTTTTCTGACCGTTATGACCTACTAACCTTCTAACCCCTAACCCCAACATCGCCCCCCCCTCCCCCAAACCCATGCTGCCTTTATTACCACCACCAATATACCCGTTCCAACACACCATACTCAGGACCCATTTATTACACTCGTATGCACTACTTTTTCTTTCTTCTGCCCTCTCCGGCCCCCCTCCCCCCTTCCCCACACACTCAAAGTCACAAACACGCACCCTCTCCATTTTTTTTTAATGTATTTCGTAGCGCTGACTATAGTGGGGGAGGGAGGGAGGTATAGGTAAACAACAACAACCAATCCGCGCTGAGATTCGACCAATGGGGGGGGGGAGATGGAGCACAGCACGCACACACACATACACACACAAGGCACTTCACCCCCCAGTAAATACGCTCAGCTAAAACAAACAATGCCCCACCCCCTCCGACCCCTCCCCCGTTTTTCTTTCAGTCGAAACAGAAATAAGGACGATAAAAGATTTATTATAACACATGGATCTGTTCTTTCTTTTTTTTTTTTGTTCTTATTGGGAGAGGGAAAAAAATTACAAACTATGTTTCTTTGAACACAGGCGTATAATATACGAAAAAAATAAATAACAATATTGTGGGTGGTTAGGGGGAAAAAGGAGTAAGTCATTAAATCTCGTATTGATTGATACACATCAAAGCACAGTGTACCTGGATTCGTTTGATATCGAGCAGCAAAGGGCGCGGAGATTATCGTTGTGAAACACAGGTTTTGTGTATGCTATTACGTCATCATAAGAATGTGGTAGTGCAGATTACTCCACTATTCCAGCCCCGCCCCCACCACCATGCGCACACATGCGCCTTTCCAGTCAACGCGATAAATTGCATTGTGTACTAAGCAGGCCAAAACTTTGGACCCAGTGGTGGAATAGATGTGTAATCGGCGTATATCACAAACGTATTAGGCCACACTAGGGTGCGGGGCGCAATTGTCAAAGGATACTCTTTTAGTAAAAATACATGAATTCGATTTGATTCTAGCAGGGCCCCGATAAATACTTTTGAGCCGAGCCCCCAAAATTTCTGCTTTTTCTGGCGGAACGAACCGTAACGGCGTTCTGGCACATTTTTTCCGTAGACTTTTGTTTACTGCACCAAATTTTCACGGTTATTTCTTTTTGACACGACGGGACATAAATAGGATTTCCGGTACCTTTTTTTTTTCAAAGAAAAATAACACTGCCTAGGCCCCACAACAACAACAACAAAATAAAACAAAAACAAAAACGTATGATCGGCCCTGTTTTAATGACTCATCTAATTGTCAGCGTTGAGCACCATTATCTTCCTCACTTTTTTGACCACCAATAAGTCTTCACAATATTTAAACGTTCAAGGCTTTGGGATCGGTGATTTGACCCGTCAGTTTTCCCCCTCTCTTTTTGTTTGTGTGTTTGATCATTATATATTCATTGTTATATGTAGGCTTACTATTTTCAGGCCATGACTAACAAAGTCTATTGTAATGATGAATGTATGTGTTTATGTACATACCACGTATGTCCATTAGTTGTACCAGGTGTGTCCTCCCAGGTCGTTTCTCCCCCCCACCCATTTTGTATCAGTTCAATGGGTGACAATTAATTTAATTTATTATTTTTCTCATTTCTTTGAAAGTTCCACTGCTCTTGCGATGCTGGCGTTGGTTGATTGAAATTATAAAGATGTGCGATTCTTTTTTGACCCTTTCATTCTGTATTTAAGCAACATAAAACGGATCTTTGAATCAGTGGCATGGAGAGCTTAACTCGCGCTTGGGGCACAATACATTTCTAGCGCCCCCCCCCGCCCATTCGTAAACCATATAATATTATATGTAAAATATACCATTTGGCGCCCCTTTGTGAATAGCGCCAGGGGCATAATGCCCCCTCTCGCCCACCCCTCGCTTCTCCACTGTTTTGAATATATGACTTGTATGTAACCACAGGTAGTGTCTTAGTTGCATGTTTCACCAACATAAGCGCTCTTTTGTTTCTAACTCTTCTTAAGGTTGACATTTCATCTCTAGGTAGAAAGAAAAAATAGAAATCATTTTGCAATAATTTTGTAGTCCGTACCACAGCTGCACCATACTGAGTACATCGTGGGTGGAAAAAAAAATGATTTCTACAATCAGTCGCGAATATTCCTTAGATGATAGGGCTGTCTGTTCAATGCCTTGGCGCCCACTACCCCAGTGCGACTGCAATCCTAGTTCTGTCGATTGGTTACTTATAATACATAATCCCATGCTAGCACTTGTTTGCATTTTTTATCTTTTTTTTTATAAATGCAAACAGTAGGATATTTCATTTACGATGTATCTATTGGTCTATTTTCATTCCGTGTGTTGAAGCAAGTATGTTTTACTAGCGGACAGCACAGTGACCGGACTCGTGACTACTCGTGAGATGTACCTGAGGTGACAATGAAGTTCGTTTTAACTTATTTTTATCAACAGAGCCCTCCTCAATATATACACTATTTCTAAATTACCCGCGGAAAATACTTATACTGATATTTTGCGTTGTTTATCTTTTTCACTATTTGACTTTTCTATCAAATTAACTATAAGTCAAATACACGGCGCTCATAACAGCTTTACGGGATTGCTTTCACACAAGTGTGGGGGAGTAAGGATAGTGCCTCACCTAGGGATTTGGGGGCCCCGGGGGTTGGCCTCTTTGAGGGGGGCCTGCATTTTGATATTCGACTCCCTGGGGGACTTTAAAATTTGGACCCCCTTTCCCCACCCTAGGCACGCCTCTGAGTAAGAAAAGTAATCACAAATAAAAATGTCAATTAACATGGTTAATCTCTACTCGTTGAGCTCTCTGGTAGGAGTCCGGACAGTCCCACAAGATAAGACGACCCTGAATTACCATCTCACATTGACAAACGTATTTTTACCTCTGATTATGTCAGCATTTAAAAAAAAAGACCACTGTTTCATAGTTACATTTGAATTGAGAAAATATATTGTTCACTATTCGGCATCATGGTTCTTGTGTTTATGTTCTAGCCATCGGGTGGCCCTAAGCTGTGAAGGCTAAACAAGAGGGCCGAGTCCACAGGTTCGTTTTTTGCCTTCAATGTCCGTTGGTTGCCTCCCCCCCCCCTTTCCCTTTCGCTGTGACTAACCGTGTAATCCTGACACAACAAACGTTCCCATTATTGATGACAATTTGTGTACAGGATCATGTACTGAATTGATTCTTCCTACTTCCACATTTTAATTGTATTGCTAAATAACTCGGTGTATTGATTTCTGTGCTCCATCATTTTCTCTTTTGTTTACTTTTCTCCCCCACTGTTACCACTTTTGTACACACCTCTCTTTCAGAGTACAGCAGTTTTAAACAGGCGATGTATATAAATATCAATGCATTATACACTTTCTAATTTCGTATGGACTATAAATATATATATATATATATATATATATATATATATATATATATATATATATATACTTATAAGACGCATTCATTGTCTGTCTGTCTGTCTGTCTGTTCCCTTATAACTCAAGATCCAGACAAACAAATAACGTGAAATTTGTTACATATACACATAATTACATGGGGAAGGTTATAGGACAGGTTTCGTTTCATCTCGATGGGTAGTTTAATTGTAATTAATTTTTTTTTATTTTAGTATTTTACTATATTAAAGTAATCTCGACGGCGCCATAAATAAAATTCCTCTGTGATTTCCCGGTGATCGAATAGAACTTGCGCGCTGGTGCTGTATTGTGCCTTTGTGATGCAAAGAATTGTTGATGTTTTTTCATGCTCTCTGATTTGTACAGTTTGAGGAAGGTAAAGGAATGAAGAAGGATTTTAGAAGAAGTGTGAAGCCGTAATAATAAGTATATATATATATATATATATATATATATATATATATATACAGAGAGAGAGAGAGAGGGGGGGAGGGAGAGAGAGAGATAAAGAGAGAGAGAGGGGGGCAGGGGGAGAGAGAGGAATGGAGGGTAGGAGGGAGGGAGGGGGGAGAAAAGGAGGGGGAGAGGGAGAGAGGGGGTAGGGAGGGAGAGGGTGGGAGAGAGGGAGGGAGAGAGGTGGAAAGGGGAGGGAGAGAGAAAGAAGGGAGAGAGGGGTTAGGGAGGGAGAGAGAGGGGAGGGAGGGAGAGGATGGGAGAAATGGGAGGAAGAGATAAAGAGAAAGAGGGGGCAGGGATGGAGAGAGAGGGAAAGAGGAGGGAGGAGGATGGACGGGGGGAGAGAGGGAGATGGGAGAAGGACGGAGAGAGATGGGAGAGAGGGGGGGGAGGGAGGGAGAGAGGGGGTAGGGAGAAAACAGAAGGTAAACAGAAAACCTTATTTTAAAACCGGGCAAAGCCGGGTACTTGCAACTAGTATATATATAATACATAGGCAAGGAATGGATTCAAAAATTTGAACAATACTTTTTTATTTAAATTTTAAATAGTTTCATGAACACTGTTCGATTGTCTTCACACTAGGGTCTGATTTTTATGGCTAAAAAACGATTATTTCTATTTGGTACGAATTTATTCCCGAGATCACACGTTTACAGTTTCTTGTATGGGTTTTGTTGTCCGCCTATCAAAATGGCGTCCTAAACATAGCGTAAAAATTAGGGAGTTTCCTCGGGCACGTTTCCTCAAAATTAGCGCGTCTTGTTGTAATAAAAATTCATATTAAATGATGCAGAATTAAGCAATTCTTAACTAAATAGCAAAGGTTCTCATTCAAAGAAATTCTGAATCCATCACTCACTAATTTATAGATCAACCCATAATAGTATTGTTCTTTTTTGCTTTATTTCTTTAATATTTTTGGAACAATTTGTTTTAATTTTTCGGATCCATTAATTGTTTACTTTATATCGCTACCTTTTCAGACACCAAGTGAACTATTCAGGCCCGTAGCCAGGTCAAATTAAGCAGGGGGGCACCAATACCCAGCAAGGGGGCACCTTCTCATTTTAGTTACTTTTTCTTCTTTTTTTAAGCGGGGGTGGGGACTGCACATCTAGCGGGGGGGGGGGCACGCCCCCCAGTGCCTTCCTCCCTTGCCTACGGGGCTGGTATTATTCAGCTTTCTTTGCTTTCATTGGATGTGTCTTTTGTTCCTATTGATTCCGTTCACGATGAATACCTTGGGCCAGATCCATCTTTTTTTTTCTTTTTCGTTAGTGTCAAGAATAATTGAATCACATTTAATTTCCAAATTTTTTACTTCTTGTCCATATGACATTTAAAAAAAAGGGAAATTGGCTATCGACTGAAACATATCTTTTAACCGCAAAATGAAATGATTGTTATTTTTAAGGCACTTTGCCTAAGCTGTTATTATACCATGTAGTTCCAGCGCTACATGTGCTCGATAAGATGCAGTATGTTTTTATCTACCGAATTCAGCCAGCCATCTAATGAAATGAAGTAAAAGATCAAACCCATGACCACTGCATGACAAAGTCATCATGCCTTGAACGTATAGCATAAGTCTGCAATGGCAATGAAAGCTACGATAGCGTCGCATGTATCAGGGATTTGAACCCTTCACCCATTGCTGCCTCGATTATTGCTCACGGAATCGTTCATATAGATCAGTGGTTCCCAAAGTGGTCCGTACGGACCCCCAGGGGTCCCTGGTATCATTCAGGGGGTCCGTGAAGAATTTAAATTCATTTGGGGGTCCCTGAACAACTTCAGGGGGTCTGCGAAAGGTTTAATGTAAAATAATAAAATTATGATCTATTTTTATTATTATGGAAATTAAAATAAAAGAAACAATAAATAAACTAGTAGTGCCGGCTAATTAAATTAACAAACGCACTGGCTCCGCATACGCCTAAGCGTACTACGTATTTTTTTTCGGGACACGTCTAGCAAACTTTGATGACGTCAGTAAACAGAATGAATGAGAAGTCTTATTTACTGCAGACGTTGATGACGTCATTTACTGTTAATAATCGGAGATATTTTTATATTTGGCATTAATTTTTTCGTGTCCAAGCCCAACAAAGTCATTTGCTGTTGATAATGGGAAATATTTGTATAATATTTATTTTTTTGTAAATAAATACGGCTTTGAATTATATATTGTCAGGATATATGTCTAAGACTACGAGTAAAGATGTGCGCAAGCATGGCAGTTATTCTTTATCACTTTTTTTCGGATCTGCCCAAGCGTATTAAAGTCGGACGAATAAAACAAAAAATTATGCGCTAAATTAGTATATAACGCACCCCCCCCCCCCCCCCCCCAGAAAGCTAACACTCGTTAATTCGTCTCCGTCAGTATTTGGTTCAATTCTCGGATATAAATGCTTCACCATTCCCTCTATTTTCGTTTCTTAATCTTATTATTATTTAGTACATTTGAAATATGTAGGCTTCTCTGAATTTTTAAAGTGTGACGCATAAATGATGGTAAGGAAAAGTTAGGTAATATTTAGGACTAGCTGTACCCTGTACCTATTCATTCTAATTCAAAGTCTATAAACACATTTTCCTATATTAGACAAAAAGATAAGGATTTAACGTTTTTTCAAACAGTCAAATAAAAAATTTGGAAAACACCGTTACTGCAACAACTCAAAGCGAGATGATGATGAGCTGCGTGCTGCTTCTTAGAACTTTTCTTTATTTATTGCAAAGTCAGGACAGCTGCATACTATTGATGAAGATTTGCACAAACCAGCTTTCGACATTATATAAATTATAAAGAAAGATTCACGAAATGGCTCAGTCCGAAGAAAATCCTTTATGTTATTACTTAAAAACATCTGAATTTTCTATACAGCTTGACGAGTCCGCTATACCAGGAAACGAAACTTTTTAGCTTATGTAAGATTTGTAAAAGAAGAAATATTTTGTCAATTGTTATTGGCTAAATGTTTGGAGACAAATTTAATGTGAAAAGTTATTTACTGAATTACAAAGATTGTTCGATGTAAAAGCTCTATCCTTGACAAATATAATTTCTGTTGCTACTGATGGTGCTCCGGCAAGGATAGGAAGATACCAAGGCTGTCTGGCATACTTAAAACAAACTGTACCGAATGTATTTTTAGTGCATTGTGTCATTCATCCACATTATTTGGCCGCAAAAAAAAACTTAGTGAACGTTTGCATAAATCACAAGCAGTTAATAGAATCAGAAGGAATGATTTAAACGAGAGATTATTTTATCAACTTTGTTTGAAAAATGACGAAGACTTCAATCGTTTACTACTTTAAACAGAAGAACGTTGATTATCAAAAGGTGCATGTTAAATCGATTGTATGCGCTCTTTTATTCAGTGTTGAATTCATGGAAAGCAAAGACAATGATTTGCGACACAATTTAATTAAGTCAAAAAGTGGCATAGCCCATATTATAGTGTTGTTTTAGCCCCAGGTCATATTTTAGTTTCAGTTTTTATTTCGTTTTTTCTGTAATAATTTTAGTTTTCGTCTAGTTTTAGTCTTGCTTCTAATTTTAGTTTTAGTTCTCGTTGACGAAAGGTCAACATTTTCGTTAACGAAGGTTTTAGTTTTAGTAAACGAAAGCAACATTATATTTTAGTTTCAGATTTTATTTCGTTTTTTCTGTAATAATTTCAGTTTTCGTCTAGTTTTAGTCTTGCTGCTAATTTTCGTTTTAGTTTTAGTTCTCGTTGACGAAAAGTCAACATTTTCGTCAACGAAGGTTTTAGTTTTAGTTTTCGTCAACGAAAACAACACTACCATATTACTGATTTATTTGATAAATTTAACGAAACTAATTTGAACCTACAAGGTGACCAATTAAATTTAATCAAATCTAAAGTCATAACGTCTGCGTTTGTGGCAAAACTTTCTATCTGCAAACAAAACTTGGAAAGGCAAGAACTTTCTCAGTTTCCAGTTATTTCGAAATTGCAAAATAAAGTTGAAGATTAGCTTGCTTACTGTCAACATTTAACAGTTCTTCATGCAGAACTGAACCAAAGATTTGAAGACATTCTTCACTTGGATATTCCCGACAGGGTGTAGAACCCTTTCGCGCGTTGACACAGAGGAATATTTACTAATACAGGAGCAGCTTATTGAAATATCCACAAATGAGGAACTTATACTAATTTTTAAACAAGGATACCACAAATTCTGGTTATAAAAACAGATACCAATTTTATATCCCGCATTATGGGTTATTGTACAGAAGTTGTTGACAGCTTTTCCGTCTTTCTATTTGGTAGAACGTGGATTCAGTGCCGTTATAACCCTCATCACACACAAACACAACAGAAACCGACCAGAAATTTGTGCTCGTGGGAATTTGCGGTCACTACTCACAAACATTGAGCTGGACATTAATACATTCATATCATCATATCAAGTCATTAATTTTTTTTTATTTTAAATAATTTCTATAAATACTTCTTCAACAAAATGTGTTTTTTTAATTTGTAATTCTCATACCATGCATTTATATAACTTTTTCACTTGGGGGTCCGTGGGCAAGTTTTGACTATAAAAAGGGATCCATGGGTCAAAAAAGCTTGGGAACCACTGATATAGATAGACAAACAGGGCAACCGATTAGGACTTCCATTTACAAAGGGCACTTCCCCCTATCCAACATTAATTTATATTAAAACTGGTGCTAAGTGGGTCTCCGATGAGTACTTAAGCCTAGGGTGCCCACCATTATTTCAGGACATCTCTACCAATGCCCCCCCCCCAACTTATGAAGGGCTCTGGTTGTATGGGTATAGAAAGAAATCTACTGTACAAACTCGTCAACGTTGTAGTTTCTATCGTGATATGTTATGGCAGGGGTGGGCAAACTTTTTCTACAGAGGGCCACATTAAAAACGTGATTGTTATAGGCGGGCCGCATGTATATTTACAACGTATGAAAATATGAATTATGGATAATAATCATGTGTTAGTCGTTTTATTTCACATTTACACTATATTAAACAAGCACAAAACATTTTAAAATACAAACTAAATCAAATCAGGACTAATTTGGTAATAAGACTTTGCCATTCATATTTATTTCAACAAACGTTTTTTGTTACCTTTCATAAAATTTGTGAAGACGGTGTAACTTAATGTACATACAAGCTGACCACAGAGTACAATTTTAATTAATGAGAAGTATGTATGTAACTGTTAACAATTTCGGACAATGTTCTCGAACTGCAGAACCAGTTTAATGGTTGTGATTCGCATGACTGCATTTAAATAGCAGTCAGTCAACATGGATCTGTTCTTAGACTTGTTTTTTTTTTCACACAAGAAAACGCTTGCTCACAAATGTATGTGAACCCAAATAGTGACAAAAGCTTCGCAGCGAAGTTTTTTAGGTGTTGAAATGCAGCTGCTGGCAAACAACCATAAAACTCCAAAAGAATAACTGACTTGAACTTCTCCTTCAGGTCATAATTTGCTCATAGGTCAAGCAGTTCTAACTGTATATCCTCTTGGGCTGAATCAGCTTCTGCACTAAATGGCGAATTGAGGAAAATGAAGAGTGGTTCCAGGTTCTTGAAGTTTTGAAACCTCCTTTCAAAATCCACAACCAAGGCATCCAACAGAGCCTTGTACTTGTCAGCCATTTCAGCAGAAATGATTTTCTGTCTCAGCAAAGGGAAATGGCAAAACTGTTTTCACCTGCTTGCCTAGAGAACAGAGAGAGTTTTGCCTGAAATGATTTAACATGCACAAAAATTGCACATACATTTCCTGTGCAAACAAGCTATCGCCCTGAAGTTTGGCATTCAGTTCATTCAACTTTTTCTATAATGTCAATGGCAAACATGAAGTCTGAATTCCACTTTTCATCAACAATTTTAGTAACAAAGTGACAAACAAAACCCTTTATCTCCAGGAACAAAACTATTTCTTTCTTGAGATTCCACACTCGCCTCAATATCTTGCCCAGACTCAGCCAGCGGACACAGCTAGTGATCACACATAATTATCTGGAGCTATAAAACGGATTTAATAATTCTAGATTCGAATCAAATAGTCGGAATAAAATAAAAAAAAATAGTTAAAAACTGTAAACATAGGGAAAAAAAACATCTTTGTATGATTGCAACATGTACATGCGTTCGGGCTGCATAAAATACTCTGGCGGGCCGCATGCGGCCCACGGGCCGTAGTTTGCCCACCCCTGTGTTATGGATATATAATTGTGAGTTGTTTTTATTCCAGAAAGTATGCCAAACCATATTATAGAAAGACCTTAGTGATTTCCCTTTGCCAATAAATCGAGACATTCCATGGTGCATTCCCCTTGGTCAAAACAAGAAAATGGAGGCCGCGGTTTTCTTATGGTTGTTGCGTCCGTCTCCGCGACCTTCAGATATAATTACATTATTACGTAATGCGACTACGTGTTTTTATGTCTATGTGTTACTACTGTGCCCTTATAGAAGACAATAAACATGATTATACTAGAGAGTGTTGTATGTCTTTGTGTGACTCAGCCCTAATAGATGACAATAAACATGATTAGATCACTGTTATGTTATAAACGCCTCCCCGTAGGCACACGACACGTACACGCACTCTTAACAGTTTTAAAAACAACAAAGCCAAGAGTGACGAGTGTACGTATGCTATATGTATGTGTATGTGTGTAATGAGAAACAAAACTGTTACCCTTTGGAGACCTATCAGCAACCATTTAGGCAATTCGCTTTGCATTAATGTCAAGTCTTGTAACTTTGTAATGAAAACTGCAAAGTCACAATTCACAAGACAAAAAAAAATGCTACTGCTATCAACATACCATCATAGCCATGGGCGAATTCCATTATTCTCCTCTAGGTCCGGCCCGCTGATCAAATTAACGGAGCCCAAAGTGGCGCGCAAGTCATAAAGTTTAACCACCCCTGTACTATTATAATGTCGTTTGTTTCTTTAGCGGACAGCACCTGAAGGCCTCAAATGAAAACCATTTTCAAAAACCTAGTTATTGAGTACAGTGAGTTTTTTTCTGTAGCCAACTATAGTCTATTGTTGTGGTATGAAGAACTTTTTTTTTAAAACCCATCGACTGTTATCAACACAGGGCCGGCGAAGCTTCGAATCTTTTACCCTAAAATAATGTGTTCCACTTCGTCGTCCTCTAAGCGCCGTATACCAGGCTTAAACAACATCATAAGTGAAGTCTATTGAGTACTTATTCCCCAGCCGTTTATAAAAGGATGGACTGACTAAAAGGCGAACGGCTATTTAGGTTCATTAATTCTGTTAATTCCCAAACCCTGGTAAATAGATCACATCAGTTCATCCGTTTTGCGCACACACTAAAATGGTCAGAAATATATATATATATATATATATATATATATATATATATATATATATATATATATATATATATACTAGGCTTGCCTCTATCTCCCTCCCCTACTCCCGCCTCTCCCTCCCTTCCTTTCTCTTTCCTTCCCTCCCTTTCTCTCTCCAACCCTCCCTCTCCCTCCCTCCCCCTTAATCTCCCTCCCTACCACCTCTCTCCCTCCTTCTCTCTCCCCTCTCTGCCCCCTCCTTCCCTCTCCCTCCCTACCCCCTCTCTTTTTATCTCTCTCTCCTCCTCCCTCTCTCTGTACAATTAAACGTCAAATTACGCTTCTTAAATAAACAGAAAACCTTATTTTAATCCCGGGAAAAGCCGGGTACTTGCAGCATGAAAAAAAAAACAACAATATTTTTTTTTCCGTCCCTAACCCTTTCTTCTCCGCCCGTTCAATTACACATTCACTTGGTGCGCGATTTTTAGAGCATTTTCGAAAAAAAAATGCTCTATTGTCCCCGTTTTGTCTGTCTGTCTGTCATCACCCTAGATCTCAACAACCATAAGTCCTAGACCCATGATGTATATATCATTTTGTAGGTCTTGGCCTGCCAAGAAATGAATTTTTTCCATTTCGCGATCTGACCTCTGAGGGCCGTAAAAGGGGGCTTAGTACCGTTTTTTACTATATAAGCTATATTAATAAAGGAGCGCCTATTCTCAGCAACTATAAGTCCTAGACCCATGATGTATATATCATTTTGTAGGTCTTGGCCTGCCATGTGTACATCAAAAGTTCATTTCGCGATAGGACCTCTGAGGGCCGGGCTTCAGGGCTCCTAAGGGGCTTATATATTATATATACACCTTGTACGTTCAATAACCCATTCATTTGGTGCGAAATACTGCAGCACGTAGTTTCACCAAGATTTATTAAGAAACTCATCAAATGAAATAGTAAGCTTGTGTTCTGAGTTTAATTGAAAGTATCAGAGCTATGCAACAATTGACGGAGTTTTCGGACGATTAAATGACTATAATTTCGAATGTTTTCAATTATGAGTCCTATTTCAGTAACCACAAACCACTTGTAGTTAGATTTAAGAGAAAATAATTTTGTTTTCAAATATAAGAAAACGTCTTTTTAATATCTTTTTTCAGATATATGCATTACACAATTGAATTTATAAACATTTACAAAATTTACAAATATAGTAAAATACTAAAATAAAAATAATTAATTACAATTAAACTACCCATCGAGGTGAAACGAAACATGTCCTATAACCTTCCCCATGTAATTATGTGTATGTGTAACAAATTTCACGTTATTTGGTTTTCTGGATCTTGAGTTATAAGGGAACAGACAGACAGACAACAAATGCGTCTTATAAGTATTATATATATATATATATATAAATATATATATATATATACATATATATATATATATAGGCCTGACACTTTTTATTGTAAATGACCACTCACTATTTTTTAAGAGTATCAATGTATTTGTCTAATGAAACATATCAACCCAGGCGGATCCAACGTTTTAGTGTGGGGGTGGGTGGGAAGAGGTGACCTTCACTGGTCTTCACAGTATGTGAAACGTCTAGGACCTCGAATGTTGGACTTTTGTATGTGTGTGTGTGTTACCTCTTCATCTCGCCCGGGCTCGCCCCATTGCTGTCTAATATCTCGCCCTGACATCCCCGTCGACGATGATGTATCATAGTGCTGTAGGGTTATCCAAACAATCCAGTCGCCTTTCTTCTCTCAACCGCATTCGCTGGTTACCCCCACACCCCCTCCCCCCCCCCCGGCCCCTAAAAATGATGGCGTCATCTTCACCCGGTCAGTTTTCGTGGTACAAGTATTGTTTTGATTGTTTGTTTTTCTAATTCATCACCCCACGGTGTCCACAACGTTACGGTTAAATTTTTAGATGAGCTTGTTCGATTGTAATGCCAGTTTTAACCGTACAGTCTGTTGTCATTTAGATACTTACCGTGTATTAGTATATAGTTGTTGTTGTTGTTTTTTTCAGAACCTGTCTGTTGGGGGAGGGGTTGGGGGGGGGGCGGCTAGGACGACCACCATTGCCCACGTGTCAGAAGTTTCTATTCATTTCCTAGTTAAAAAAAAACAAACTCTGGATCCCCCATGTGGTACTCACCCAAGGCAACGCCCAATCATACCCCTCTCCCTCCCCGTTGGGCCTCCTCTGAATATTTCATTTAATGGTTGTCGTTGTTTTAATTGCACCAGTAGGGTTTTATTAATATTATTTCTGCATGATTTTACCGATGCTATTATAACTAGACAACTAGATTAAGTTCCTTACTGTTTTTATTGTTTTATTTTTCTCTCTCTCTCTCATGCAGTGGTGGCGGGGACCTATGGCAAAGCCTGCCACAGTCGGCACGCGACTAAAATATCACTTCCTTTAATTTTCATAGGGGCGTTGGCACTATAAATAAGTGGGGGGAATTTTTTTTTTGGTTCGATTGTTGGTCACATGGCCTCAAAAAGGTTTACCAACCCTGCTCTAATCTAATGGGTACAAGGTTTCCAAGAATGTATTACAGATTATCATTTTTCAATCAAGTCGTTTATTTAAAGTGCAGTGCTGTCATTTGAATATTTTCAGCAACACATCACTGGGCGCATTGTGTTGTTCCAGTTGATGTCAAATTTGGTTTTTCTTTTTACCCCCCCCTCCCTCCACCACAGCCCAGTAGTCACATGACATTGTTAACAAATGTAATATATCGAAATAATTACACCCTTTCCCCTTTTGCACCCCTAGCCCAATGTAGCCATAATGCCCCTCCCTTCGCTTGTCGTCTTTCGCACACAAACCTTGAAGATTTGTCAAATCACTTTTTCTTAGAGAAATGAATTCCTATCCCTCTCTCACCCATACCGAGACGCACAGTCAGTCAGTCACTCACACAAACTTCACACAGCACCACCCCCACCCCATCGCACTTTTTTTTCTCTCCGTGAACCACAACAAAAACAACCCAATCGTTGATTGCCCTTGGTCGGCTAGTACACCGCCTCTCTCTTCTCTCTCTCTCTCTTCTTTCTCTCTCACACACATTTTAAGCCTCCATCTTCCTCTCATATGTGACCAAGATGCCATTAATATCTCAAGTTATTTCGGGAAATGTCTTTTTTTTTAAAATCTATACTAATTGTGCGTACATATAAATAAGATCCCCCCCTCCCTTTATACAGCAACCTTAACAAAAATAAAGATCCCGTTTTATTTTAGTCCTAAATTGAACACATTGTATTCATTGTTTCTTCCTTTAGTTAGCCTTTGAGACAATATCAAATATAACACATACTGAGTAAATACCTAAGTGATAACTAAGAATCAGTTAATTCCAACGTCCTATATTCCTATTTTCAACTATATCAGAAGGATCATATTAAATCGGTACTTTAATTCAAATCACTAGACTAGACCTTGGCAAACGACAACAACCCGCGGGCCAAGTATGGTCTGTTAGGGTGTGCGCTCTGTTCCTCACCTCTCGTTCAAATCATTGTCGTTTACATATAACGATGATAAATGATATCATAATAACACGCAATGTGACTGACTTTGGCACGACCCTACTTTCAAATTTGAGAACCACATTGGTCCGCGGATGTAAAAATTAAAAAAAGTTCAGCGGGATTCGGTGGGCCATTGGCCATCTTCTATCCACCAGTCTGCGTTACGATGCCACTTAACGCTTCTCATGGGATGAAGAAAATAGCCTTCAACGTTTTGTGTGATGTCATGCATGAGTACGTAAGCCCATTCATGGCTAGAGATATTGATTGATTCACCAGTTTACGGTTTGAGTCATCGAGTTTCATCAGATTGGCTGATACTTGATACATCACCGGTATGACATTGATATTTCTGCAAAGGTCCCTTATTGTTCGCACTCACTTTATTACATCCTATCAGCTTGTTGGGCCAGTTCTTTTTTTAAATGGGCCTTTTTGTCTTAATAATGTAACTGGGAGTAGTCAATACAATCAGTGGCACCGAGAGCCAACGCGGGCCCCAGGGCAGGACATCATTGCGGGCCCCTTAATAAACAATGAGTCGTGAAAAAATTGACATGGTCGGGGCTGCCGGGCCTCCTTTATGCCCCCTTACAGATGCGGGCCCCTGGCAATGACCCCATGCCCCCCTCTCCGCGGCCCTGAATACAAGAGGCCAGCAGTAAGTACTAAGAGCGGCATTGTTAAAACAAAAGTAAAAATAATATCAAATAGTTATATAAAAACAACGTTAACAATTAACACTAAAAAAAATGCCATTGTAAAACGGCCGTGAACGGTATAACCTGTCTGTACCTATCTTTGCCAGGCTAAACCATTGAATCAATGTTGTTTTTTTTTTCACGGTGGTCTTACTATTTACCTTTCTACGCCCCGACTTAAGCAAGTTATCCATAACGATACCCAAAAGTTACTTCATATTCCATCTTTCTTGAATTGTGTATGTGTGTGGTGGAAGATGAGGGGCACACAAAAAAAAAACATCACTACATCTTCTTTGTCTAAATTTCTTCTTGTTTCCTATACCAGATGAATTCTCACTCACCCCATCATCATTTCTCAGCAGCTATTGTCATCATCAGCATTGGTGGTGGTGGTGGTGGTGGCACCAACCGGCTATAGACAAGTTTGTTATTAAAGTAACATTGTGTTGCTGAGTGCTGGACGGTGCGTGTTGAGGAGGGAGGGAGGGAGGGGGGTGTGGGACTGGAGATCAGACAGGAAGAGGGGGTGGGGTGGTGGTGGGGGGGGGGGAGAGTGGGAAGGAGGGTTGTTGTTCCAAACGGCCGTGCCACGCTTTTCATAAACAAGCGTTTGTTTACTTTAGCCTTGTCGGGGGCCCCTGGCCCGTTGTTTACGTCGCTTGTTTGTGAGGGTTGCTAGGCGACTGAGCGCTATCTTCTACTTGTAATGTAAACAAATGCCAATTCACGTCTTCGTTGTTTGTGCTTTTCAGCTTTTTATCTTCCCACCAATACGGCATGAGCTATTATTATTACTGCTAGTAGTATACGGTTATTGTGGGGGGATGGTGGGTATTGCTCGATTGGGGCGGGGTGGTTTTTTTTTTTAGAGGGGCAGACATTTATGTGCTAGTAGGGACAACGTTTGTTTTCCACAACCGATAGGGGGACATTAAAAAAATGTCCCCCCCCTCCCCAAACTGTGCTAAGTTGTGGTGAATGTGCTTTGCAAAGAATGGAACTGATAAGAGATAAACAATTCAAATTATAGAAAGTCAATGACAAGCCAGCTTGCGGGGGTTCTCAGAATTTTGACACACACACATACATACCTGATCCTTATTAAAGATTCAGTATCATTTTACCTTCCATGTGTTAATTCTCTTGCTTCTATTTCTGGCTCACGTAACCCTGTCGGTATATAGAAGTATCATAGATATACATTTGATACAAATAACGCGATATTATCATTTAACATTATAGATTAAAACATAACTTTCAATATGTGTTATTTTGCCCCCTCTTTTAACGCATATACCAGTTGTGTGTTGTAATCTAATCTAGAACAACATGTATTTTTTTTTTACGGCATTTGACTTATGTATTCACCATTTTTTTTCTTTTGAGCGTTCCTTGAAACCTGGTATAGCATTTGTTTCTAAGATATTTTGATATAGGTCACGTCAGGTATAACTAGTCGCCTGCTACTGTGAAACATTTATGCATTCTTAAGATGTCTATCTGGCGCAGGATGCGAATTATTTACGTCTGTGTCAATGACTGGCGCTCTGCTAAGTACCCACACCTGTGCATGTATCTACCTGTTGAACCTCGGTTTCTGCTCCCCGCGATCTCATAATTAGATAGCGCGCGGAGGTAATTCGATTATAACCTATCACGATATGCTGCATAGGTTGTTTTTTTTTTATTTTGCTGTCCTGATTATTGAATTGTCAATCATATGACACTGTGTGTGGAATTGTCAATCATATGACACTGTGGGTTGAATTGTCAACGATAAATATGTATGGCACTGTTTAACTGTGTGTGTTTTTAACTTTTTAAACACTTTGAAGACAAAAAAAAGTTAACGCTGTTCACGTTATACGATATTCTACATCTCCAGCCGAAGTCAGTGCTATTCCAGACCTGGTTAATCCAAGCGTGACATGCACATTGCGTTTCTTTGTATTTTTTTTGTTATATACATGTATGACAAGTTTGTTTAATTCTTCGACCTCATCCCAACTACTTCCCTTTTGTGGTGGTCTTGTTACGTAATGATTTGCGTCTTCCGGAACAGTTTAAATCACACTGCTCACTGGGACGGGTGATGACGGGTCCAGGTTTAGAACAATAGTGGCCAGGTACGGCTCACATAACTGCCTGTTGTTTCCATTTAATAACTTCTCTGTACTATTTCATGTTGTTGAATCTTAATGCACGGACTTTGGTGCGGCACTTTATAATTATTATTACGCAAATGTTACTCGACCAGCAAACTGGAATAATATTTTTTTTCGCCTACCAGCAATAGATGTGCGCATGCGCGACTAGATGAACTCGGACTGCATATTATTGCATATTTTTTTGTTTTCGGGGCAAGGGTTAGGGTTAGGAGCAATATCTATAGCCGGATCCCGAAAAAAAATAATACGGAGTCCGTCTAGACGCGCATGCGCAATATCTATAGACGGACCCCTAAAAAAAATAATACGGAGTCCATCTAGTCGCGCATGCGCACAGCTATTGCTGGTCGGCGGAAAAAATAATAATTATTCCAGTTTGCTGGTCGAGTAACAACTGCTTCATTATTATTATTTTAATATTGACCTCCCCCCCCCCCCCCACTCCCCGCCTACTTCCCCAAAGACCACCTATGTCTCCAAGACACATCTCTACGTAAAACTCCTTTTCCAAAAATTTCCTTTAAATGATTATAAAAATATCGCGCGCAATATTTTATGATTAAAATGTGTATTTTATGTTTACAATTGGGGTGTCTTTTATTAATTTAAATCCGCGTTTGATGTTTGCTAGTGTATACGTTGTTTTGTCATGTTTTTATTCAGGATGTCTGATTTAAGGTTTTGCAAGGAACTTGTTGAATGGGAAGAGAAAAAAACAAACAAAACCAATTGACACTGATGGGTGTTAATAAGGCGTGTGATTTCCATACTATTGTGATACACTCTTACCTCCTTTATCCTCTTCATTTCTTTTCATCTGCTTTTTCCCCTCCCTTCTGTCAAAACAATAAACATTCGGAGGGGTGCAATATTTAACCTGAGCTCAAAAAAAATTGCACATTAAAATAATTTCAAAAAAAAAATATAACTCGCATTTTCCAAAAAAAAACACAAACAAACATAGAAAAAACTGAGTTGGCGTATAACACTAATAATAATCATAACATAAACATATTGTTTTGTTTCGTTTTTTTTTTTAATTTACATTCTGTTTTTTTTAAATATGAAGGAAACCTTATTTATTTTTGTAAAATTCCTGTTAAAGGGAACGATCGTATTATTTTCACCAACAACAACAAAGTTTCAAACCTCTCCAGTTAACACCCCCCCCCCTCTCCTTTTTTTTTTTGACTTCTCACTTATCTATTTCACAACAATTTAAAAAAAAATAAAAAAAATCTCGTTTTTATTCCATTTCCTCATTTAATATTTCCGCCCTCGGAGCATCGTAATGTTTACATATAAAGCCGACATTTTATTTGTCCAAGTGTCTCGTTTCTAAACTAAACATTTCTCTTGAAGAACTTTCAGTCCATCGAAAAGAAGAAAAAACACCAATTAATGTGTTGTCAGGATCAAACATAGAAAGCAGATGGTGCACGATTTCACCGAACACCCCCCCCCCCCTTTTTTTTTTCCCATATCTTTCTTTTTACCTTTCTTGTCTTTCATATAAAAAATATAAATTTTTGTTTGGGGTTAAATTCTGTTTTTGTTTTATATGTTACCTCAAGATCTTTTTGGGGTGAAAGCTAAACATATTTAATTATTGAAATTATTGTCGTGATTTTTAATAAAAAAAATATATGACATGAAATGCAAAAATATATATTGAAAATATTGATACATCTTTAATACTATCTCTCCCCCCTCTCTCCAACTCTCTCTCTCTCTCTCTCTCTCTCTCTCTCTCTCTCTCTCACTCATTCACTCACTTTTTTTTTCTGTTTCCTGTTCTACGTGATTATTCTGTCAAAATTATGGAAACAAAATAATCAGTTCTTTATTTATCCCCGCCTTTTGCTAAGTATACAGGATTTATATATATATATATATATATATATATATATATATATATATATAATTAAAAACCCCAGTTTATATTGCAAGTCAGATTAAATTTTACTTTGGTTTGCTTGATATTGTCCCTGACAAAATATGCACATATATCCATTGAGAATCTATATTTCACCCATCTGACACAGGCCTATATATCAATTAAAAATACATATCTCCCTTATCTAACATGGGGGTATCTTCACTTGTGAGAGCCGTTTGTTTGGCTAGGACTAAAGTCGAAGCTCCGCATCCTCTCATTTAAGCACCAGATCTTCCTATACAATCTGATGCTATCAGGGCTCCAAGATCTGAATGCCGTTCTATGCTAAGGGCCGTCGAACTCCTCTGGTTTTCAAGAGTGTAGTTAGGGCACTGCGGATTGAGCGGTTGCACAGGGCGCCGAACTAGGAAGGGGGGGCGGCATTAAATGCCTTTTTGCACTTTTTCCGATTGGGAGGAGGGCGCCAAAAAAAATGTAACTCGCACAGGGCGCAACAAGAGCTAGCTACCTCCGCGTTAGTTAGTATTGATGGAAAGTTTGCCTTGCATTCTTCACAGTTATGTCCAAGTGGTCTAAGTTATATTATTTTAAAAGAATGCATATCAAATGTATTTGTAGATTCTCTGTCGTTGAAATATTAGTGACAAATTTAATTATATGACATAGTGTAAAAAAATATATTTTATATTTGAAAGTTTATGCGGTTGTTGACACCAACGATTACATTTTATTGAGAACAAAAAACATACCCTTTGGTGACCTTTTTACTGAGGATGGCATTTTAAAAAAAAATAATCTTGTAATATTATCTTCACTTCAAAGTGAACCAATGATCTTTACTATTAGGCTAATTACTTACCTAGAGGGTTAAAAAAAACAACAATACAGCTAACTATCAACACCGATCTGTTTATAGACTTTGTTAGTTTTATTTCTGTGGTATTCAAGCCACCCGAATTCACTGTGCAGTTAAATGAGGAAGTTTGATAGTTATCTTCATATATATATATATATATTGCACCCCTACCCCAATTTTTTAACGGGCATATTTGCAATTAGACATATTTTGAAATGCTATCCAGCTTGTTAACATTTGACTTAGTTTACATCGTATTTATATCATTTATTTTATTATATATATACAGCATATTATATATATACATATTGTGTGTGTGTGTGTTATGGTTGTTGCTTTCTTTGATGTTGGGATTTGGGGGGGAGGGATGTTCTAACTACAGGTAGACACTGCCCCTGTTTTAAGACATGCGATTTTATCCCCAATACAGCGGCGGTGCATATGCACGATTACTTAAGAATGCCCGACGGTTATCTTCCCCTGTTTTAATGTACTTTACATGTATAATTTTTTTCAAAATGGTATCTTGCTTGATAATTTTATGTTTCATTCACATATTATCTTATATCTGCTTTATATTTCGGTCTTTGTCTGGAATTAAATAAATGCTCGTGTGTGTGTTTGTGTGTGAAAAAAAATGAGCCTGTTACTCAAGAGTAATATTTAACGGCGGGCTTCCCGGGCCCAGGTTTTTAAGGGCCCCCCCCGCAAAAAAAAAAACAATATTTGTACACGTCTCTTTTTTAAACAGCTTCGACCAATCTCATTCTGTGTGGTCCAGTTTATGAGTCTGACATGTCAGCCATCTATCATCAGTTTATGAGTCTGACATGTCAGCCATCTATCATCAGTTTATGAGTCTGACATGTCAGCCATCTATCATCAGTTTATGAGTCTGACATGTCAGCCATCTATCATCAGTTTATGAGTCTGACATGTCAGCCATCTATCATCAGTTTATGTGTTAGTCATCTCCACAACACCCACCTCCATATCTCTCTCTCTCACTTTGTTTTTTTTTTTAATTAGCTTTTAAACAAACGAACCCTTTCCCCAGCAAGTTATACTTTTAATTGATAGTTAGTATAACATGACGTGCATTATTCTTTGATTCATAACAGTTTTTGTTTTTAGTATGGGAAAAAGGGGGGGGAGCGGCTCTGCTGTAACATTTCAGGATGTAGAGGGATCTGTACAGTTTCGTCTTCGGGGGGGGGGGGAGGGGGCGGGGCTGATATCTTTTTTGAAAAGAATCTGTACTCAACGAGGCCATTTAGCGGGGGTCGGGGGTGGATGGAAGATCTACTCGTTTTCATAAAATGATTGAACACTTTTGCCCAAGTAGCTCTGGTATTATCGAACTCTTTGGCCCGAGTAGCCCTCTTTGGCCCGAGTAGCTCTCTTTGGCCCGAGTAGCCCTGGCATCATTTAACCCTCTGAACCAAGTAACCCCCCCAGTTTTATTGAGCATTGACCCAAGTATTTCAAATCAGCCATACTTCATTCAATTAAACAATAAGCGCAACCATTAAATGTCTTCTTTACATCGCACAAAGAATGGATTAGTTCAATCAGTTGCTCCAAACGTTACGTGTGACCAACATTAGGCTGATACACCATGATAGAAAATAAAAACTTCCGCACCCTCTCTACGGAAATTATGAAACCAGATTAATGTGACGCACTGATCGCCTTCTCGCCAGGGCACAGAGTCATGTGACCTCGATGCTCTCTTTTAATAATGCCCGCCTATTGATACACTATACTTCCTATTTATGTGACACACACACACACACATCCATCTCCCTTCAACTCGACAACATGCTCGACGATTAACTAAAAATAAAAGAAATGTTGTTTCGTGATTACCGTGTTATCACCGAGACTTTAAAAAAAATACATAAATTACACCGTAATGGTTCCCGTGGCGCGGATGACATACCAGCGTCGTCGCTCGCGCTAAGCTAATAATAAATGGTGAGTGGGTGAGAGAGAGAGAGAGAGGGTAAGTGTGAGAGGGTGAGAAAACAAGTTCGCGTGTATTGAGTGTGGGAGGCGACGCATGTACTGTTTCGTAACGTGAAATGTCAAAAGAAATGAGTGTTACCTATCCGAAACACAAAAATGAACACGCTTCTAGGTTCAGCATGGTGGACAAGCGCGCGCACACACACACACACACACACACACACACAAACTCACATCAGTTATACAGCGGGTGTACACACACACACACAAAAACTCACATCAGTTATACAGCGGGTGTAGATAATCAATCCATCATTCAACGTGAAATAGGCAAAATGGGCTATGCACCTCCTGTCCACAACAGTTCAAATCTATCGGCAATTATTCCGTGTGAGGATGACGCGCTAACCGATCAAGACCTTGGACGATTGTGTTCAGTTTTTTTTAACCGGGGAGGGGGGGGGTGGACAGTTAAACCTGACCACTATGTTAACATATTATTAAATACACCAGAAACACTTGGAGGCAGGTCTTCCAATGCTGGGGTTTTCCCTCAAGATCTTGGGTTTTTTTGGGGGGAGGTGGGGTAATTTTGAAAATTATAGAAAATCTTAAGCCATATGAAATGGATTCATCTGTTCCTGGATGCCCATAAATTTGATTGAAGAAATAAAATTGATGTAAATATTCTCGATTTCAACGCTATCGGATATTTGTTAAATTTAAAATACACTAAAAATATGCTCAAGATTTCGTATGGAACGAAACTATATAAAAAAATGTTTCCGTATTACAAGTTGTTTGAATTTAGGGCGGTTGGATCTAGAGCTAATGTTGTATTTTAAAATCTTAGGTTTTTTTTTCCTTTAGATCTTGGGTTTTTCATCAGCTTGATCTTGGGTTTAGAAAAAAAGACAGCCAGGCATGTTGTTTGAATTATAATTTAATCATAAAATATTTTTCTAATAGGATTATGTTATTTTAATGATTTAAAAAAGTAATAATTAAATAGACCGTTTTCAAAATAATTGCGTTATTGTTGTAGACAATCATTGTTCGTTCATGTTTCCTTATGATTGTCTTCTCTTGGATCATATGTCCTTTGATACCTTGGCAATTGTGGGGATATAATAAGAGCTCTACTGAACTCTTTTAACAGATGATTTATATTTCTTTGATTTATCAAAGTAAAAATACGATAATTATCAATAAATATGATCAAATCATTGATGCAGTCGGCCGTTGAATGTTTTTTTTTTTGTTCTCAACTTTTTTTTCCCACTCAAATTGTTTTAAAGTATTTTGGATGTTTTTAATTTTTTGATAAGTACTCTCCCCACTTTTCCCCAACCGTTAAGATTACTTTTAAAAAAAAATCGTGAATTTCTAAGTCAATAATAAGAAAACAAAGTTGTTTGGTGCCAGTTTTTTTTTGTGTGTTTCTTCTGACGATTGCACAATAGTCGATACCACCCATCTCCTTGACACGAGATGCGGTAATCGTATCTCTCCGCCATCCCCTCGCTCTGCGCGCGCGCGCACACACACACGCACACGCACACACACACACACACACACACACACACACACACACGTTCTATGTAGCTTATTGGCATTCTCTTTCATTGTCGGCTCGCCAATTTTCACGATATCAATGGTCGCTCACGTTTTCTGGGGTAAACAAGTGTATTTTTTTTTTAATAACTCCGGCATTATGCGCTGTAAATAGTTTGTTTGTTACATATGCAGTAGCTCTACTGACCCCTTACTGTATATTTTACTGCCAGGTGTTAGATAATTGATTGTAACCGTAAGAAATAGTTCATCTTTACAAGCTACGATCCTATGTCGATGTTAATTCTCTTTGTTTGGAGTTTTGGCTGTATTTTTGAAATTTTATTTCGACTATTTGATTTGAATCTAGTGATATTAAATCGATTTTATTGCTCCAGAATATTAGCTAGAGCTGCTTGACCTACAAACAGATTATGATCTGAAGGAGAAGTCCAAGTCAGTTCTTTTGTTGAAGAAATAATTATGAATAGTAAAGTCTTATTACTAAATTAGAAGTTGATTAAGTTTGCATTTTAAAATGTAATGTGCATGTGTAATAGGGCTTGAATGTGAAATAAAATGACAAATTTTTACTTCATATTTTCCTACGTTTAAATAGTAATTAAGTATACGAAATATATATGCGGCCCGCCGATAAAAATCAAGTTTTCAATGTGGCCCTCCGTAGAAAAAAAAAGCCCACCACTGCACTATTGGCCTAGATTAAGGATGAAGTCTCACTGTATACAACTCCACACAAAACAGCCAAGTAACAGATGTTAAGTAATTGTATTTTTGTTAACATTCGGTATTATTAACCATTATTGTCCTTCCGTCCAATTGTTTTGTTATTCCTAGGTGTGACCCTTAGGTGTTTTTTTTGTGTGTGTGTGTGTTAGTTTTGTTTTTAGCCTGACGAAAGAAACATTAGCGGGATGTATTGAGTGTTCAGAAAATCAAGGGCTCTAAACAAAAAAGATTGTTAGTCTGTTGTTGTTTAACATTGGTTGATTGATTGACACCTTATCTACAGAAGTCATTGCCTATATAATGTTTTTTTTTTTGTTTACATTTTAAAAAAACTTTTTTTTTTCCTTGTTCATATACATTTTTTTATTGATTCAATGGGGAAAAAAAACAAATTTAACAAATGAATCACTCACCCACACACATTGTTACTTTTTCTTTCTTTCCCCCTCTCCCTCGCACCTTTTCCAATTACACCTCTAGCTCAACCTCCTTCAGCTAGCGTAACTACCGTGTGGAATATACCACAGCTTCCAACTCTGGCTGGCAGTAGAGTGCCACCCGACCAGGACCCCACCTCCCCCTCCCCAGTTACGCCACTGTGCCCTTCATTTTTATTTTGTCATAACTAACTTTAGTGTAGCATATACGGTATAATTCTTTCTCATCGCGTGCATTTGTTCAATTCTTTTAAAAGAATTTATATGAATCCCACCTTCTCTCTCTCTCCCCCCCCCCCACCCACCCAATGTAAAATAGGACTGCACAATATGTGATAAGTATGAATACGCCCTCTCCTCCATTACCTCCTTCTCGTGTTTCGTTCGCCGACTACCTTTGACCCGGACAAATTGTTTGAATGTAGAGCAAAAAGAAAATATACCCACATCTTCGCCGGAGGGCGACTTTTTTTTTTTTGTTTGTTGTTACATGGAAAAAATATATTTATAAATATAAATGAGATGTGGGTGCGGGGGAGATGGGGGTGTGTGTGGGGTGGGGCCGTGGGGGGGGGAGGTGTGAACGTTCGACATAAGCGGAGAGAAAACGAGAGAAAAGAGAGAACGCAAGAGAGCAACGAAGGATGACTATCATTACCACCCCGGGCTAATCGTCGGCGGATTGCCTTCGGTATCCGAAGCGGGGGGGGGGATAATCACCGCCCTCGCCGGGTGCCGTGATGTGGGGCTCATACCTGAAGGAGGGGGGGATCAATAGCCTCCTCCCTGGCTAGCTCACCCAGCCCTACTCACCTCCCTTTGTATATATATAGGTATTTTTTATTTTTAAAGTTGCAAATGTTGATAGTGTCGTCTGTAATTATCTGTTGTTCAGGCGGCCCGCCTCGTCTCGACGCGAGCACGTTGTCTGACATCTGTAATTTTTTTTTTGTGAGGTTCCCTTAACTACTGATTTGAATATCTCATTCATAATTGAGTCATTTTATTCTATCATTACACGGCGATTTTTTTTTTTGTTATATCATAGGGAAAGGGGAGAGAAGAAAGAAACGAAGCACATTAAAAGAGGGATAAGGTGCTTGTGGGGAGGGGAGGGAGAAGGTGAGCACTGACGTTTAAGTAACCATTTAAAAGTATTATATATATATATATATAATAGTGTGTTTTCTGTCGAGAAGATCGTATTTAAATGTATCAATAGAACCAATTATATAGTGCACTAATAATGTTTACTGTGCTAAATGGTTCGTGAAAATATAATTCGTTGATATTAATTGTTTCAGAACTCCCCCCCCCCCCGTGGAGTGTTCTTAGTAAAACAAAAAAACAACTCTTGGTTTATTATACAAAAAAAGTAAAGTTCCCTTAGCCCTAACGGGCCATCTGGCCAGATGAAGTGTAGAATTCATCTGTTTCTATAACCTCGGCATATGAAGGGATTGTGTGGTTAGAACAACGCCCGTCCACCTTTACTTCCCCAACTTTTAAGTCAGGTATTAATTTAAAGCTGTGTGGACTTGTGGGACGACTTTGCACCAAATAACACCTGGAAGAATTCCACGGTTCTCACTGAGAATCGAACCCATAACTCTCATGTCGACAGTCAAGTATATACACATCTTGACCATCCGTCCCTTGGTTTAAAGATGTTTGTATGTGTGTGTTACAGTGACACGCATTCAATCCCAGTTTTTTGAAAAATGTTTTTGGGGACCTTAGTCGAAGTGTAATTTGGGGTCCAATGCTAATGTGCATTTGAGGTATGTTTGGGGGCCCACAAGGCAAAGACTCATTAAAGGGCTCAAGGCAAAGTTACAACATTTTTCCTTATGTAATCAGTGTTACGGCTTGCAGATATTGAACGCCAAATAGTGTTAAACACCGGGGAAGAGGGGGGCGGGGCTTCTC
Organism: Bulinus truncatus; assembly: GCA_021962125.1. Classification (NCBI taxonomy): domain Eukaryota; kingdom Metazoa; phylum Mollusca; class Gastropoda; family Planorbidae; genus Bulinus; species Bulinus truncatus. Next base: position 2,214,970 of record JAGDYQ010000129.1, read on the forward strand.
ACCCCTTTCACAACTGTTACGGTTGGCATTTTAGTTAACAGCTAAGGAATAATCACAGCATGGCCGGGGAAGGGAGGGGGGCTTCCTTATCAGATTGGGCTTTATCTGCCCTGTTTGTCTATCCATATGCTGACAGATACACAGCAGAGAAAACATCTATAAATGTATACAATTTATATTATTATTGCTCTAGTGTTTGTTGGCAAAACCCCCCCTCCCTCCCCTCTTTTTTCACCCACATCTTTTTATTTACATTTCATCCGCCTCTTTCCTTAACGTAAACTATTGTGGTTCTCTTTTATAAATATGTGCCACCATTGCGTGGTACGTATTGTGTTGCGTGTGTGGATGCCAGCGTTACGAAACCAAATAGAGCGGAAAGTGTGAAGCTGTTCGACATCCTGCGCATACTAATTGAGATGTACTGGTTAATACATGCACACACACACACACATATATATATATATATATATATATATATATATAGTACCTGCTGGCTCAGTGTATATCGGGGTATAGAAGGGTTGAAAAGAGTGTCACTGACCCCGTTTTAACGAGGTCACCACTTACATGTGAGATTTCCCCACCCCCAGCCTTACAGGTGAATTTCATTACTAAATAACAGCATCTGCTGAAGTAAGGTGGTGGTGGTTGGGGGGTGGGGTTGAGGCCGAACTGCAGCGATCAGACACAACAAGAAAGCAGACGGCCTACAATTTAATGTTAACTATGAATTGATTGAGTTTACCTTGAAACACATAACTATATTTGATTTTCGGATGTTACGGCCATTTGTCCGTTTGTGTACTTTATAGTGCACTATCCTTGTTTTTTTTTTTGTATATGGTTTTATTCTATTTGATCTGTCAGGCGGTTCTAGTTTATGTCGTGTTGTTGGAAATTGGAAATTAATTATCTTCTAGACGGTTCAATCTATTTTTAAATTTTGGGAGCTTGTGTATTCCTCGATGACAATGCATTATTTTAAAATGTTCGAGTCAATGAAATGAAAATCTTGTAGACAACGAAGGTAATTGCATATAAATATTTATTAAAAGGGGGTGGGGGGATTCAGAAAGAGATGATATTGTTATCAAGTAAAGTGTTGGTCATATATCGTGTGCAAGAGAAGTGATTGAAGTGCAAAAAAAAAATATTAAGTAACCAATATGGTAGTAAAGAAAATTTAGATCAAGTGCGCGCTCAACGGGGGGAAAAAAATGACGCTATTGTTTTTTAGAGCATTTTCGGAAAAAAATGCTCTATTGTCCCCGTTTTGTCTGTCTGTCTGTCTGTCATCACCCTAGATCTCAACAACCATAAGTCCTAGACCCATGATGTATATATCATTTTGTAGGTCTTGGCCTGCCAAGAAATGACTTTTTTCCATTTCGCGATCTGACCTCTCAGGGCCGTAAAAGGGGCCTTATAAAGTACCGTTTTTTACTATATAAGCTATATTAATAATGGACCGCCCTATATCTCAGCAACCATAAGTCCTAGACCCATGATGTATATATCATTGTGTAGGTCTTGGCCTGCCAAGTGTACATCAAAAGTCCATTTCGCGATTTGACCTCTCAGGGCCAAAATATAAGAGTTTATGTACCGTTTTGCTTATATTTTAAATATAAATAATAAAAGCTAACCAAAGGGGCGTAATCATTATTTATTTTTGTAACAGTTATTCAACATGACTTACTTGTCCTTTTAATATCTTTTTTCAGATATATGCATTACACAATTGAATTTATAAATATTTCCAAAATTTACAAATATTTACAACATGAAAATGCGCTAACACGTCGTGTGTCCAGAATGGAACAGGCTTAATTGCTTGTTTTTTATGTGGGTATGTGAAGTGTACCCACGCTTTAAACACTGTGGTGGCTGACAAGAAAAAATGATAAATACCCTGAATGTAGTAAGTGTTGTTTCCACTTGTCATGAATAGTTGCTTATATTACAGAAATGTAACGTGTATGTGTATGGTTTGGCTGACGATTGCTTTTTTATTTTAAATTACGCTTTCATTAAAATTTTGAGGAGATACTAAGATGCCGTTAAGAAATGTCATTTACGCCCCAACATATTAAAACCTTACTAAAAATTCAGTTTTTACCATACGCGGTTCATTGAAAACTGAACAAAAGCATCCGTAAATTATAACTTACACATGACCAAAGGAAGGAATGCAGCGAATATAGCGCCCATGCTTTAATTTTTTTTTTCTTATAAAATTTGTATTTACCTTTTACATTTAGTACCTATTAATTAAAGCGTATTTATATATAAAAAAAAGGTTTTAATTAATACGCCATGTTTCAGGATTGTTCTAGCTTATAACCTATAAATGTATTGTTTTCTAAATAAAAATATCTCTAGTTCAGGGCTTCTTAAACTCTGGGTCGCGACCCCATTTTGGGGTCGCGTAGCAAAATTCTGGGGTCGCGAGAGATAAAAATACAATTTAACAGAAAATGTTTTTTAACTTGTAAAATATTAATTTATTTTTCTTTTATATGTGTATGGGGTCGTCAAGAAACTCGCAATCATAAATGGGGCGTGAATTACAAAAGCTTAAGAAGCCCTACTCTAGTTTTTTTTTAAAAATGGATGACGTAAAGAGATTAATTTCCAGAAATATTAGAATCAGTAAATAACCAGACAAATATAGGTCAGACTCAGACATTTTAACAATGCTATTTATTTATTTGTGAACATCCCATCCCTATCATGACGCTTAAAAAAACGTACAACTGTAACCAGCTGTTGTTGTTGGTTGTGTTATTTAGTTTAGACTTTCCAGACCCGACTCTACTATTTGAAGACTCACTGGAAAACCTTTAGCGATCGACCGCCAGCAAATAATCTCGATCATTAAACACTGTTTATAGTTCTTACTTTACTTAATATTCATTTAATTTTTTCCCCTCCCAAAATCTCTCCGCTGACATCAACCGCGAGCTGCCATTAAAACCTTTCAATGCAATAACACAAACTTATTAAAGAAAAACTGATTTGTTTCTTGACCTTTGACATTCGTACCTGTGATTTTTATTTATTTATTCTCCGTGGATAGAAAGTGAAACTGTTCACACCCTCGCCCCCCCCCTAATTCCCCACTTTCCCCCCACACCTACCCTCCACCGCCGCCTAATTATTTTGCCATTTCATTGGCATTTGAACGCACTTACTCACTCTCTTAGAGACATTACCTGGCCCCGCCCCCTTTAACCAGGTGTAATTAAAACGGTAATAGGAATTGACAGAAATAAGTGACTTAACAGCCCCCTCCCCCTGTCCTCCCTCAGCCGCCAGCCCCTCTCCCCGCATGACTTGTTTGTGTGGGGATGTGTATTATCATCTACACTACTTCCTGTTTCTCTCCCCCCTCCTCCCCCCAGGCTCACACACCACGTCCCTCGCTGTGCAGCTCAGTCAATCACGATTGTGTTGAGTATCAGCAATTAGCGGCTGTATTCATATAGAATGAGCAGAGCAGTGTGTTTCAATCTGCCGAGATCTTTATTCACACACAATTTTATATATATACTAGTTGCAAGTACCCGGCTTGCCCGGGTTTAAAATAAGGCTTTCTGTTTACCTTCTGTTTTCTCCTCACCCCTCTCTCCCTTCCTCTCTCTGTCCTCCCTCCCTCCCTCCCCTCTCCCTCCCTTTCCCTCCCTCCCTTTCTCTCTCCCTCCCTCTCTCCCATCTCTCTCCTTCCGTCCTCTCCCATCTTCCTCTCTCCCCTCTCCCCCTCCTTCTCTCCCCCCGTCCATCCTCCTCCCTCCGCCTCTCTCCTCTCTCTTCCTCCCTGCCCCCCTCTTTCTCTTTATCTCTTTCGTCCGATTTCTCCCATCCTCTCCCCCCTCCCTCTCTCCTTCCCCTCCTCTCCCCCTCTCTTTCTCCCTCCCTAACCCCTCTCTCCATCCTTTCACCCTCCTCCCTCCCTTTTCCACCTCTCTCTCTCCCCCCTTCCTCCCTCCCTCATTCCCTCTCTCTCTCTCCCTCCCTGCCCCCTCACCTTTTATCTCTCTCTCGCCCACCCTCTCTCTCTCTCCTCCCTACCCCCTCTCCTCCCTCCCTTCCTTTCTCTCCCCTGCTCCCCCTGCTCCATCTCCCTCTCTCCCTCCTTTCTCCCCCTGTCCATCCCCCCTCCCTCCTCTCTCTCCCCTCCCTCTCCTCCCTCCCTCCCCTCCTTTCCTCTCTCCCCCCTGCCCCCTCTCTCTCTCTCTCTCTCTCTCTCTCTCTCTTTATCTCTCTCTCTCTCTCTCTCTCTCTCTCTCTCTATATATATATATATATATATATATATATATATATATATATACTTATTATTATGGCTTCACACTTCTTCTAAAATCCTTCTTCATTCCTTTACCTTCCTCAAACTGTACAAATCAGAGAGCATGAAAAAACAACAATTCTTGCATCACAAAGGCAACAACCACAGCACCAGCACGCAATTTCTATTCGATCATCGGGAAATGACGTCACAGAGGAATTTCATTTTATGGCGCCGTCGAGATTACATTAATATAGTAAAATACTAAAATAAAAAAATTAATTACAATTAAACTACCCATCTAGATGAAACGAAACCTGTCCTATAACCTTCCCTATGTAATTATGTGTATGTGTAACAAATTTCACGTTATTTCGTTGTCTGGATCTTGAGTTATAAGGGAACAGACAGACAGACAGACAACAAATGCGTCTTATAGGTATATATATATATATATATATATATATATATATATATATATATATATATATATATATGAATAGTAGTATTGAAAAAGCTGTAGGTTGTATATTTTTCTATTTTCTAATAGTAGAAAAATAACAAGATAATTAAATCCGTATTTCATAATGGAAAACGAAATGCCAACTTGTGACATACATTTTTTTTTTAAATGACCGTTATTCAAAGTTAAATAGCTGCATGCACGTGCAGACATCCTACGTGGCTTGGTGAAGTGTGAATAAAATATATTATGCACTAGAATGTGTTTAGCATGTCCTTTATTTACCATATAAGAATTTATTGTTTCTAATGCCACATTAACATTTCAATGCAAAATCCTTTGCTGATAGTTTGAACTGTGAGCATCCGTATACCTCAATGATATCGATGCAATAAGGTCGCAGACAATTGTTATGGTAAACCTTTGTTTCTTTTGTGGGCTGGCTGTGATGAGGTTTTTTTTTTGGGGGGGGGGGGGGAGGTTATAAATCAAAAGACGGAGCTGAGGAGGTGGGGTGAGTTACTGGATTTCTTTTTTGTATACAGCATTTCCAAATGTCATGATTAATATACCATTCCCTCCCTCCCCCCTCCGTAGCCCGCAGCGTGTACCAGTGGCTATAAGCCACTAAGAGACAAGTCTTCAAACATAATTGCTTGGGGGAAAAAAAATATTAACAAGATGCCCCCACCCACCCCCTCACCCACCTCAGTTCCCCCCCGCGCATGCTCCCTCAGCTCCGCCCCCATAGTTTCACACCGTGGTTCGTGGTTGGATGAACCGTCTACCGTGAGCGTACATTGCCTCTCTTCGCAGCATCAGGCCATTCAGTAATCATGCACACCCCCCAACTCCCCCCACCACCCTGTTCTGTCATCTTATTGTACTATATCCTCTTGCTTTTTTTTCCAACTTCCTATGTTATTATTTCTTTTCCATTTTCTTATAAATTTAAAGAATTACACAAGACTCGTTTTACAGATTATGATTATTTTTTTGGATGCAGTCTTGTGTTAGTCTGTTACAGTATTGTTTCTTGCATGCCGTTTTTTTTTCCGGATGTAGATTTTATTCTCTAAATCATGGCTACAATTTTGTTTTAATTGAAAAAAAAAGTATAAAATGGATTTATATTATTTACTGTTCGATTTGTTTTTTTTTCTTAGCGTTATTATTGGTGTGATTAATGAGGAGTTTTCAATTATGTGCACATGTTCTTTTTTTTTTTTTAAAGTCTTCCTTGAAGTTGTCTCTTGTATGATTGTTTTCAATTCAATCCAGTATCCTTTCAATGACATACATTTCATTTTAGCTACTACAACAACTGCAACATATACGAGCTATCATTTAGTCTATATAGTATTGTAGTAAGAAAAATGGTCCATATTTTGTATACACTTTCAATTAGTACTTCTTGTGTAGCGGACTGGAAAAAAAAATCTAAGTCTGTCCTGGATCTTCCGATACTCTCCTAATGTCAGATACCTTTTTTTATTGCATGCTACTGGCTGGCGACCATTTCGTTTGATCTCATCTCTGTTACTTGCCCTCTACCACCCTTCCCCCTTCTCTCACGTACCCTCGATCTAGTATTATTATCATAAAAACGCACACACACACACACTCACACACACAAACGACTGTTTTTATCGTCACCATCTTTGTCAATGCATTCTTTTTTTTTTCTTGTCAACTTGATCAAGTGTAACAATTAACACTTTACCCACACAGGTCTGTCTACTTAGGTTAGTGGGTCAAAGCCAGTACATGTATACCGTTTGAGTGTGGGGGTGGGGGTAGTGTTGTTTTCGTCGACGAAAACTAAAACTAAAACCTTCGTTAACGAAAATGTTGACTTTTCGTCAACGAGAACTAAAACTAAAATTAGCAGCAAGACTAAAACTAGACGAAAACTGAAATTATTACATAAAAAACGAAATAAAAACTGAAACTAAAATATAGTGTTGTTTTCGTTCACGAAAACTAAAACTAAAACCTTCGTTAACGAAAATGTTGACTTTTCGTCAACGAGAACTAAAACTAAAACTAAAATCAGAAGCAAGACTAAAACTAGACGAAAACTAAAATTATTACAGAAGGAACGAAATAAAAACAAACTAAAATATGACCTGGGACTAAAACAACACTAGGTGGGGGAGGGGGGGACGGACATTTCGGAGGATGTTCGCTTTGCTTAATGTGTTTTATTTATCACGCTCAGGTGATTGTAACATATCGATAGGCGGCAGTCGTCTCATTCACCTATCCGTATTTCCTGTGCAACTTTTTACTTTTACAAAGTCTGTCAAACTTGGAAAAGAGAAAACTATATGTATATATCTGAATGGTTGTTAGTTTGTTTTGTACGCGGATGTTTACAAAAATATATTGATATGTGTTTCTATATGGATGCATTATTATTTCTCTATTTTTCCTCTTTACGCTGACTTCTTTTTGGGATGTTTTACTTTTACTAGCCCCAATAACTTTATAGTACCACTAATGTAAGGAGGAGATTTGCTCGTGATTCTATGTCCAACTCTTACGAGATCTAGCTTAAAATAAACAAAAAGTGAACATAACGGTGTGCTCCGTGCTGGAATTTATACGTCGTTTTATTTATCCACTCATTTGCAATAGTTTCTAATGATGAATATAATACATGGAACAATGGCAGATGCGCATGTAATACGTATTGTAGCTGTCTGGTTAATGTGATCTCTTTCACCGAATCTTGGATTAGTAATCGTTTTAAGTGTTCTAACCTTTCATTTACATTGAAACGGATGTAATATTACGCACCAGCGCCAGGTTGTGCACCTTATTTCTGAACGAGGGATCTATACGACAGCACCACTTGATCTAACACAAGTCCGCATGTCTCTAAATCCAGCGTCCTCTGGTGTTCCGCCTCGTGAGTCTGAGTTCCCTAAAACCAATTTGCCTCACGCCAAACAGGACGATGGCAAGGCGTTTGTTGATTACGGCGACACCAGCAGATCATTCAACGCATTAGTGGATTCTGCTTTTCTCCATCAGCGTCGACCGCTATTTCCAAAGCACAGGGCGCCACGCAGGGTGCCACATGAATGGCCCTGTTTGTCTAAACACCCGATAGAGACACCGTCCCCCGACAGCGTTATCACTTCTAATGCTTTGGGTTGTGGTAATCCCGCGAAAAAGTTCCCGTTGAATTTCGAGATGGGCTTCGGTATGTTTAAGTTTGAGAACCCTGTAGGCAGGCCTGACAGTTGGCGACACGGCGAACGGTTCGATCGATCCTTTGATATATGTCAGTTCCCGAACGGTGTGCCAAAAATGCACCAGGAGTTCTTCATCCCTAAATCATTGTTCGGCAACTTTGTTGGCCCGTCCAACGCCTGCAGCGCCAACCTAAGCAGGGTAGCAGCGCCGTTTAGGCTCGATTTTGAAACGCCCATGGGCTTGCACCCTGCCTGGAACCCCGATCGCAACGGGCTAAACGGAATGTATCGACAAAGATTTCATTCTGTGGACGACGTCGGCAGCAGTAGAAGCACTGAGCAGCTCCGTAAAGAGGACGCCATGCGCGTGGCCTACAGGAGGGCTCTGTCCGAACAGGTGATGCCGGCAGGTCGTCAGGGTGACGCCTACACTGTACGGCACAAATCCCAGGTGAGAAGTACTGTCTTATGTAAACATCCCCTGCGAAATCGCTTGAGTTTCTCTGCTTGTTATATATAGCTAGTCACGCTACACTTGGTGCAGTTTCAGAACTCGACCCCTGTCTCACGTATTGATTCACCTTTGAAAGTAGTTACCTCTCATTACTCGTTGTTTTTTTTCTGCCGTTGAATAAGAAGAACCATCTTTTATTTCTCTTCGTATGAAACTTAATTATTATTATTTATAATTGTCGTAATTTTTTTTTTCTGTTTAGTTTGTCACTAATCTACCATTCGATAAACATGAAAACCATTTCTTGACGCATTTCACTGTAGTGACAAATAATACAGAGTACAGTTAGGTCTGTATTATTAAAATCATTATAACTTTGACTGAAGGTGAGATAATGAACATGAAATCATAGGAATTAGACACCCTTGCGAGATATGCATTGATTGATCGATTCGGTTGCAGTATTTTTTACGGCATAAACTATTTACATCACATGTACTCTATACTAAACAATGTAAACCGGCATTATCAGGCATTAGTAGAGACTCATATTTTAGTGTTTTCGAACATTAATAAAATGTACTTTTGTTTTATTGAATATACCCTTTAAAAATACTTTGAATGTCATTCATGCCATTTAAAAAAAAAAGGGGTGTCTAATCGAACCAGAGCACTGACCTATATTTAAACACAAATTAAACGTTCTTATTCATCACAATCATTTCACATTCATTTCTTTTTAGTTTGTTTTTTTTTTACATTTAGACACACTACAATATGTGTTTTTGTTATTATTTTAGAGTGTCTTGGACGAATGAAAGGGTTTCACATGGGTCCGTATGTAAATATTTACAATTAATCCATTTGGTGAACCCAACTTTCTTTTTAACAAAAATTACCGGTAAAATGTATATTAATTAGATGAGGTTAAACATATAATCTAAATGAACAAACTCTAGATATTTTAAATACTTAAAAGCCTTTAAGTCCCCCCCCCCTTTTTTTGTTTGTCAAGTGTTTACCGAAAAACTGAAAACTAGGTTCTAATGTTAATAGCGTCAGCCTTTAAAAAAAATTATATGTATGCTATGTTTTTTTTTTTTCAACTTTTGTGTTTATTTCTAACCATCTTCTCCAATCACTCTGTGAGTTTCATTGTTTATTGAACAGTTTCCGCTGTATCTGAGTTACCTGGTTAGATAGCAAACGTACCAACAAGCATTGTATTGGATGCCAGTCACACACCACTATTATTTTTTTTAATTATAAACATCATGTCGTTTGTTACGATGCCCGACTAACTGTGGCCCTGGGTTTGAGCCCCTTGCGAGTGATCGATGTTTATTAAGATCATGGTGTACCTATCATCAGTTAGGTACTTTAAGGAAGCCGGGCATTGTGCTCGCCTCACAATCCCCCCTTGGTATGCCGATCGCCTAACGCATGACAATTTCGTTTTCTTTTGAACTAATGTAAGTCCAGAAACCGTTTCATTACATAGTTTGAATGTAGGACACATGAAGTTCGTCAATTCATCCTTACCTAGACTTTACCTGTGTTTTGTTTTGTTTTTTGTTGTCTTGTCACCGACATAAATATTCAATACACAACTGTGACCTGTACTTCCGGTTGATACAATCTCTAACCATAAATATATTTTTTTAAAAAATGTGTTTAGACACTGGTATTTTAAACAGAGCAGTTTTACTTTTTTTTTTTTTTTTTTTAATTAAAAGACATAAATACCCCGAAGACAGTGGCTACACGAGGAAATAAAAACTGTGACACAAAATATTTACATTTTCTTCAATTCAGATGTGTGCATTGCATTTTCTTTTTTAAAACCCCATTTGCATTTGTACGTTCTGTTTAAAGTAATAAACACCTTTCTAATGTCATTTTGTCTCATGTGTATATAAGCGGCCTGATTTGGACTAAGCAGCATCGCCAAGACGCTTTACAGTTATAAACCTTCAGTGCATTTAACGAAATGGGTTGGACGTCGCAAACATTGAGTTCTACGTGCAGAGCCCTCGCCGTTATCTTTATTATTATTCTTATTATTATCATAAGGAAAAATGAATGCAATAATTAGCGAAAATATGGGGGGGGGGGGGTAGGGAAGTAGTGAAACCGTGGTAGAAAAATAAATTAAAATCATATTTAAAAAAACAAGAAGTGTATCCAAAAACGCATTAGGTTTTCGAACTACTAGGATTGACTGTTGTAAAAATAATGCCTCCCCTAAATGAGTAAATAACCAGACATATTTACGTCACAGGCAGAGATTTAAACATTGTCATTAATTTATTTCTCAACACCCCCACTATCACTTCTAGCCAGCACAAAAAAAAAAAATTAAATAATAAATATAAATTAACTTGAAGAAGATTCTAAATTTTAATAAAGTTGACGCATAAAACTCATAAAATGTACATTTAACTGTGTAGATGTGTTTGTGTCTGTGTGTGTGTAAAATATTGAGATTGTTTATTAGTCATCCAGTGTAGTAAGTTTCAACACTTCCCCCTTCCATTGTTGGCTGTATTAGTTTCTCTCTGTGTCCCTCCCCCTTCCTTCCCCACCCCACACCCCCACCCCGGGTCATCCCTCACCCACACGTCAGTTTTTATGTCACTGAATCATCCGTCCGACAAGAAGATGGCAGGTCCTGCGAGAATGATGAATGGACCGTGGTCTAGTCTGTTTGAGTCGGAGGAGGACCAAGGAGGAGTTGCTTGACCTCGTGGTCAGACATACACACGCCTTAACCTTTTAATACCTTCCTTTACTCACTATTAGTGCAACCCCCAACACCACCACCACCACCCCATCTAAAATTGGAATAATGATATTAAACCTAAATACAAGTGTAATGTCTTTAATATATAATGATGTGTCGTAAATCATGGGGGTGCTCGTATTGACCAATCGATGCAATATTGAACTAACTAAAGGCGGCTCCCATTCCTTCCACATTGCTTACACACTTAACACAGTTTTCTTAAACGTTTTCACCATTTTTGTTACCCTTAAGATCACAAGCGACTGGCTTTTTTTTTTCCTCATAAATCTGTAGTTGTTTGTTTTTTTTTTTTTTTTAATTTAGTAATTCTGTAAATCGGTTCTCCCCTCACTTTTTTAAAGTCATGACCTTCACTTCATAAAACTGATGTAATGTGCGATCTCATAATAATTCTAAAGATTATGGTAACATCTTGCTTTCACAGATAATGTACGTCTTTCATAATTCAACCACCATGAACCCGAATTCATCTAACCCCCCCCCCAAAGGCAGAGTTGGGTTTGAGTTTAACATTTTTTTTAAAAACTTTAAATTATGTCGTCAACATCCCCCTCCCCCCCCCATTAACACAACCCTGTTTTACTTCATTGCCGTAGGCATAGATTTAGCTGAAATATGTTTTAAAAAGTGTTACTTTATAGAATAAAAAAAAAAGTAGTATTTTTGTTGTTTGTTTGTTTTTAATAAAAAAAAAAAGCAGTGGTAATGCTGTCAATGTGGATATCGCTTTACCCAGAGCTAAATATTTTTGGAGGGTAATTTTGTTTTTGTCATTTCGGATATCGAATTTTTGATTATTTTTCTATATAAATATTTAGTACAACCTGCATATGTTTTCACATGTTTCATGGATAATTCTTCAAGAAAGTATTGGGCAGCCTTGGCCGTGAGGGGTGGAGGTAAACTGTATTTCATGTGCACTCTAGGTCCTGGTTTATGTATGTTTCACAAATGTTCACAATAATTCCTTTACCTTACACTTGGATTCAAAAAAATGATACTCCTCCATTAAACAATATATCTATCAAAATGTCATGACGGCACCTATTAAACATGCTTTAGAGAATCATTAAAATGTCTCATCAAAATAAAATGTCTTTGTTTCTCTTAGACGAATAAAGAGAAGGGCGATGCACGTCAGCAGAAATTTAAAACAATCCCATTTTGCTCCCACCTCTCCCTCCCTCCCCCCTTCCCCCACCTTTGGATATATCTCCAGACAGGCAACCAATTCAGCATGCAATTTAAACATTCATGGTCTAATGATGACTTAGCTGTCCACAGAAACAACGGCCGTTAAAATTACCTTGATACTGAAATGACGACACGCATAGATAGCGACGTGGATCAGCGGTTCTCAAACTTTTTTCAGCGACTGTAATCTCCGCGGATACCCCTCCCCTTCACGCCCAAGTTCGCGAATAAATGGACTTATTTCCATAACGGAATGTGCTTATCTTTGTAATGCGATTCTTGGGTCACGTGGTTTTTGGTGTGAAATCAGTCACACAGCAAATTGGCGACCTTTCTTCGAACTCTTTGTTGTTTTTATTGAAAATTATGTGACGCTGCATACACCTTATTAGCCTCCCCCCTATTCCCCTTGGGGTACGCGTATGACCGGTTGAGAACCGCGGACGTAGATGTCTTTCAGAACAAGATAATAAAAAAATAAAGTGAGATGTATATCACTAGAGGCGGTTAACAAAGCAAAAGTACAGAAGTTGTATGTGCTGGACTAAAAAAATAGACAATGGCTTTGTTGAAACAGCACTTGTAGGTCCTCTAAGTGCTAACAGGTCTTCTTTTTTTTCCACCTCGAGGAGGAGATTAAAAAAATATTTAGAGAAAAAGAAAAAAAAGCAATAAAAATAAAACTATAAATTATTAAAAGATAATATAGTAATGTTTATCAAGACCTATATATATATATATTTCCATTATGGTCGATAAACACAACATAGTCATCTTTAAATGTAATCACGTGGCCTTTGATAATTGCTACCCAATAAAAGAAACATAGCACATAAGATGTATACATGTATTTTTTTTTAAATAAAATTTTTACAAAGTCTTTAAAACCATACAATTTTAAAATTAAAAAAAAAATGATTGCCAAAAAATAAAAGTTGTGACACTTTTTAAAACACCAGACTGCACATGTCATTGGAAATATCCGTTAATTTCTCAATGAATTTACACAGCAAGTTTTTTTTTTTTTTTAACTCCAACTCATTATATGAGATCGCTACGCTATCCCCATCTTTAAGCACACCACTGAATATAAATTGTACAGAAGGGCGCATCGTCTATCTAATTTCATTATTCCGAAAGCCGCCACATTTTTTGTGCACCAATATTTAGGTGCTACACTATTAAAAAGGCAAATAACAGTAATGGCGGCATTTTTTTTTTGTCTTTGGAATTGGACTTTTAAAATTACAAATTATTTTCCGTGGAACAGACACGTGTAGATAGCACAGAATATATACAGAATGCGCATCTTCAATTTAAATTGATTTTTTCGAAAAGCCGCCATACTTGTATTTAAATCTATTCTGTATTAATATTTAGGTGCTACAAAATGAGGGGATAAAAAATGCTCGTGTAAAAATCTCAGTTCGTCATATCACTTATTAATTTTACAGATAAATGTACTTTATCCCAGGGCCGTCTTAAGGCATGAATCAGCCCTGACAACTGTCCGGCAACCCCACCCCTACAAATATCTATACACTAATTGACCATTCATATTTCATTCTTTTAATTGTTAGTTCTTTTTTTTTTGAGGCCTGACTTACTAATTTTGCCCGTGAGCTGTGCTTTTTTTGTCTTTTTACTTTACAGTAATTGCACCAAGTGGCGGTGTGAATGAAGAAAAATACTTAATTATTTGGTTGTTTAAAATAAGGCATGATGTACTCCAATAGCAGCAGACTATAGTCACCTTTGGTATCTCTTTACTAAGTTTAGACCTGTGTCTTTGTTTATCAAAAGCAATCACACTAAGAACTTATTGAACGCGCTGTAAACAGTAAGGGACGGCGAAATCGAAGACTGTACCGGCAGAAAGTATCCCCGCCCGAACAGGGCCCTGACCTGTTTATTAAACAAATCTGAGCCCCCTTCCATCAAGCGCCAGGTCACTTTAGAAGATTTAGGGCGACAGGGACCTCAATAGTGTTATGGTTTGGGACACATTTAGGAGGATGTTCGCTTTGCTTAATGTGTTTTATTTTTTTTTTATCACGCTCAGGTGATTGTAACATATCGATAGGCGCAGTCGTCTCATTCACCTATCCGTATTTCCTGTCCAACTTTTTTATTTTTACAAAGTCTGTCAAACTTGGAAAAGAGAAAACTATATGTATATATCTGAATGGTTGTTAGTTTGTTTTGTACGCGGATGTTTACAAAAATATATTGATATGTGTTTCTATATGGATGCATTATTATTTCTCTATTTTTCCTCTTTACGCTGACTTCTTTTTGGGATGTTTTACTATTACTAGCCCCAATAACTTTATAGTACCACTAATGTAAGGAGGAGATTTGCTCGTGATTCTATGTCCAACTCTTACCAGATCTAGCTTAAAATAAACAAAAAGTGAACATAACGGTGTGCTCCGTGCTGGAATTTATACGTCGTTTTATTTATCCACTCATTTGCAATAGTTTCTAATGATGAATATAATACATGGAACAATGGCAGATGCGCATGTAATACGTATTGTAGCTGTCTGGTTAATGTGATCTCTTTCACCGAATCTTGGATTAGTAATCGTTTTAAGTGTTCTAACCTTTCATTTACATTGAAACGGATGTAATATTACGCACCAGCGCCAGGTTGTGCACCTTATTTCTGAACGAGGGATCTATACGACAGCACCACTTGATCTAACACAAGTCCGCATGTCTCTAAATCCAGCGTCCTCTGGTGTTCCGCCTCGTGAGTCTGAGTTCCCTAAAACCAATTTGCCTCACGCCAAACAGGACGATGGCAAGGCGTTTGTTGATTACGGCGACACCAGCAGATCATTCAACGCATTAGTGGATTCTGCTTTTCTCCATCAGCGTCGACCGCTATTTCCATTGCACTGAGGCGCCACGCAGGGTGCCAAATGAATGGCCCTGGTTTGTCTAAACACCCGAGAGACACTGTCCCCCGACAGCGTTATCACTTCTAATGCTTTGGGTTGTGGTAATCCCGCGAAAAAGTTCCCGTTGAATATCGAGATGGGCTTCGGTATGTTTAAGTTTGAGAACCCGGTAGGCAGGCCTGACAGTTGGCGACACGGCGAACGGTTCGATCAATCCTTGATAGTGTCAGTTCCCGAACGGTGTGCCAAAAATGCACCAGGGAGTTCTTCATCCCTAAATCATTGTTCGGCAACTTTGTTGGCCCGTCCAACGCCTGCAGCGCCAACCTAAGCAGGGGTGGCAGCGCCGTTTTAGGCTCGATTTGGAAACGCCCATGGGCTTGCACTTTGCCTGGAACCCCGATCGCAACGGGCTAAACGGAATGTATCGACAAAGATTTCATTCCTGAGGACGACGTCGGCAGCAGTAGAAGCACCGAGCAGCTCCGTAAAGAGGACGCCATGCGCGTGGCCTACAGGAGAGGCTCTGTCCGAATAGGTGATGCCGGCAGGTCGTCAGGGTGACGCCTACACTGTACGGGCACAAATCCCAGGTGAGAAGTACTGTCTTATGTAAACATCCCCTGCGAAATCGCTTGAGTTTCTCTGCTTGTTATATATAGCCAGTCACGCTACACTTGGTGCAGTTTCAGAACTCGGACCCCTGTCTCACGTATTGATTCACCTTTGAAAGTAGTTACCTCTCATTACTCGTTGTTTTTTTTCTGCCGTTGAATAAGAAGAACCATCTTTTATTTCTCTTCGTATGAAACTTAATTATTATTATTTATAATTGTCGTAATTTTTTTTTTCTGTTTAGTTTGTCACTAATCTACCATTCGATAAACATGAAAACCATTTCTTGACGCATTTCACTGTAGTGACAAATAATACAGAGTACAGTTAGGTCTGTATTATTAAAATCATTATAACTTTGACTGGAAGGTGAGATAAATGAACATGAAATCATAGGAATTAGACACCCTTGCGAGATATGCATTGATTGATCGATTCGGTTGCAGTATTTTTTACGGCATAAACTATTTACATCACATGTACTCTATACTAAACAATGTAAACCGGCATTATCAGGCATTAGTAGAGACTCATATTTTAGTGTTTTCGAACATTAATAAAATGTACTTTTGTTTTATTGAATATACCCTTTAAAAATACTTTGAATGTCATTCATGCCATTTAAAAAAAAGAAAAGGGTAGTCTTAATCTGAACCAGAGCACTGACCTATATTTAAACACAAATTAAACGTTCTTATTCATCACAATCATTTCACATTCATTTCTTTTTAGTTTGTTTTTTTTTTACATTTAGACACACTACAATATGTGTTTTTGTTATTATTTTAGAGTGTCTTGGACGAATGAAAGGGTTTCACATGGGTCCGTATGTAAATATTTACAATTAATCCATTTGGTGAACCCAACTTTCTTTTTAACAAAAATTACCGGTAAAATGTATATTAATTAGATGAGGTTAAACATATAATCTAAATGAACAAACTCTAGATATTTTAAATACTTAAAAGCCTTTAAGTTCCCTTTTTTTTTTTGTTTGTCAAGTGTTTACCGAAAACTAGGTTCTAATGTTAATAGCGTCAGCCTTAAAAAAAATTATATGTATGCTATGTTTTTATTTTTTCAACTTTTGTGTTTATTTCTAACCATCTTCTCCAATCACTCTGTGAGTTTCATTGTTTATTGAACAGTTTCCGCTGTATCTGAGTTACCTGGTTAGATAGCAAACGTACCAACAAGCATTGTATTGGATGCCAGTCACACACCACTATTATTTTTTTTAATTATAAACTCATCATGTCGTTTGTTACGATGCCCGACTAACTGTGGCCCTGGGTTTGAGCCCCTTGCGAGTGATCGATGTTTATTAAGATCATGGTGTACCTATCATCAGTTAGGTACTTTAAGGAAGCCGGGCATTGTGCTCGCCTCATAATCCCCCCCCCCCCTTGGTATGCCGATCGCCTAACGCATGACAATTTCGTTTTCTTTTGAACTAATGTAAGTCCAGAAACCGTTTCATTACATAGTTTGAATGTAGGACACATGAAGTTCGTCAATTCATCCTTACCTAGACTTTACCTGTGTTTTGTTTTGTTTTTTGTTGTCTTGTCACCGACATAAATATTCAATACACAACTGTGACCTGTACTTCCGGTTGATACAATCTCTAACCATAAATATATTTTTTAAAAAATGTGTTTAGACACTGGTATTTTAAACAGAGCAGTTTTACTTTTTTTTTTTTTTTTAATTAAAAGACATAAATACCCCGAAGACAGTGGCTACACGAGGAAATAAAAACTGTGACACAAAATATTTACATTTTCTTCAATTCAGATGTGTGCATTGCATTTTCTTTTTTAAAACCCCATTTGCATTTGTACGTTCTGTTTAAAGTAATAAACACCTTTCTAATGTCATTTTGTCTCATGTGTATATAAGCGGCCTGATTTGGACTAAGCAGCATCGCCAAGACGCTTTACAGTTATAAACCTTCAGTGCATTTAACGAAATGGGTTGGACGTCGCAAACATTGAGTTCTACGTGCAGAGCCCTCGCCGTTATCTTTATTATTATTCTTATTATTATCATAAGGAAAAATGAATGCAATAATTAGCGAAAATATGGGGGGGGGGTAGGGAAGTAGTGAAACCGTGGTAGAAAAATAAATTAAAATCATATTTAAAAAAACAAGAAGTGTATCCAAAAACGCATTAGGTTTTCGAACTACTAGGATTGACTGTTGTAAAAATAATGCCTCCCCTAAATGAGTAAATAACCAGACATATTTACGTCACAGGCAGAGATTTAAACATTGTCATTAATTTATTTCTCAACACCCCCACTATCACTTCTAGCCAGCACAAAAAAAAAAAATTAAATAATAAATATAAATTAACTTGAAGAAGATTCTAAATTTTAATAAAGTTGACGCATAAAACTCATAAAATGTACATTTAACTGTGTAGATGTGTTTGTGTCTGTGTGTGTGTAAAATATTGAGATTGTTTATTAGTCATCCAGTGTAGTAAGTTTCAACACTTCCCCCTTCCATTGTTGGCTGTATTAGTTTCTCTCTGTGTCCCTCCCCCCTTCCTTCCCCACCCCACACCCCCACCCCCGGGTCATCCCTCACCCACACGTCAGTTTTTATGTCACTGAATCATCCGTCCGACAAGAAGATGGCAGGTCCTGCGAGAATGATGAATGGACCGTGGTCTAGTCTGTTTGAGTCGGAGGAGGACCAAGGAGGAGTTGCTTGACCTCGTGGTCAGACATACACACGCCTTAACCTTTTAATACCTTCCTTTACTCACTATTAGTGCAACCCCCAACACCACCACCACCACCCCATCTAAAATTGGAATAATGATATTAAACCTAAATACAAGTGTAATGTCTTTAATATATAATGATGTGTCGTAAATCATGGGGGTGCTCGTATTGACCAATCGATGCAATATTGAACTAACTAAAGGCGGCTCCCATTCCTTCCACATTGCTTACACACTTAACACAGTTTTCTTAAACGTTTTCACCATTTTTGTTACCCTTAAGATCACAAGCGACTGGCTTTTTTTTTCCTCATAAATCTGTAGTTGTTTGTTTTTTTTTTTTAATTTAGTAATTCTGTAAATCGGTTCTCCCCTCACTTTTTTAAAGTCATGACCTTCACTTCATAAAACTGATGTAATGTGCGATCTCATAATAATTCTAAAGATTATGGTAACATCTTGCTTTCACAGATAATGTACGTCTTTCATAATTCAACCACCATGAACCCGAATTCATCTAACCCCCCCCCCCCCCCAAAGGCAGAGTTGGGTTTGAGTTTAACATTTTTTTAAAAACTTTAAATTATGTCGTCAACATCCCCCCTCCCCCCCCCCCCATTAACACAACCCTGTTTTACTTCATTGCCGTAGGCATAGATTTAGCTGAAATATGTTTTAAAAAGTGTTACTTTATAGAATAAAAAAAAAGGTAGTATTTTTGTTGTTTGTTTGTTTTTAATAAAAAAAAAAAAAAGCAGTGGTAATGCTGTCAATGTGGATATCGCTTTACCCAGAGCTAAATATTTTTGGAGGGTAATTTTGTTTTTGTCATTTCGGATATCGAATTTTGATTATTTTTCTATATAAATATTTAGTACAACCTGCATATGTTTTCACATGTTTCATGGATAATTCTTCAAGAAAGTATTGGGCAGCCTTGGCCGTGAGGGGTGGAGGTAAACTGTATTTCATGTGCACTCTAGGTCCTGGTTTATGTATGTTTCCACAAATGTTCACAATAATTCCTTTACCTTACACACTTGGATTCAAAAAATGATACTCCTCCATTAAACAATATATCTATCAAAATGTCATGACGGCACCTATTAAACATGCTTTAGAAATCATTAAAATGTCTCATCAAAATAAAATGTCTTTGTTTCTCTTAGACGAATAAAAGAGAAGGGCGATGCACGTCAGCAGAAATTTAAAACAATCCCATTTTGCTCCCACCTCTCCCTCCCTCCCCCCCTTCCCCCACCTTTGGATATATCTCCAGACAGGCAACCAATTCAGCATGCAATTTAAACATTCATGGTCTAATGATGACTTAGCTGTCCACAGAAACAACGGCCGTTAAAATTACCTTGATACTGAAATGACGACACGCATAGATAGCGACGTGGATCAGCGGTTCTCAAACTTTTTTCAGCGACTGTAATCTCCGCGGATACCCCCTCCCCTTCACGCCCAAGTTCGCGAATAAATGGACTTATTTCCATAACGGAATGTGCTTATCTTTGTAATGCGATTCTTGGGTCACGTGGTTTTTGGTGTGAAATCAGTCACACAGCAAATTGGCGACCTTTCTTCGAACTCTTTGTTGTTTTTATTGAAAATTATGTGACGCTGCATACACCTTATTAGCCTCCCCCCCCTATTCCCCCTTGGGGTACGCGTATGACCGGTTGAGAACCGCGGACGTAGATGTCTTTCAGAACAAGATAATAAAAAAAAATAAAGTGAGATGTATATCACTAGAGGCGGTTAACAAAGCAAAAGTACAGAAGTTGTATGTGCTGGACTAAAAAAATAGACAATGGCTTTGTTGAAACAGCACTTGTAGGTCCTCTAAGTGCTAACAGGTCTTCTTTTTTTTTCCACCTCGAGGAGGAGATTAAAAAAATATTTAGAGAAAAAGAAAAAAAAAGCAATAAAATAAAACTATAAATTATTAAAAGATAATATAGTAATGTTTATCAAGACCTATATATATATATATTTCCATTATGGTCGATAAACACAACATAGTCATCTTTAAATGTAATCACGTGGCCTTTGATAATTGCTACCCAATAAAAGAAACATAGCACGCAAGATGTATACATGTATTTTTTTTTAAATAAAATTTTTACAAAGTCTTTAAAACCATACAATTTTAAAATTAAAAAAAAAATGATTGCCAAAAAATAAAAGTTGTGACACTTTTTAAAACACCAGACTGCACATGTCATTGGAAATATCCGTTAATTTCTCAATGAATTTACACAGCAAGTTTTTTTTTTTTTAACTCCAACTCATTATATGAGATCGCTACGCTATCCCCATCTTTAAGCACACCACTGAATATAAATTGTACAGAAGGGCGCATCGTCTATCTAATTTCATTATTCCGAAAGCCGCCACATTTTTTGTGCACCAATATTTAGGTGCTACACTATTAAAAAGGCAAATAACAGTAATGGCGGCATTTTTTTTTTTGTCTTTGGAATTGGACTTTTAAAATTACAAATTATTTTCCGTGGAACAGACACGTGTAGATAGCACAGAATATATACAGAATGCGCATCTTCAATTTAAATTGATTTTTTCGAAAAGCCGCCATACTTGTATTTAAATCTATTCTGTATTAATATTTAGGTGCTACAAAATGAGGGGATAAAAAATGCTCGTGTAAAATCTCAGTTCGTCATATCACTTATTAATTTTACAGATAAATGTACTTTATCCCAGGGCCGTCTTAAGGCATGAATCAGCCCTGACAACTGTCCGGCAACCCCACCCCTACCCCTACAAATATCTATACACTAATTGACCATTCATATTTCATTCTTTTAATTGTTAGTTCTTTTTTTTTTTTGAGGCCTGACTTACTAATTTTGCCCGTGAGCTGTGCTTTTTTTTTTGTCTTTTTACTTTACAGTAATTGCACCAAGTGGCGGTGTGAATGAAGAAAAATACTTAATTATTTGGTTGTTTAAAATAAGGCATGATGTACTCCAATAGCAGCAGACTATAGTCACCTTTGGTATCTCTTTACTAAGTTTAGACCTGTGTCTTTGTTTATCAAAAGCAATCACACTAAGAACTTATTGAACGCGCGCTGTAAACAGTAAGGGACGGCGAAATCGAAGACTGTACCGGCAGAAAGTATCCCCACTTCCCGAACAGGGCCCTGACCTGTTTATTAAACAAATCTGGAGCCCCCTTCCATCAAGCGCCAGGTCACTTTAGAAGATTTAGGGCGACAGGGACCTCAATAGTGTTATGGTTTGGGACCCCATCAATGTTCCCTCTAAAGTGTGGTATGAAGTGAGCGAAAAATTTTGTCTCTGAGCGAGATTTTGTTTGAGGCTAGAATTTGTGAGCGATTTAAGCGATTTCGTCCATCGGAGTGAGCGATCGTACGTGTAGTATGAGTGACGCTCTGAATTCGTGTGAGCGATCGCTCACGCGCTCAGCTTAGAGGGAACATTGGACCCCATCCTTGCCTGGCCGCTCTGCTTTCCCGAGTACCGGGGCCAGATATCTAATGTATACCCACACTGAGTATAACCAATGACCAATACAACTGGAGAAAAATAAATAAATCATATACAGTTTACACCTGATACATTATCTGAAACAGTCACTTTGATTATGTTTCAACTCGTTAAATGTCATATGCCAACGGCACACTGACCTGCTATAATGACCATCAACCTATTTCCCAACGGCACACTGGCCTGTTCTAATAACTTATAAACCTACAATCTTTGTCAATGATGATTGAACTATACCTAACCCTGTCCCCCCCTCTCCCCTATTTCCAGGATGATGGGATGCTGGAGGAGGGACACGCCACAGACGACGGCGCCATGACAAACCACAACGAAAACGAAGGCAGCAACAACAGCAACAAACTTCATAACGGCAGCCCCAGAGACCCGGACAACGGCCATGGTCACCACGAAACTGTCCAGGTGAGCACCCAACCATTCTATGAGACCCACTTAGCCCATATTCTCAACGAACAAGTTTACAGTTTACATACGTGTCTAAACTTTTCTTCATTTAGTTCGTACACTACATACCTAAGATTTAATTAAATTGCTTTGACTGTTTTTTTAACCAATAGAAATGTTCTCTTGTCATTGGTAATTATAATGAAACGTAATTGTAATAAAAACAAAATCGATTTTTTTTTTTTTTTGGTTTGACCTTTTGATAAACACGTCAATAAACTTGATACCTGAGATTAAACTCGAGACGCACCGGCCCGACAAAACTCAAGTTAAACCTACACTCAGCTAAATTCATACCTACTTCGTTATGACTCGATACGGTCTTTTTGGTACGAATGTTCAATATGGTGTGAGGTTAATACTCTTAAATGTCTCGTTATATCTTTAACAATGCTCATACATTGCTTTTATTCTATCTATCAACGTATGGGTGTGTGTTGTATTCATCAGCCGACCCATCTTCATGCTTCTATATCTAACTTTAATATTCCAACATGCAGCTCCACATAAATACGAGGCGTGAGTGTTGCCGGTCTAACTCTTAGAGAAAAATGTATTGATGTTTGTATGCTATTTACAAAGCACGAACGAGCAAAAATCTATATATTTGTATAAAGTATTGAACTAACAACATATACGATTTACATATAACTTATGTTATCTATATTTAAACTTGTAGTCATTTTGTTATGATTGATAATGCTAACTATTTTCAATAAACACGGGACCATTTTGTAGATTTATATGTTGTTTGTCCAATACTTTATACAAATATATAGATATTTGCTCGTTTGTGCTTTGTACATAGCATAAAAACATTAATATATTTTTCTCTAAGAGTTAGACCGGCAACACTCACGCCTCGTCCCTATCAGAGACATATATTATAGGTGGGTGATTGGACAAGCCAGGGGTTAAATCCGCGACCCACAGTTTATAGATTAGACTACAGCTTACAGTAGTTAGGGCAGCCGTCCCAGGCCTAGCGCCAAGTAAGGGCACTGCAAATTGAAGCCTTATTGTAGGGGATATAGTCTATGGTAACTGCGCTCTACCCCGCGTAGCCCCACCCCGCAAACTGCACTCCTCATAGGTCTCGCGTACTCAACCGTACATGCAGAGGCCGCCTCTCGGATGGCTGTGTAGCGCTTTGGTATTTATGCGGAGCTGAATGCTGTAGTCCTCTCTACATGCTGTGGGTTGCGGGTTCAACTCTCCGCTTGTCCAGTCACCCTTGGTGCCTCCATAACCATTGCACTACTGGCTATGGTGGGGATGAACGAAGAGATGATCATCATCCATTCAGGGACCTTACAATGTAAAACGAATGTCACCCTCTGAGTTCAGATTGGGGCAAACACTGCGGCCCGCTGGTCAAAAACGGCATGTATGGCCATTGTATCCGGGCCGCCCTCTGTCCCCCCTCCGATCATTCAAATCATAGTTACATGTATTGATTTACATTAGTTCTTCATCTAAAGAAACCATCTGCACTTGGTCGGGCACTTCTGTCAAAATTAAGGACCGATGGTGGCTCGCGATTCCAAAAGTTGACCCACCCGTTTACTATCACATGCATATGTTGTTGTTTGTGTGTTTGACCCTACGTGTGGAACGCATACTGTAGAGGAAAGAAAACGGGTCTGATGGAACAACATAAGTCAGTTAGTGAGTGGTATGAAACAAACAAAAAAAAAAGTTAAAAATGTTATTGTCGAGGAGAAATCAAACACTGGGCTTAATGGCGAGGCTTTAATGTTGAGGGATACAATACAGCAAACATGAACAAACAACCCCGGGACAACAATGAAACAAACGATTTAAAGGGAGATTAGTGCTAAGCTCTATACTGATAAGAAAATTTAAGGAGTGGGGGGGACACATAACTGACAGGATGGTGGGCATGGACCGATACACAAACACACTCTCGTACACACAACTAAGTACACAATTGGGCGTCTACGCGATATTCAGATAGCGAAAAAAAAAAACAACAAACAAAACAAACATACAAAAACCAAAACTTTAAAAAAAAAAATCAGACCAACACATTTATTTGTCAGTAGGATTTGGCTGAGATGTGGGTGTGAGGCGGGGTTGTTAAGGTACACTTGAAGAAAAGAAGTGAAAAATGAAAAGTTTTGCAAGTTACATATATAAACAGTTGATAGATCAGTCGCAGGGGGGGGGGTGAGGTATGGAACTATTCGTATGGTGGGCATCGTCTCGGTTCAGTAATTTCATGTTAAATGATTTGACACTTGGTGTTGGCCGGGTGACCAGGTATTTCTGTTGGGGCCGATTTGTTAAGACAATTACAGTGGGACTAGAATTGTTTACCAAATGTTATGAACATTTGGCATCTGGTCCCGTCCCTCCCCCGCCCCCTCTCCCCCCCCCCCGCCTGAAACAGTATGTAATACTGGTAACAGAATAGCACGAATGACTAACAGTCGGCGCACGTGGTGGCGTGCTCCCTGGGACACGAATTCGGAATGTCCCCGCTACAAGGCAATCTTACAATTATTGTTTTTTTTTCATTTTCATTTTGTCAAATTAGAACGAAAAATCGAATGAGGCGTTCAACTTTAAAGAGACTTGTTATTTATTCGATGGAGGCTTTTGAAATCCATTTTGAAGAAAATTCTTAAACCCCCTTTCGCTGCCGCACCCATTTGGTGTTGACAAGTATAAATAAATACAAAGCTTATGTGTGTCTCAGTGGGAGAGGTGTTTGTTTGGAGTCGTCTGTAAATATTCCGTTACCCCCCTCCCCCTACACGCACACACACACACACACCCGGTTTACAATCAAACCAGTGCATTATGTAGTCGGGAATACATGTCTCATAAAGATATCGCTGTGTGTGTATTTTGTACTGGTCCCTGTTGTCATACAATTTGTATTTGGCCCTAATTCTCCCTCACCCTCCCCCTTTTAAAAAAAATATACCATATTGAGTTTATTGTCCTTTTGTTTTGTGTACAGGCAACAAATGGAGACAGCTGGGTGGTAGGAGGGTGTGGTGGTGGTGTTGGGGGGGTGGGGGTGGGGAGAGAGGTCACCTTTCCACCCATCGGGAGGAATGAAGGGCGCTCAGAACACCTGTCGATCAGGTCGTGTGTGCGAGATGGAAAGAAATGTTCATTTCAGTAAACAAACATATTTAAAACAAATATATAAATACCCCAGAACGACATCAAAGCTACTTGAGTTTATTGTTGTGACGGGGAAAAAAAACAACTGAAACCAATGCAGGGAATTTACTTTTTTTTTGGATCATTAGGGAATGTATTTCAAATTGGCAGACTAAGTGAAAGTAAAAATGATAAACGATTGTTTTCATTGGTCCAGTGAGATTTGGTGCTGTAAACTTTATTCATTATTATTTCAAATCTTCCATCTTAGCCCGCCAATTACGCATTTATATTTTCTTGGACCTAGGAGATATCTATTAGCAATCTGGCTACAGACAGATGGATTAGATAGATATGTAGATGATAGATAAATTAGTGTGTGTGTGTGTGTGTGTGTGTGTTATAGGTAGGTATGGAGGCAGGCAGGTAGTTTGTTAGATTTGATTGATTGATAAAGGAATAGTAGAACGGATCGATTGATTGTCACTACTTGTGTGTATTTATTTTTGGGGGACAACTTTAATGGGACAAATACTACACAGTGTGTATACAATTAGCAAAAACTCACAAACCCTATAGGTTAAGTACATTTCACACAGCTTTTTGTGTACGCCAGTTGTTGTTATTTAGCTCTTTGTTTTCGGTGCGTACATTTTTCTTCCATCTAAAAAAAAAAACAAGCTAATTAAACAAAAGAACACATTCACATCCAATCCTTTGATTTCGTCTTGGGGGAAAAAAGAAATTAGACGATCATGAGTTTGCTATTGTTTTATCTAGTTGAAAAAAATACCTTACTGTTGAATGGCTAATTGTTGAATTTATTAATACAATGGTTCTCATAGCGTGTGCAGCAGGCGTAAGGCGTGGGTATCGGCCTTGGGGCGGAATACGGTTTTGCCGCCCTCTCCATTTAGGTATTTCAATTTAATCATATACATTTT
>JAGDYQ010000129.1:2242222-2280077 GCA_021962125.1 Bulinus truncatus
GGGACGGACATTTCGGAGGATGTTCGCTTTGCTTAATGTGTTTTATTTATCACGCTCAGGTGATTGTAACATATCGATAGGCGGCAGTCGTCTCATTCACCTATCCGTATTTCCTGTGCAACTTTTTACTTTTACAAAGTCTGTCAAACTTGGAAAAGAGAAAACTATATGTATATATCTGAATGGTTGTTAGTTTGTTTTGTACGCGGATGTTTACAAAAATATATTGATATGTGTTTCTATATGGATGCATTATTATTTCTCTATTTTTCCTCTTTACGCTGACTTCTTTTTGGGATGTTTTACTTTTACTAGCCCCAATAACTTTATAGTACCACTAATGTAAGGAGGAGATTTGCTCGTGATTCTATGTCCAACTCTTACGAGATCTAGCTTAAAATAAACAATAAGTGAATATAACTGTGCGCTCCGTGCTGGAATTTATACGTCGTTTTATTTATCCACTCATTTGCAATAGTTTCTAATGATGAATATAATACATGGAACAATGGCTGATGCGCATGTAATACGTATTGTAGCTGTCTGGTTGATGTGATCTCTTTCACCGAATCTTGGATTAGTAATCGTTTTAAGTGTTCTAACCTTTCATTTACATTGGAACGGATGTAATATTACGCACCAGCGCCAGGTTGTGCACCTTATTTCTGAACGAGGGATCTATACGACAGCACCACTTGATCTAACACAAGTCCGCATGTCTCTAAATCCAGCGTCCTCTGGTGTTCCGCCTCGTGAGTCTGAGTTCCCTAAAACCAATTTGCCTCACGCCAAACAGGACGATGACAAGGCGTTTGTTGATTACGGCGACACCAGCAGATCATTCAACGCATTAGTGGATCCTGCATTTCTCCATCGGCGTCGACCTCTATTTCCAAAGCACAGGGCGCCACGCAGGGTGCCACATGAATGGCCCTGTTTGTCTAAACACCCGATAGAGAGACCGTCCCCCGACAGCGTTATCACTTCTAATGCTTTGGGTTGTGGCAATCCCGCAAAAAAGTTCCCGTTGAATTTCGAGACGGGCTTCGGTATGTTTAAGTTTGAGAACCATGTAGGCAGGCCTGACAGTTGGCGACACGGCGAACGGTTCGATCGATCCTTTGATAAATGCCAGTTCCCGAACGGTGTGCCAAAAATGCACCAGGAGTTCTTCATCCCTAAATCATTGTTCGGCAACTTTGTTGGCCCGTCCAACGCCTGCAGCGCCCACCTAAGCAGGGTAACAGCGCCGTTTAGGTTCGATTTCGAAATGCCCATGGGCTTGCACCCTGCCTGGAACCCCGATCGCAACGGGCTAAACGGAATGTATCGACAAAGATTTCATTCTGTGGACGACGTCGGCAGCAGTAGAAGCACCGAGCAGCTCCGTAAAGAGGACGCCATGCGCGTGGCCTACAGGAGGGCTCTGTCCGAACAGGTGATGCCGGCAGGTCGTCAGGGTGACGCCTACACTGTACGGCACAAATCCCAGGTGAGAATTACTGTCTTATGTAAACATCCCCTGCGAAATCGCTTGAGTTTCTCTGCTTGTTATGTATAGCTAGTCACGCTACACTTGGTGCAGTTTGAGAACTCGACCCCTGTCTCACGTATTGATTCACCTTTTAAAGTAGTTACCTCTCATTACTCGTTGTTTTTTTCTGCCGTTGAAAAAGAAGAACCATCTTTTATTTCTCTTCGCATGAAACTTAATTATTGTTATTTATAACTGTCGTATTTTTTTTTCTGTTTAGTTTGTCACTAATCTACCATTCGATAAACATGAAAACCATTTCTTGACGCATTTCATTGTAGTAGTGACAAATAATACAGAATACAGTTAGGTCTGTATTATTAAAATCATTATAACTTTGACTGAAGGTGAGATAATGAACATGAAATCATAGGAATTAGACACCCTTGCGAGAAATGCATTGATTGATCGATTAGGTTGCAGTATTTTTTACGGCATAAACTATTTACATCACATGTGCTCTATACTAAACAATGTAAACCGGCATTATCAGGTATTAGTAGAGATTCATATTTTAGTGTTTCCGAACATTAAAAAAAATGTACTTTTGTTTTATTGAATATACCCTTAAAAATACTTTGAATGTCATTCATGCCATTTAAAAAAAAACTGGGTGTCTATCCGAACCAGAGCATTGACCTATATTTAAACATAAATTAAACGTTCTTATTCATCACAATCATTTCACATTCATTTCTTTTTAGTTTTTTTTTTTTACATTTAGACACACTACAATATGTGTTTTTGTTATTATTTTAGAGTGTCTTGGACGAATGAAAGGGGTTTACATTGGCCCAACTGTAAATATTTACAATTAATCCATTAGGTGAACCACATTTTCGTTTTAACAAAAATTTAAACTGTACAGTGATTAGATGAGGGTAAAAATCTAATCAAAATAATACTTAAAATACTTAAAAGACTATAAGTCCCCCCCCCCCCTTTTTTTTGTTTGTCAAGTGTTTACCGAAAAACTTAAAACTAGGTTCTAATGTTAAAAGCGATAGCCTTTAAAAAAAATTATATGTATGCTATGTCTTTTTTTTTTTTCAACTTTTATGTTTATTTCTAACCGTCTTCTCCAATCAGTCTTTGAGTTTCATTGTTTATCGAACAGTTTCCGCTGTATCTGAGTTACCTGGTTAGATAACAAACGTACCAAAAAAAAACATTGTGTTGGATGCCCTTTGCCAGTGTTTGATGTTTATTAAGATCATGGTGTACGTATCATTAATTAGGTATGTTAAGGCAGCCGGGCATTGGGCTCGCCTCACAGTCTCCCCCTGGCATGCCGATCGCCTAATTTCGTTTTCTTTTGAACTAATATAAGTCCAGAAACCGTTTCATTACATAGTTTGAATGTAGGACACATGGAGTTCGTCAGTAAATCCATACCTAGACTTTACCTGTGTTTTGTTTTGTTTTTTCGTTCTGTCTTGTCACCGACATAAATATTCAATACACAACTGTGACCTGTACTTCCGGTTGATACAATCTCTAACCGTAAATATATTTTTTTAAAAATGTGTTTAGACACTGGTATTTTGAACAGAGCAGTTTTACTTTTTTTTTTTTAATCAAAGGACATAAATACCCCGAAGACAGTGGCTACACGAGGAAATAAAAACTGTGACACAAAATATTTACATTTTCTTTAACTCAGATGTCTGCATTGCATTTTTTTAAAAATCCCATTTGCATTTGTACGTTCTGTTTAAAATAATAAACACCTTTCTAAGGTCATTTTGTCTCATGTGTATATAAGCGGCCTGATTGGACTAGGCAGCATCGCCAAGACGTTACAGTTATAAACCGTCAGTGCATTTAATGAAATAGGTTGGACGTCGCAAACATTGAGTTCTACGTGCAGAGCCCTCGCCGTTATCTTTATTATTATTCTTATTATCATAAGGAAAAATGAATGCAATAATTAGCGAAAATATGAGGGGGGGGGTAGGGTAGTAGTGAAACCGTGATAGAAAAATAAATTAAAATCATATTTAAAAAACAAGAAGTGTATCCAAAAAACGCATTAGGTTTTCGAACTACTAGGATTGACTGTTGTAAAAATAATGCCTCTCCTAAATGAGTAAATAACCAGACATATTTACGTCACAGGCAGAGATTTAAACATTGTCATTAATTTATTTCTCAACACCCCCACTATCACTTCTAGCCAGCACAAAAAAAAATATTAAATATAAATTAACTTGAAGAAGATTCTAAATTTTAATAAAGTTGACACATAAAACTCATAAAATGTACATTTAACTGTGTAGATGTGTTTGTGTCTGTGTGTGTAAAATATTGAGATTGTTTATTAGTCATCCAGTGTAGTAAGTCTCAACACTTCCCCCTACCATTGTTGGCTGTATTTGTTTCTCTCTGTGTCCCTCCCCCCTTCCCCATCCCACACCCCCACCCCCGGGTCATCCCTCACCCACACGTCAGTTTTTATGTCACTGAATCATCCGTCCGACAAGAAGATGTCAGGTCCTGCGAGAATGATGAATGGACCGTGGTCTAGTCTGTTTGAGGCGGAGGAGGACCAAGGAGGAGTTGCTTGACCTCGTGGTCAGACATACACACGCCTTAACCTTTTAATACCTTCCTTTACTCACTATTAGTGCACCCCCCCCCCCACCACCACCATCCCATCTAAAATTGGAATAATGATATTAAACCTAAATACAAGGGTAATGTCTTTAATATATAATGATGTGTCGTAAATCATGGGGGTGCTCGTATTGACCAATCGATGCAATATTGAACTAACTAAAGGCGGCTCCCATTCCTTCCACATTGCTTACACACTTACACAGTTTTCTTAAACGTTTTCACCATTTTTGTTACCCTTAAGATCACAAGCGACTGGCTTTTTTTTTTTCATAAATCTGTAGTTGTTTGTTTTGTTGTTTTTTTAAATTTATTAATTCTGTAAATCAGTTCTCCCCTCACTTTTTTAAAGTCATGACCTTCACTTCATAAAACTGATGTAATGTGCGATCTCATAATAATTCTAAAGATTATGGTAACATCTTGCTTTCACAGATAATGTACGTCTTTCATAATTCAACCACCATGAACCCGAATTCATCTACCTACCCCCCCCCCCCGCCAAAGGCAGAGTTGGGTTTGAGTTTAACATTTTTTTTAAAACTTTAAATTATGTCGTCAACATTCCCCCCCCCCCCCCCCCATTAACACAACCCTGTTTTACTTCATTGCCGTAGGCATAGATTTAGCTGAAATTTGTTTTAAAAAGTGTTACTTTATAGAATAAAAAAAAGGTAGTGTTTTTTGTTATTTGTTTGTTTTTAATAAAAAAAAAAAGCAGTGGTAATGCTGTCAATCTGGATATCGCTTTACCCAGAACTAAATATTTTCGGATATCGAATTTTGATTATTTTTCTATATATATTTAGTACAACCTGCATATGTTTTCACATGTTTCATGGATAATTCTTCAAGAAAGTATTGGGCAGATTTGGCCGTGAGGGGTGGAGGTAAACTGTATTTCATGTGCACTCTAGGTCCTGGTTTATGTATGTTTCCGCAAATGTTCACAATAATTCCTTTACCTTACACACTTGGATTCAAAAATGATACTCCTCCATTAAAAAATATATCTTTCAAAATGTCATGACGGCACCTATTAAACATGCTTTAGAAATCATTAAAATGTCTCATCAAAATAAAATGTCTTGTTTCTCTTAGACGAATAAAAGAGAAGGGCGATGCACGTCAGCAGAAATTTAAAACAATCCCATTTTGCTCCCCCCCTCCCCCCCCCCTTTTCCCCCCACCTTTAGATATATCTCCAGACAGGCAACCAAGTCAGCATGCAATTTAAACATTCATGGTCTAATGATGACCTAGCTGTCCACAGAAACAACGGCCGTTAAAATTACCTTGATACTGAAATGACGACACGCATATAGCTAGCGACGTGGATCAGCGGTTCTCAAACTTTTTTCAGCCACTGTAATGTCCGCGGATACACCCTCCCCCTTTTAACACCCAAGTTCGAGAATAAATGGACTTATTTCCATAACGGAATGTGCTTATCTTTGTAATGCGATTCTTGGGTCGCGTGGATTTTGGTGTGAAGTCAGTCACACAGCAAATTGGCGACCTTTCTTCGAACTCTTTGTTGTTTTTATTGAAAATTATGTGACGCTGCATACACCTTATTAGCCTCCCCCCCCCCCCCCGTTCCCCTTGGGGTACGCGTATCACCGGTTGAGAACCGCGGACGTAGATGTCTTTCAGAACAAGATAATAACAAATGTGAGATGTATATCACTAGAGGCGGTTAACAAAGCAAAAGTACAGAAGTTGTATGTGCTGGACTGAAAAATAGACAATGGCTTTGTTGAAACAGTACTTGTAGGTCCTCTAAGTGCTAACAGGTCATAGTATTTCTTCTTTTTTTTTTTCCACCTCGAGGAGGAGATTAAAAAAAAGCAATAAAATAAAACTATAAATTATTAAAAGATAATATAGTAATGTTTATCAAGACCTTTATACATTTCCATTATGGTCGATAAACACAACATAGTCATCTTTAAATATAATCACGTGGCCTGTGATGATTGCTACCCAATAAAAGAAACATAGCTCGTAAGATTTTTTTTTAAATAAATTTTACAAAGTCTTTAAAACCATACAATTAAAATTAAAAAAAAAAATGATTGCCAAAAATAAAAGTTGGGACACTTTTTAAAACACCAGATTGCACATGCCATTGGAAATATCCGTTTATTTCTCAATGAATTTACACAGAGCAAATTTTTTTTTCAACTTCAACTCATTATATGAGATCGCTACGCTATCCCCATCTTTAAGCAGACCACTGAATATAAATTGTACAGAAGGGCGCATTGTCTATTTAATTTCATTATTCCGAAAGCCGCCATATTTGTTGTGCACCAATATTTAGGTGCTACACTATTAAAAAGGCCAATAACAGTAATGGCGGCATTTTTCTTTTAGTCTTTGGAATTGGACTGTTAAAATTACAAATTATATTCCGTGGAACAGACATGTGTAGATAGTACAGAATATAAATTATACAGATTGTGCATCTTCAATTTCAATTGATTTTTTCGAAAAGCCGCCATACTTGTGTTTAAATCTATTGTGTATTAATATTTAGGTGCTACAAAATGAGGGGATAAAAAATGCTCGTGTAAAATCTCAGTTCGTCATATCACTTATTAATTTTACAGATATGTGTACTTTCTCCCAGGGCCGTCTTAAGGCATGAATCAGCCCTGACAACTGTCCGGCAACCCCACCCCTACAAATATCTATACACTAATTGACCATTCATATTTCATTCTTTTAATTGTTAGTTCTTTTTTTTTTAAGGCCTGACTCACTAATTTTGCCCGTAGGCTGTGCTTTTTTTTTTCTTTTTACTTAAAAGTAATTGCGACAAGTGGCGGTGTGAATGAAGTAGAAACAAGCAATTAAGCCTGTTTCATTCTGGACACAGGACGTGTTAGCGCATTTTCATGTTATGTATCAGTACGTTTGTTAGCTTTCAGTAAATATTTGTAAATTTTGGAAATGTTTATAAATTCAATTGTGTAATGCATATATCTGTAAAAAAAATATTATAAAGACGTTTCTTTATATTTGAAAAAAAAATATTTTCTCTTAAATCTAACTACAAGTGGTTTGTGGTTACTGAAATAGGACTCATAATTGAAAACATTCGAAATTATAGTCTTTTAATCGTCCGAAAACTCCGTCAATTGTTGCATAGCTCTGATACTTTCAATTAAACTCAGAACACAAGCTTACTATTTCATTTGATGAGTTTCTTAATAAATCTTGGTGAAACTACGTGCTGCAGTATTTCGCACCAAATGAATGGGTTATTGAACGTACAAGGTGTATATATAATATATAAGCCCCTTAGGAGCCCTGAAGCCCGGCCCTCAGAGGTCCTATCGCGAAATGGACTTTTGATGTACACTTGGCAGGCCAAGACCTACAAAATGATATATACATCATGGGTCTAGGACTTATGGTTGTTGAGATATAGGCGCTCTTTATTGATATAGCTTATATAGCAAAAAACGGTACTAAGCCCCCTTTTACGGCCCTGAGAGGTCAGATCGCGAAATGGAAAAAAGTCATTTCTTGGCAGGCCAAGACCTACAAAATGATATATACATCATGGGTCTAGGACTTATGGTTGTTGAGATCTAGGGTGATGACGGACAGACGGACAGACAGACAAAACAGGGACATTAGAGCATTTTTTTTTCGAAAATGCTCTAAAAATACTTAATTATTTGGCTGTTTAAAATAAGGCATGATGTACTCCAATAGCAGCAGACTATAGTCGCCATTGGTATCTCTTTACTAAGTTTAGATCTGTGTCTTTGTTTATCAAAAGAAGTCACACTAAGAACTTATTGAACGCGCGCTGTAAACAGTAAGGGACGGCGAAATCGAAGACTGTACCGGCAGAAAGTATCCCCACTTCCCGAACAGGGCCCTGACTAGTTTATAAAACAAATCTGGAGCCCCCTTCCATCAAGCGCCAGGTCACTTTAGAAGATTTAGGGCGACAGGGACCTCAGGCTTATGCCCCCCCCCCCCCCACAATAGTGTTATGGTTTGGGACCCCATTAATGTTCCCTCTAATGTGTGGTATGAAGTGAGCAAGAAATTTTGTCTCTGAGCGACATTTTGTTTCAGGCCAAAATTTGTGAGCGATTTAAGCGATGTCGTCCGTCGGAGTGAGCGATCGTACGTGTAGTATGAGTGACGCTCTGAATTCATGTGAGCGTTCGCTCACGCGCTCAGCTTAGAGGGAACATTGGGCCCCATCCTTGCCTGGCCGCTCTGCTTTCCCGAGTACCGGGTCAGATATCTAATGTAAACCCCCCCACCCATTTCCCAAACGGCACACTGACCTGTTCTAATAACTTATAAACCTATAATCTTGTCAATGATGATTGATTTATACCTAACCCTGCCCCCCCCATATTTCCAGGATGATGGGATGCTGGAGGAGGGACACGCCACAGACGACGGCGCCATGACAAACCACAACGAAAACGAAGGCAGCAACAACAGCAACAAACTTCATAACGGCAGCCCCAGAGACCCGGACAACGGCCATGGTCACCACGAAACTGTCCAGGTGAGCACCCAACCATTCTGCGAGACCCACTTAGCCCATATTCTCAACGAAGAAGTTTACAGTTTACATACATGTCTAAACTTTTCTTCATTTAGTTCGTACACCACATACCTAAGATTTAATTAAATTGCCTTGACTGTTTTTTTTAACCAATAGAAATTTCCTCTTTGTCATTGGTAATTATACTGAAACGTAATTGTAATAAAAACAAAATCGATTTTTTTTTTTGGTTCGACCTTTTGATAAACACGTCAATAAACTTGATACCTGAGATTAAACTCGAGACGCATCGGCCGACAAAACTCAGTTCAAACCTACACTCAGCTAAATTCATACCTACTTCGTTATGACTCGATACGGTCTTTTGGTACGAAAGTTCAATATGGTGTGAGGTTAATACTGTCTCGTTATACCTTTAACAATGCTCACATTGCTTTCATTCTATCTATCAACGTATGGGTGTGTGCTGTATTCATCAGCCGACCCATCTTCATGCTTCTTTATCCAACTTTAATATTCCAACATACAGCTCCACATAAATACGAGGCGTGAGTGTTGCCGGTCTAACTCATATAGAAAAATGTATTGATGTTTGTATGCTATGTACAAAGCACAAACGAGCAAAAATCTATATATTTGTATAAAGTATTGAACTAACAACATATACGATTTACATATAACTGATGTTATCTATATTTAAACTTGTAGTCATTTTGTTATGATTGATAATGCTAACTATTATCAATAAACACGGGACCATTTTGTAGCTTTATATGTTGTCAGTCCAATACTTTATACAAATATATAGATTTTTGCTCGTTTGTGCTTTGTACATAGCATAAAAACATCAATATATTTTTCTCCAAGAGTTAGACCGGCAACACTCACGCCTCGTCCCTTTCAGAGACATATATTATAGGTGGGTGATTAGACAAGCCAGGGGTTAAATCCGCGGCCCACAGTTTATAGATTAGACTACAGCTTACAGTAGTTAGGGCAGCCGTCCCAGGCCTAGCGTCAAGTAAGGGCACTGCAAATTGAAGCCTTATTGTAGGGGATATAGCCTACGGTAACTGCGCTCTACCCCGCGTAGCCCCACCCCGCATACTGCACTCGTCATAGGTCTCGCGTACTCAACCGTACATGCAGAGGCCGCCTCTCGGATGGCTGTAT
This sequence comes from Bulinus truncatus, assembly GCA_021962125.1. Lineage (NCBI taxonomy): Eukaryota > Metazoa > Mollusca > Gastropoda > Planorbidae > Bulinus > Bulinus truncatus. Next base: position 2,252,095 of record JAGDYQ010000129.1, read on the forward strand.
AGCGCTTTGGTAGTTATGCGGAGCTGAATGCTGTAGTCCTCTCTACATGCTGTGGGTTGCGGGTTCAACTCTCCGCTTGTCCAGTCACCCTTGGTGCCTCCATAATCATTGCACTACTGGCTATAGTGGGGATGAACGAAGAGATGAACATCATCCATTCAGGGACCTTACAATGTAAAACGAAGGTCATCCTCTGAGTTCAGATTGGGGCAAACACTGCGGCCCGCGGGTCAAAACGGCATGTATGGCCATTGTATCAGGGTCGCCCTCTGTCCCCCTCCGATCATTCAAATCATAGTTACATGTATTGATTTACAATAGTTCTTCATGTAAAGAAACCATCTGCTCTTAGTCGGGCACTTTTGTCAAAATTAAGGACCGATGGTGGCTCGCGATTCCAAAAGTTGATCCACCCGTTTACTATCACATACATATGTTGTTGTTTGTGTGTTTTACCCTACCTGTGGAACGCATACTGAAGAGGAAAGAAAACGGGTATGATGGAACAACATAAGTCAGTTAGTGAGTGGTATGAAACAAAAAAAAGTTCAAAATGTTATTGTCGAGGAGAAATCAAACACTGGGCTTAATGGCGAGGCCTTAATGTTGAGGGATACAATACAGCAAACATGAACAAACAACCCCGGGACAACAATGAAACAAACGATTTAAAGGGAGATTAGTGCTAAGCTCTATACTGATAAGAAAATTTAAGGGGGGGGGGGTTACACATAACTGACGGTATGGTGGGCATGGACCGATACACAAACACACTCTCGTACACACAACTAAGTACACAATTGGGCGTCTACTCGATATTCAGATAGCGAAAAACAAACAAACAAAACAAACATACAAAAACCAAAACTTTAAAAAAAAAAAGAAAAATCAGACCAACACATTCAATGTCATTAGGATTTGACTGAGATGGGGGAAGGGAGGTGGGGGTGGGGGTGAGGCGGGGTTGTTAATGTGCACTTGAAGAAAAGAAATTGAAAAATGAAAAGTTTTGCAAGTTACATATATAAACAGTTGATAGGTCAGTCGCAGGGGTGAAGGGGGTGAGGTATCGAACTATTCGTATGGTGGGCATCGTCTCGGTTCAGTAATTTCATGTTAAATGATTTGACACTTGGTGTTGGTCGGGGGACCAGGTATTTTAGTTGGGGCCGATTTGTTAAGACAATTACAGTGGGACTAGAATTGTTTACCAAATGTTATGAACATTTCGCATCTGGTTCCGCCGTCTCCCCCCCCGGCCGCCTCAAACAGTATGTAATACTGGTTACAGAATAGCACGAATGACTAACAGTCGGCGCACGTGGTGGCGTGCTCCCTGCGACACCAATTCGGAATGTCCCCGCTACAAGGCAATTTTACAATTATTGTTTTTTTTTCATTTTCATTTTGTCAAATTAGAACGAAAAATCGAACGAGGCGTTCAACATTAAAGAGACTTGTTATTTATTCGATGGAGGCTTTTGAAATACATTTTAAAGAAAATTCTTAAACCCCCTTTCGCTGCCGCACCCATTTGGTGTTGACAAGTATAAATAAATATAAAGCTTTATGTGTGTCTCAGTGGGAGAGGTGTTTGTTTGGAGTCGTCTGTAAATATTCCGTTACCCCTCCCCCCCCTACACGCACACACTCGCACTCCGCTTTACAATCAAACCAGTGCATTATGTCGTCGGAATACATGTCTCAAAGATATCGCTGTGTGTGTGTGTATTTTGTACTCTGGTCCCTGTGTCATACAATTTGTATTTGGCTCCTAATTCTCCCCACCCTCCCCCTTTAAATATATATATATACCGTATTGAGTTATTGTCCTTTTGTTTTGTGTACACGCAACAAATGGAAACAGCTGGGTGGTAGGAGGGTGTGGTGGTGGGGTTGGGGGGGGGGTGCGGGTAGGGAGAGAGAGAGGTCACCTTTCCACCCATCGGGAGGAATGAAGGGCGCTCAGAACACCTGTCGATCAGGTCGTGTGTGCGAGATGGAAAGAAATGTTCATTTCAGTAAACAAACATATTTAAAACAAATATATAAATACCCCAGAACGACATCAAAGCCACTTGAGTTTATTGTTGTGACGGGGAAAAAAAACTGAAACCAATGCAGGAAACTTACTTTTTTTTTTATCATTAGGGAATGTATTTCAAATTGGCAGACTAAGTGAAAGTAAAATAATGATAAACGATTGTTTTCATTGGTCCAGTGAGTTTAGGTGCTGTAAACTTTATTCATTATTATTTCAAAACTTCCATCTTAGCCCGCCAAATATTTTCTAGGACCTAGGAGATATCTATTAGCAATCTAGCTACAGACAGATGGATTAGATAGATATGTGTGTGTGTTATAGGTAGGTATGGAGGCAGGCAGATAGTTTGTTAGATTTGATTGATTGATAAAGGAATAGTAGAACGGATCGATTGATTGTAATATTTGACACATTCACTACTTGTGTGTATTTATTTTAGGGGGTTTCAACTTTAATGGGACAAATACTACACAGTGTGCATACAATTGGGCAAAAACTCACAAACCGCTATAGGTTAAAAGTACAGTTCACACAGCTTTTTGTGTACGCCGTTGTTGTTATTTAGCTTCTTTTTGTTTTCGGTGCGTACATTTTTCTTCCATCTAAAAACAACAACAAGCTGAAATTAAACAAAAGAACACATTCACATCCAATCCTTTTGATTTCGTCTTGGGAAAAAAGAACATTAGACGATCATGAGTTTGCTATTGTTTTATCTAGTTGAAAAAAAATACCTGAATGGCTAGTTGTTGAATTTATTAATCCAATGGTTCTCATAGTGTGTGTAGCGGCGTAGCGTGGGTATCGGCCGCCCAGGGCGGAATACGATTTTGCCGCCCTCTCATTTAGGTATTTCAATTTAATCTATACATTTTTGCCGCCCCCCTTAAAAAAAGTAATAAAATTCATAAAACTGATGTAATGTGCGATCTCATAATAATTCTAAAGATTATGGTAACATCTTGCTTTCACAGATAATGTACGTCTTTCATAATTCAACCACCATGAACCCGAATTCATCTAACCCCCCCCAAAACAGAGTTGGGTTTGAGTTTAACATTTTTTTAAAAACTTTAAATTATGTCGTCAACATCCCCCTCCCCCCCCCCCATTAACACAACCCTGTTTTTGCTCATTGCCGTAGGCATAGATTTAGCTGAAATATGTTTTAAAAAGTGTTACTTTATAGAATAAAAAAAAAGGTAGTATTTTTGTTGTTTGTTTGTTTTTAATAAAAAAAAAAAAAGCAGTGGTAATGCTGTCAATGTGGATATCGCTTTACCCAGAGCTAAATATTTTTTGGAGGGTAATTTTGTTTTTGTCATTTCGGATATCAATTTTGATTATTTTTCTATATAAATATTTAGTACAACCTGCATATGTTTTCACATGTTTCATGGATAATTCTTCAAGAAAGTATTGGGCAGCCTTGGCCGTGAGGGTGGAGGTAAACTGTATTTCATGTGCACTCTAGGTCCTGGTTTATGTATGTTTCCACAAATGTTCACAATAATTCCTTTACCTTACACACTTGGATTCAAAAAATGATACTCCTCCATTAAACAATATATCTATCAAAATGTCATGACGGCACCTATTAAACATGCTTTAGAAGAAATCATTAAAATGTCTCATCAAAATAAAATGTCTTTGTTTCTCTTAGACGAATAAAGAAGGGCGATGCACGTCAGCAGAAATTTAAAACAATCCCATTTTGCTCCCACCTCTCCCTCCCTCCCCCTTCCCCCACCTTTGGATATATCTCCAGACAGAACCAATTCAGCATGCAATTTAAACATTCATGGTCTAATGATGACTTAGCTGTCCACAGAAACAACGGCCGTTAAAATTACCTTGATACTGAAATGACGACACGCATAGATAGCGACGTGGATCAGCGGTTCTCAAACTTTTTCAGCGACTGTAATCTCCGCGGATACCCCTCCCCTTCACGCCCAAGTTCGCGAATAAATGGACTTATTTCCATAACGGAATGTGCTTATCTTTGTAATGCGATTCTGGGTCACGTGGTTTTGGTGTGAAATCAGTCACACAGCAAATTGGCGACCTTTCTTCGAACTCTTTGTTGTTTTATTGAAAATTATGTGACGCTGCATACACCTTATTAGCCTCCCCCCTATTCCCCCTTGGGGTACGCGTATGACCGGTTGAGAACCGCGGACGTAGATGTCTTTCAGAACAAGATAATAAAAAATAAAGTGAGATGTATATCACTAGAGGCGGTTAACAAAGCAAAAGTACAGAAGTTGTATGTGCTGGACTAAAAAATAGACAATGGCTTTGTTGAAACAGCACTTGTAGGTCCTCTAAGTGCTAACAGGTCTTCTATTTCTGAGGAGGGGAGATTAAAAAAATATTTAGAGAAAAAGAAAAAAAAAAGCAATAAAATAAAACTATAAATTATTAAAAGATAATATAGTAATGTTTATCAAGACCTATATATATATATTTCCATTATGGTCGATAAACACAACATAGTCATCTTTAAATGTAATCACGTGGCCTTTGATAATTGCTACCCAATAAAAGAAACATAGCACGCAAGATGTATACATGTATTTTTTTAAATAAAATTTTTACAAAGTCTTTAAAACCATACAATTTTAAAATTAAAAAAAAAATGATTGCCAAAAAAATAAAAGTTGTGACACTTTTTAAAAAACACCAGACTGCACATGTCATTGGAAATATCCGTTAATTTCTCAATGAATTTACACAGCAAGTTTTTTTTTTTAACTCCAACTCATTATATGAGATCGCTACGCTATCCCCATCTTTAAGCACACCACTGAATATAAATTGTACAGAAGGGCGCATCGTCTATCTAATTTCATTATTCGAAAGCCGCCACATTTTGTTGCACCAATATTTAGGTGCTACACTATTAAAAAGGCAAATAACAGTAATGGCGGCATTTTTTTTGTCTTTGGAATTGGACTTTTAAAATTACAAATTATTTTCCGTGGAACAGACACGTGTAGATAGCACAGAATATATACAGAATGCATCTTCAATTTAAATTGATTTTTTCGAAAAGCCGCCATACTTGTATTTAAATCTATTCTGTATTAATATTTAGGTGCTACAAAATGAGGGGATAAAAAATGCTCGTGTAAAAAATACTTAATTATTTGGCTGTTTAAAATAAGGCATGATGTACTCCAATAGCAGCAGACTATATAGTCGCCATTGGTATCTCTTTACTAAGTTTAGATCCTGTGTCTTTGTTTATCAAAAGCAAGTCACACTAAGAACTTATTGAACGCGCGCTGTAAACAGTAAGGGACGGCGAAATCGAAGACTGTACCGGCAGAAAGTATCCCCACTTCCCGAACAGGGCCCTGACTAGTTTATAAAACAAATCTGGAGCCCCCTTCCATCAAGCGCCAGGTCACTTTAGAAGATTTAGGGCGACAGGGACCTCAGGCTTATGCCCCCCCCCCCCCACAATAGTGTTATGGTTTGGGACCCCATTAATGTTCCCTCTAATGTGTGGTATGAAGTGAGCAAGAAATTTTGTCTCTGAGCGACATTTTGTTTCAGGCCAAAATTTGTGAGCGATTTAAGCGATGTCGTCCGTCGGAGTGAGCGATCGTACGTGTAGTATGAGTGACGCTCTGAATTCATGTGAGCGTTCTCGCTCACGCGCTCAGCTTAGAGGGAACATTGGGCCCCATCCTTGCCTGGCCGCTCTGCTTTCCCGAGTACCGGGGCCAGCTTTCCCTGAGTACCGGGTCAGATATCTAATCGTAAAAATGCCCCCCACCCATTTCCCTAAACGGCACACTGACCTGTTCTAATAACTTATAAACCTATAATCTTGTCAATGATGATTGATTTATACTCTAACCCTGCCCCCCCCATATTTCCAGGATGATGGGATGCTGGAGGAGGGACACGCCACAGACGACGGCGCCATGACAAACCACAACGAAAACGAAGGCAGCAACAACAGCAACAAACTTTCATAACGGCAGCCCCAGAGACCCGGACAACGGCCATGGTCACCACGAAACTGTCCAGTGAGCACCCAACCATCTTGCGAGACCCACTTAGCCCATATTCTCAACGAAGAAGTTTACAGTTTACATACATTGTCTAAACTTTTCTTCATTTAGTTCGTACGCACCATACCTAAGATTTAATTAAATTGCCTTGACTGTTTTTTTTTAACCAATAGAAATTTCCTCTTGTCAGCTGGGTAATTATACTGAAACGTAATTGTAATAAAAACAAAATCGATTTTTTTTTTTTTTGGTTCGACCTTTTGATAAACACGTCAATAAACTTGATACCTGAGATTAAATCTCGAGACGCATCGGCCGACAAAACTCAGTTCAAACCTACACTCATTAAAATTCATACCTACTTCGTTATGACCTTGATACGGTCTTTTGGTACGAAAGTTCCAATATGGTGTGGAGGTTAATACTGTCTCGTTATACCTTTAACAATGCTCGGCATTGCTTTCATTCTATCTATCAACGTATTCGGGTGTGTGCTGTATTCATCAGTCATGACCCATCTTCATGCATTTTTATCCAACTTTAATATTCCAACATACAGCTCCACATAAATACGAGGCGTGAGTGTTGCCGGTTATCTAACTCATATAGAAAAATGTATTGATGTTGGTAGGCGATGCACAAAGCACAAACGAGCAAAAAATCTATATATTTGTATAAAGTATTGAACTAACAACATATACGATTTACATATAACTGATGTTATCTATATTTAAACTTGTAGTCATTTTGTTTATGATTGATAATGCTAAACTATTATCAATAAAAACACGGGACCATTTTGTAGCTTTATATGTTGTCAGTCCAATACTTTATACAAATATATAGATTTTTGCTCGTTTGTGCTTTGTACATAGCATAAAAAACATCAATATATTTTTCTCCAAGAGTTAGACCGGCAACACTCACGCCTTGTCCCTTTCAGAGACATATATTATAGGTGGGTGATTAGACAAGCCAGGGGTTAAATCCGCGGCCCACAGTTTATTAGATTAGATCACAGCTTACAGTAGTTAGGGCAGCCGTCCCAGGCCTAGCGTCAAGTAAGGGCACTGCAAATTGAAGCCTTATTGTAGGGGATATAGCCTACGGTAATCTGCGCCTCTACCCCGCGTAGCCCCACCCCGCATACTGCACTCGTCATAGGTCTCGCGTACGCAACCGTACATGCGTGAGGCCGCCTCTCGGATGGCTGTATAGCGCTTTGGTAGTTATGCGGAGTTTTGAATGCTGTAGTCCTCTCTACATGCTGTGGGTTGCGGGTTCAACTCTCCGCTTGTCCAGTCACCTTTGGTGCCTCCATAATCATTGCACTACTGGCTATAGTGGGGATGAACGAAGAGATGAACATCATCCATTCAGGGACCTTACAATGTAAAACGAAGGTCATCTTCTGAGTTCAGATTGGGGCAAACACTGAGGCCCGCGGGTCAAAACGGCATGTAGGGCCATTGTATCAGGGTCGCCCTCTGTCCCCCTCCGATCATTCAAATCATAGTTACATGTATTGATTTACAATAGTTCTTCATGTAAAGAAACCATCTGCTCTTAGTCGGGCACTTTTGTCAAAATTAAGGACCGATGGTGGCTCGCGATTCCAAAAGTTGATCCACCCGTTTACTATCACATACATATGTTGTTGTTTGTGTGTTTTACCCTACCTGTGGAACGCATACTGAAGAGGAAAGAAAACGGGTATGATGGAACAACATAAGTCAGTTAGTGAGTGGTATGAAACAAAAAAAAGTTCAAAATGTTATTGTCGAGGAGAAATCAAACACTGGGCTTAATGGCGAGGCCTTAATGTTGAGGGATACAATACAGCAAACATGAACAAACAACCCCGGGACAACAATGAAACAAACGATTTAAAGGGAGATTAGTGCTAAGCTCTATACTGATAAGAAAATTTAAGGGGGGGGGGGGTTACACATAACTGACGGTATGGTGGGCATGGACCGATACACAAACACACTCTCGTACACACAACTAAGTACACAATTGGGCGTCTACTCGATATTCAGATAGCGAAAAAACAAACAAACAAAACAAACATACAAAAACCAAAACTTTAAAAAAAAAAAAGAAAAAATCAGACCAACACATTCAATGTCATTAGGATTTGACTGAGATGGGGGGGAAGGGAGGTGGGGGTGGGGGTGAGGCGGGGTTGTTAATGTGCACTTGAAGAAAAGAAGTGAAAAATGAAAAGTTTTGCAAGTTACATATATAAACAGTTGATAGGTCAGTCGCAGGGGTGAAGGGGGTGAGGTATCGAACTATTCGTATGGTGGGCATCGTCTCGGTTCAGTAATTTCATGTTAAATGATTTGACACTTGGTGTTGGTCGGGGGACCAGGTATTTTAGTTGGGGCCGATTTGTTAAGACAATTACAGTGGGACTAGAATTGTTTACCAAATGTTATGAACATTTCGCATCTGGTTCCGCCCGTCTCCCCCCCCCCCCGGCCGCCTCAAACAGTATGTAATACTGGTTACAGAATAGCACGAATGACTAACAGTCGGCGCACGTGGTGGCGTGCTCCCTGCGACACCAATTCGGAATGTCCCCGCTACAAGGCAATTTTACAATTATTGTTTTTTTTTCATTTTCATTTTGTCAAATTAGAACGAAAAATCGAACGAGGCGTTCAACATTAAAGAGACTTGTTATTTATTCGATGGAGGCTTTTGAAATACATTTTAAAGAAAATTCTTAAACCCCCTTTCGCTGCCGCACCCATTTGGTGTTGACAAGTATAAATAAATATAAAGCTTATGTGTGTCTCAGTGGGAGAGGTGTTTGTTTGGAGTCGTCTGTAAATATTCCGTTACCCCCTCCCCCCCCCCTACACGCACACACTCGCACTCCGCTTTACAATCAAACCAGTGCATTATGTCGTCGGAATACATGTCTCAAAGATATCGCTGTGTGTGTGTGTATTTTGTACTGGTCCCTGTGTCATACAATTTGTATTTGGCCCTAATTCTCCCCCACCCTCCCCCTTTAAATATATATATATACCGTATTGAGTTTATTGTCCTTTTGTTTTGTGTACACGCAACAAATGGAAACAGCTGGGTGGTAGGAGGGTGTGGTGGTGGGGTTGGGGGGGGGGTGCGGGTAGGGAGAGAGAGAGGTCACCTTTCCACCCATCGGGAGGAATGAAGGGCGCTCAGAACACCTGTCGATCAGGTCGTGTGTGCGAGATGGAAAGAAATGTTCATTTCAGTAAACAAACATATTTAAAACAAATATATAAATACCCCAGAACGACATCAAAGCCACTTGAGTTTATTGTTGTGACGGGGAAAAAAAACTGAAACCAATGCAGGAAACTTACTTTTTTTTTTATCATTAGGGAATGTATTTCAAATTGGCAGACTAAGTGAAAGTAAAATAATGATAAACGATTGTTTTCATTGGTCCAGTGAGTTTAGGTGCTGTAAACTTTATTCATTATTATTTCAAAACTTCCATCTTAGCCCGCCAAATATTTTCTAGGACCTAGGAGATATCTATTAGCAATCTAGCTACAGACAGATGGATTAGATAGATATGTGTGTGTGTTATAGGTAGGTAGTGGAGGCAGGCAGATAGTTTGTTAGATTTGATTGATTGATAAAGGAATAGTAGAACGGATCGATTGATTGTAATATTTGACACATTCACTACTTGTGTGTATTTATTTTTGGGGGACAACTTTAATGGGACAAATACTACACAGTGTGCATACAATTAGCAAAAACTCACAAACCTTATAGGTTAAGTACAGTTCACACAGCTTTTTGTGTACGCCAGTTGTTGTTATTTAGCTCTTTTGTTTTCGGTGCGTACATTTTTCTTCCATCTAAAAACAACAACAAGCTAATTAAACAAAAGAACACATTCACATCCAATCCTTTGATTTCGTCTTGGGGGAAAAAAGAAATTAGACGATCATGAGTTTGCTATTGTTTTATCTAGTTGAAAAAAAATACCTTACTGTTGAATGGCTAATTGTTGAATTTATTAATACAATGGTTCTCATAGCGTGTGCAGCGGCGTAGCGTGGGTATCGGCCGCCCAGGGCGGAATACGATTTTGCCGCCCTCTCATTTAGGTATTTCAATTTAATCTATACATTTTTCCCGCCCCCCTTAAAAAAAGTAATAAAAAGTGCCGCCCGGTGCGGACCGCACCCACCGCCCCTCCCCCCAGGTACGCCACTGAGTGTGTGTCGCAACCCACACTGGGCGCCCGAAAATTAATAATTACTTAATTGACAGTAAAGGACAGCTGTCCTTGTTCTTACTTTCTTGAATGGTGGGTCGCGAAAACCGAACACGACTCTTAGTGGGAATCATATTGCAGACCTCTGAGAACCACTGTATTAACGTATTTGATTTAATTAATAGGGTTTAAGCTGAGTTGTTCTTGATTGTTAAACACCGTGTTGTTTTATGTAGGCTTATAACACTCATATCACTCCCATGTGACCTTTGTATGAATAACTACGTCCGCCGACATCCACCGCGCTGTACCTGAAATTCACGCATGCAGACACTCACTGGCACGTCATTCACCCGGTTTTTTATGTCCTCATAATTAACTTCGAGTTATTGGACGCTTGCCCGGGAACTCTAATTCTGATTGGTTCGCACATTTATCAAGTTCAGTGATATACTTCATTGTAATAGTTCGCAATTTTTTAGAGCATTTTCGAAAAAAAATGGTTTTGTCCCCGTTTTGTCTGTCTGTCTGTCCGTCTGTCCGTCATCACCCTAGATCTCAACAACCATACGTCCTAGACCCATGATGTATATATCATTTTGTAGGTCTTGGCCTGCCAAGAAATGACTTTTTTCCATTTCGCGATCTGACCTCTCAGGGCCGTAAAAGGGGGCTTAGTACCGTTTTTTGCTATATAAGCTATATTAATAAAGAGCGCCTATATCTCAACAACCATAAGTCCTAGACCCATGATGTATATATCATTTTGTAGGTCTTGGCCTGCCAAGTGTACATCAAAAGTCCATTTCGCGATAGGACCTCTGAGGGCCGGGCTTCAGGGCTCCTAAGGGGCTTATATATTATATATACACCTTGTACGTTCAATAACCCATTCATTTGGTGCGAAATACTGCAGCACGTAGTTTCACCAAGATTTATTAAGAAACTCATCAAATGAAATAGTAAGCTTGTGTTCTGAGTTTAATTGAAAGTATCAGAGCTATGCAACAATTGACGGAGTTTTCGGACGATTAAATGACTACAATTTCGAATGTTTTCAATTATGAGTCCTATTTCAGTAACCACAAACCACTTGTAGTTAGATTTAAGAGAAAATATTTTTTTTTCAAATATAAAGAAACGTCTGTATAATATTTTTTTACAGATATATGCATTACAAAATTGAATTTATAAACATTTCCAAAATTTACAAATATTTACTGAAAGTAACATACGTACTGATACATAACAAGAAAATGCGCTAACACGTCCTGTGTCCAGAATGGAACAGGCTTAATTGCTTGTTATTTTCATTACGTTGGGCTTATTATCGTGTACGAACTAAACCATAAATAAGCCACACACGAGCACTTAAATATATTGAGCTTTGTTTTGCCTATATCCAACTTTCCCATCATATCATTTTCACTAATCGTACTAATATGCTGCTGTTCCCTGATCTCAATTACTTGTCTAAGTCGATACCACCCATAGTTTCAGTCTTCGGGAATCTACCATCCATCCCACAATGCATCACTATTCCCCACGATGCTTATTTGTTTTACAGGCGTTAGTTTCTTTTTCTTTAAAAAAAAAACCGCTTCGTGTTTCTTTATTTTCCACCTCCCACTCCCTCTTTCCTCATCTCATTTCGTGTGATGGGGACCCCCCCAGCCCCCCCCCACCTGCACCTCAGTGTTGACGTGCTATTATTTGCATAAACCTCATCAGTCGGTACATAAGACATCGGGGTAGAAATGTTTTTAGTAGGTGGGGAGGAAGAAAATACTTAAACCATCTCCGTTGTGAAGGGGAGAAAACTTCTTTTTTTTTTCTCGAGTTAAACTTGACGTAAATCTTGTGTACGTATGTGTGTGATTTCCCCATTGGGCGTTGCCAAGCAAATAATTTTTTTTTTGAGCCTTTGAGAGTTAAATATGGAATCAAACATGGCATGGAAACGCAGAAGAGGGGTCTTCGTCTGATTGGTTTGACCAAACGCAAATTGCTATTCCTATACCCAACATGGATTGACGGTTATACACGTCTATTCGCTGTGCTTCCATGACGGATGTACGTATAGTCTGCTGCCCTCTTTACGCCTATCCGAAGGGCCGACGTCGGAAGGTCTTCCATCCCTGGAAATTGCGGTAACCTTTACCAACTGTCCAGTCATTTCATAGTAGATTACGAAGGTGGCCACCAGAGCTGTATCTAGCTATTGCGGCGCCCTCTGCTGGTTACATTTTTTATGGCGCCCTAGTCCCAAATATGAAAAGTGCTAAACCATTTTACAGCGCTGATTCGGCGCCCCATCATAAGTTGGTCGCCCTGTGAGGCCGCACAACCCGCAGTTCCTTTCCAACGCTACTGGCAGTGCCGCCGAGAAGGGGGCGGGCAGGGGGGGCAAATGCCCAGGGGCCCGGCGAGTTTTAGGGGCCCGGACTGAGCTGGCCAATCATCTTTTGAAAATATTATTATCATCACGGGGGGAGGCGTGAGAGCTCTGCCCAGGGGCCCGAAATTTCTGTCGGTGGGCCTGGCTACTGGTGGTCACACACACGTTCTATGAGAGCTGCTATCCTTTTTGTTATTTATTATAGAAAAAATATCCGAACAATGGAAAATTTGTCAAGATTAATAAAAAAAAAAGTTGACTAAGTGATAGGAAAACATGTCTTATTTGTTGGGCGCCCAAAACTCCACGAAAATCCATCATCGGTAAATTATAACAAGCGACGACGGCGCATCGGAAGCTCTGGATCCCTACCAAGGCCATCACCCTGTTGAGTAGGGCCTGCTCCCATGATATTACAACTTTTGACTAATGTTCTATGATAAGAATCAAGATCTTAGGGGCTATCATTTAGGAGCACCATAATAAATGTACAGGGCTGAATGAAGACAGTTTTTTTTTTTTGCATGTTACATGCTTGGCGGATCAGCCTATAAAGAAGTCGCTGCAGAAGAGATATGAAACTATAGTCAAGTTACAGTGGCATAGCGAGCTGAACTCGCGCTTGGGGCACAATACCTTTTTAGTGCCCCCCCCCATTCGAAAACCATATAATATTATATGTAAAATATACCATTTGGCGCCCCTTTGTGAGTAGCGCCCGGGGCATGATGCCCCCCCCTCACCACGCCACTGTCAAGTTACTTTATCTTTTTGAGAACCGTTGTTCTGAAACTGGTTGGGAGGAGGCAGAGCAATGAAACAAACAAACATTTTACGTGTTTACAATAAATGAAGACGCTTTCCTTTCATGTTTTTTTTTTAATATGTCCAAAGTTTATGTTTTCTGTTTGTTCGCCTGCCTGTGTAAGACTCTGGCTGTCTTTCCTCTTTAATTCCCCAACGTACATAACAAAATGTCAGATAAAAGAGAGAGAGAGGGAAAAAAAAAGAAAAACTGTTTTTTTATCCTTTCTCCCACCCCCCCCCTCCTCCTCCTTATATTTGATATCATGCACCTTCTTCGTCTCTGTACCTACTTCTGAACCTTTTTCCCTTTGAAGTCGCTTCTATCTGTTTATTTGTTTGTTCTGCTAGTTTCACTCACGTATTAATCATGAGATATGAACGAGGTCAGTCGCACTGTCCACATTTTATTTTAATTTTTTAACACTACAGGTTTATGAGATTGTCATAACATTGAGATACATGATTGGACGCACCCCACCCCCTCCACCCCCACACCTCTTTTTTTTTTAATAATCGTACCTCAGTTGTTGTTTTGTTTCTCCCATCGATAGCTCAATATTCTTATCAGATAAACAAACTTCCCCAGTTTTTTTTTTTTTAAAGTCATTGTTTTTGTTTGTTTGTTTGCTTGTCTTCTGTACTTGGATAATCAAACTAAAGTTATGCTGTGTTGGCAACGTTGTTTACTTTTTTGGGTTTGGTATTTTACGTGTTTTTTGTCTTCATTACAAATAACCGTTCACTCAATTCAGAGTTAGAAGATAGCGCATATTATGTTATTGTATTAGGTTATGGTTTGTTTAGTTTAATATGTGTGTGTGTGTGAGTGTGAAGTGCCTGAAAGGATCAGCTAAAATCTCTTAGATCATATAAGCTTCTGATGGGACGGTTTTTATGGGGCCCTTATTTTATCCCCACCATTGCCGATAGTGCAGTGGCCATGGAGGCACTACGGGATATCTAGCTGTAACTTAAACAATGGCCTAACAGGATTTATATAGTTTTATATACAGACAATTTGATTTTGATCGTCTTAAAAAAAACAATGAAATAAATTGTCTAAATGTGAAATGAATTCACTGTCTGCTAATGAAAGCATAATAAAGCCAACTTGATTTTTCAAAATGAATTATATAATGTTTCAGACAATCATTTCTAAAACTTTCGAAATAATGTTCAAAATTTAGTCAAATTTCTGATATCAGTGCAGCCCTTCTGTCAAATTAAGAAACACATTGTGACCCACCAAACCCCACACCAATTGACTGTTTTTGTAGATATCTACCTATTGAAGGACCGGAGGATCGTGCGTGAAAGCGCTTGACTTAGTTCGATCTCCTTTCAATACTAAGGTAATTTTTCAGGTCTTGGTGTGAGTTCCTTCCTTGTCTCCCGTCGTGCCTCTCTGGCCATTGCACTTCTAATGATAGAAGGGCACTAAAAAAAAAGACAGTCCCAACTCCAAAGAGGATTGATAATAGGATCTAAGAGATATAAATCTCATCCTTACAGGGACTTCACAGATCTACCTAAAATACATCATCAACGGTGGCAGCAATTGAATGAAAAAAAAAAAAAAACTACTTCATGCGCATCGTAAGTGAAAAAAAAATGATATGACAATGTGACTCCACCCGATTGTGAGTTTCGAACCTCGATTTTCGCTCGTGTGTGAATCCTTATGATAAAACATCCATCACCGGGGGAGTCACCTAGGATGACATAGAGCGTACATATTTCTCCGAGAGCACCGGTCCCTGTATGTGCAGGTGTCCAAGCCCAGGTGGCGAGACGGTGCTGCACGTTTCCTGCCTCGAGTAACAATAACATGAGCAAAAAAAAAACAACAACACAACTGTAAACTGGTGAGAAGTCTTCTGTACCCCCACCCTCACGCCCACCCCACCCTCACGCCCACCCTTCTTTTAATCCCCACACTCAGTATTGACTTTGGTTCCTCATACTAGAATGTTCAATAAGTTTATATCAACACATTGAAAAAGAGTTATGAATAACATTTTGTTTGTTCCCCCCCCCCTATATTCCCTCTCATGTCTACCCCCCAACCCCCACAGTTTTTCGGTAGGTTTTTTTTTATTTTTTCCCTTTTCCTATCTTTTTTTTACTTTTCTTTGGGTTTTTTTTTTCATTTATCTAAAACAACGAAAAACAAACATGCACTCACTGTACCTATACAGAATTTCATCACTCCTTATGAGAAATAAAGAGCTTTGAGGGTTGAACAAACAAAAAAAAAATTTGCTCAAAATGACAAACTTTTTACAGCTGGGGAGCACTCACTGTGTTAAGAGATTTTTTTTTTTTATTTTATTTTTATCAGACCTGGAAATTTGTTTTTTAATATATTTAAGAAGTGGTGTGAATGTTGGTCATTTTTTATAGTAATTACTGCTCTGTAATAATTAATTAATTCATTATTTTATAATTATAATTGATGGTACCTTTTATATTTTTTCGTTTATCCTTACTGGCATCCCTATAGTACTAGTATTATCTCTGGTCAGTTTCTATCTGTAAGCCAAACTTTTTTTTTCAGTGCCAAACCTTTATTTCCTTTTTTAGGTTTAGAATTTTCTTTTTGTTATGCATTTTTTTTTAAATGAAGAGAGTAAGCAAAGCACAGTCCTTTTGCAAATGTTTTTTTTTTTTGGGGGGGGGGGGGAGTCAAGCCTCTTGTAATTCCCCCCACCCTTCCCTCCCCGCCGGTCCTGTCTTCTTGCTTTTTTTTTTTAAAAAAAACTTTTTACGAAAAAAAGCGCATCTCCCCTCCCCCCATTTCGTCGTCTGCCTTTGCCTTTTAATGATGTTTTCTCTGTCCCGTCTCAGCTCTTTGTTGACGGGGCCCGTCATTTCTCGTACACTATAGATGAGATGTTTGGTAGGCCTAGCCATTTGATACATAAGTCAACACGGCGGCTTGCACCATTCTTTCACGGACCGGGGGCTAAATAATCACCCCCAGAAATTGCGACAGAGAACTAGAAAGGGGGGGGGGGAGGGGAAGGGGGAAAATCGTTTGGAGGAAAGGGGATGGGGAAGATGAACACACACACACACAAATGATGGAAGGGGTGTGTTTGTATCCTTGTCTGAAGAAGAAGGGGAAAAAAACAAGGAAAGGGGTTGGGGGGGGGGCTAAGAAAGGCAATGCAGATGGGGGAGAATGATTTTTAATAGACCTCGCGGTTCCTCAAACTGTGGAAGATCGCCGGACATGAGTTGTACAAAAAGACGATATTCGTGAAATAGGGTGGCTGTTTGAATCACTAATAACTTTTGAAAAGTCGTTAGAAATGAACCCCTTTCACTATATGAAACTACATTCCCCCCACCCACACACACACGCACGCACACACATAAACGCACACATACACAAACATACACACATGATTTCTTCCATTTCCGTTAGATATTTTCACATGAGCAACTGGTCATGTTAAGTAAATAATTGGATATCGCAAAGAGTGGCTGTGCCAGTGTATTTATATATATATATATATATATATATATATATATATATATATATTTAAATGTGTGGTTTGAGAACCTTCCAAGATAGCACTACAGAAGAATATCTCAAAATCACCTCGACTTTTTTTGTATTGAAAGCGGGCGGTTAGTATGAGAGGTTCCCAGGGAGTCTGGCGTGGAACAAAAACTGAGGTAACTGAGGTAGGCAGACTGTAGCATCGATTAGGATCAAAGATAATATTTAAAGATATCTGAAGATGGAAATAATTTATGCGCAGTTTTTCATTCAAAATACAATATTTTCAGCGTTGACTACCATCAATATTGTCTTTTTTTTTTACATTTTATTTTTTTAAATTATTTTGATGGTGTCACAGAAACACAGGTTAGATAAAAAAAAACTTGGACTCGTGACTAAGTGTTGAAATTAATGAACTCTTCAATTTTTGCCTTGTCTGCTGAGAATATCTGTTTAAAAAGGATTTGTACAGATTCGTCTTAACAGTGTCATGTTTGTTGGGGCCCCTACCACAACCACGGGGCCATAGTCACATGGACACACATGATTGGTAAACGTTGGGCCATAATGATTGGTAAGCACGGGGCCATGGTAATTGGTAAACACGGGGCAATGGTAATTGATAAGTGCATTGCCTTAGCGATTGGTATACATTGAGCCATAATGATTGGTATACATTGAGCCATAATGATTGGTATACATTGGGCCATAATGATTGGTATACATTGGGCCATAATGATTGGTATACATTGGGCCATAATGATTGGTATAAATTGAGCCATAATGATTGGTAAGCACGGGGGACACGGTGGTTGATAAGCTCTGCCTCAAATACGTATGGCCCATTGGACAAACGTTTGGTTTTTAAAATGCATGCGTTAAGAGGACAAGGACTGATACATACATCGTTTTGTTTCGTTTTCTTCTCCACTTTGCTGGATGTCTTCTTTTTTTTTCATTATTATTATTAGAGCGAGTTTGATTGTAAAGTGGGTATCTGCAGCAGACGGTCCCATCATCTTTTCCCAATATTATCTTTTGACTCAAATAAAAGTCGTCTCGGAGACATTACCAGTCCAAACTCACACACGCACACAAAATCTCTACCATTGAGCTATGTCCGTGCACTTGCTTCCTCTCTCTCAGTCTCTGTGTTTGGGTTTGATTTGCATTTGCAGCACTCACTATCACTAGTATTTATTTCTATGGCATGTAGATGTTATCAAGTCAAAGCATACACAAATACGGAGCTGATCAAGCACTCTTGAAAATGTCCCCTGTATTTTTTTTTCTTCTATAAGGAGTGGGAGGGATTAGAAAAGGAAACGGGGGAGGGGGGGAAGGAAGGGAAGGCGCTAAATGTTGACCCAACAACTGGTCTATAGCACTGCATTTATGGAAATAAAGGAATACATTTTTTCACGATTGTTGCTTCTAAAAATAGGTTTAATGGGATTTTTAAATAAAAAATGATCCTACAACACAAATACGAAATCGTGCTGTTTTAATTAGCTTGATAAATCTTGATATGTAATATAGATTATAGTTACATTGAATTATTTGTTGTATTTAGTTGTAGATAACCAATATATTCATAACTGACCAAGCGCTGCCACGCCTTATCGAATCTGACCATGAGTGCATAACTTGTTATATAGTCTCGTCTTACTGTTTCATTTTATCTGCACTGTCTGGAGCCTTTCTCAGTGACCCCCCCACCCTGGGTTACTCGGTGCTGATACAATGATTCTGAGTCCGACGTACAGTGTGTAATCTGCAGGATGGACCCCCCCCCCCTACCGTGATGTCCTTTACTACTTTGGTTCCAGTTTACCATTTACCAATACATCCTTGCTTAGCAGATCGTGTATGAATGGAAATAAACCAAATCTTAAAACCTTATACTCATCCTTCAATAAGCCCATCATATGATTTATTTAGTTTTGATATAGTATCAAGATAATGTTAAACCTAATACTCATCCCTCAATAAGCCCATCATATGATTTATTCAGTATTGATATAGTATAAAGACATGATAAGTTGCTTTGTCCAGTTTTGCAATAATCCATCTCTAGCGGCCACCGATACCATCTTATACCTGGTGGTTCGGTTGCGCTTTTTCAAATGGGCCCGATCAGGGTAGTGCTGGTTACCAGCCGGAGCCACATATTCATCAGTTACCTTTGACCTTTGTCTTCCGTATAGAAAATACCCCGCCTTAACTGTCCAAATGGCCGATAAATTAATAGATAAACAATAAAGCAATGATACATTTTCCATTCGTATTCCATCTGTCCACTATTACTTTCGCAGAAGCGTTTCTGATAATGGCGACTTAGGGGGCTAATCCGGCTCCTTTCTTTAATAAGAAGGTTCAGCAGAATTGAAAGTATGTAATATCGATAATTAACTTATCCTGCGTGTATCGCAGGTAAAACGCTACACGGTAATTTATCGTGTCGTACATTTGGTTATATTACTCAGCTCAGCTCTTTGTAACCATTAACTTGTCACATCGCGTATCTGTTCAATGAAGTCTGTGCGCTAGTATGTGGAGGGGGGGGCGGTATCTCTGTTATATAATTTCATTTCACGCTCAACTTTTAAGTTCTGAAAAAAAAATTGGCGGTCGTTGGTGTAGTTGTGAATAATGAAGTAGTGCTTTTCGTCACTATTTGGGCAAGTCTGTGGGTGTGTGTGTGCCTGTTTGCGTGCTCATGTGTATGTGACAGTTTGGGGGGGGGGTGATGGGGAGAGAGGGGGAGCATCACAAGCAGCCAGTGTTAAGTATTGCCGTAAGTGGTTGAGTCAACTCGGGTAGAAAATGCCCAGTTGATGAAGTCTTGTGACAACTACGGTCAACAAACATGTGACACAATGGCCGAGAAATTTTTTTTTCTTCCTCTGGGACACATGGTGTACCCCCCTTCCATACCCTCCCTCCATCCATCCATCTATCCCTACAATTCTCACACACACATACACACACACACCCTCCTACGCCCCACCACCCATCCCTCCCATCTCCCATTGAGTAGCAAGAACACCGGTGCTGGTGGTCTGAAAGGTTGTGTTTGTCCTGAGAGATGTTGTTTATCTTCTTTCTCAGAAGTGCTTGTCGCCACTTTAAATGAAACTGGGTTGGGGGAGGTTTTTTTTTCTTACTTTTATTGATTTAAAAGGAGGGGACCCGGGGGACGGGTGGGGGGGGGGGGGACATAGAAGTTATATCTGAGGTGGAAATTATTTTTGGAAGTTTCGATTTAAAAAAAATAATAAAGTTTGTTTCTTTCTTAGAATTTGATACCAAAAAAAAAATATAGTTTGCGAAATATATTAGGTTTGTTATGCACGAATTCAAATTTTTTTTTTAAATGTTGACAACCATAAACATTGTTTCCTTGGAAAAGCTTCAAGGTATGACGCGCATTATTTTACAAGTCTTATAATCACTTGGCTAGTTTAAGGATTTGTGTAATTTTTTTTTTATGACAACAGAAAGCTTATAAATAAAAAAAAAACGATGAAACGAGTTTGGTTAATGAGCACTCCACAGACATAGCATGAAGTTTAAAAATATAATAATAAGTTTTAATAGAAAACTTCAGTGACCAATGACGTTAAAAAAAAAAACCTTGGGGTTATTAAAATTGTCCTTACTGCTTGGTCCGCCTTAAAGTCGACTGACCCACTGTGTCCGACGCTGAAGGGAAGCTCTCGCTCGTGTAAGCTACTGACTTCTCTCCATGCCAGGTATTCACAACAAAACATTTGCATCTTGGAGTATAGCTTGAATATTTTAAATTCATCCCATCACACCCCCCTGCTAATACGGGCATTTCTTCACTGTTTACGAAAAATATGAAAAACTTACACAAACAGTGTAGGATTTACGTATAAGTTATGCAAGCTGTATCTTAGGACCCCCAAAAAATTGTCCGAGTGAGCAATTCTCATATATACTTAAATATTTGGCACTGACATATATATTATCAGAACATATAAAGGGCCCTATATCTCAAATAGCTTAGGGCCTTATCAAGTCCAAATCCGGCCATGTACACAAAAGACATTGCCCCTAACCAGTAACAGTCTAAATCAATGATGGCAGCATTGAAATATATAGTTTAATAGATATGTTATATTTTTAATTCACACGATCGTCCTATTGATCCACTGCCTTGACACCAGATAAAAAGTATTGACAGCAGCATGTTGCAATGTTAAAAATAAATATTAACTGCTGGATTAATTATGCGAGTCACGTGATAATGTGGACAACGAATAGAATCGTTTAAAAAAAACACCAACAATGGTCTTCTGTTGTTTTTTTTTCATTTGGCGATCCCCGTTTTTGAATTATAAATAACAAAGGAATAAATTTTATATCTGTAACATCCTCTCTCTTTATTCTACTCGACTAAACTTTTGCATTTTAATTAGTGAAACTATCCCTCCAAGTTAATTTGTTTAATGAGTGGTCCTCGTTTTAATACAATTAATTACAGTCATGTTTGTCATAAAAAAAAATGAGCGTGTTATTCTCATTTTAGTGGTTAAAAATATATAGACATATGTGTCAGCGCGCGCTCACACACTCACACATTACCCACTTTTTATCGTTGTTTATTCAAGTATAAGCAAATCATTTTATATTTAATCAATCTTGATTTTTGTATCGGATCTATTATATAACTTTGACTACTTCCAGTAATTAATGTGTACACCCAGCGAGATACGTCATGGCGCGCGTTAATAATAATAATAATAATAAAAACTGCAGTTATGCCCCTTTCATCTTCTGCAAGCTCCATAGCATCGCTCGGTTTTTCTGGATTTCAATTTTTGTACATTTCGTACACCCCCAATCAGAGCCCCCGAGGGGTTTGAGCGAATCACGAGAAAGAAAATCAGGGGCGAATTACTCCGCGTGCCAGTGCGGCCAGAAAGATATTGGCGTTTTGGTGCCCAATGTCAACGATGGCAGCTTGTAGCGGGAAGAAAAGTAAACAATAAAGGAAAGGGGGGTAGGGGGACGCCGGTGGTAAATTTTGAGTAAAGGGGGTGCGGGTGGAGTGGAAGGTGGGGGTGGGGGTGGGGAATTTTTTTTTTTTGTTGTACGGGGTAGATGCGCTGGCCGCTAATGCAGTAGTGATTCACTGTTCTGTCACCTTTGGACTTGTTTCATCTAGTTTTTATTTTTGTTTTATTTATAGTATAACTATCAGTTCTAATGTAGTATTTTAAAAAAAAGTATCCATCATAAGAACTATAAACTGTGTTATAATTGAAGGTGGTTTATTTAATATATACATATATCATTTCATTGAGAGTTACGACAGTTTAAAGTGTATTGAGTCCGTATAGATAAAAAGTTATCGCAGTGAACCATAACAAACCACCAGTTCATTAATGTTAAACCACATTTTTCTGCTTCTCATTGCTGCTATAGTTCAGGATATAATATCTCAAGTTGTGTGTGGTGTTTGCTGGCATGCAGTCTATGTGATATAAAACTTATATGTGTGTACCTCATGTGAGCGTGAGAGTTCTGTTTTTTTTTTTAGCTCATTATATTTTGAACACATTTCTGGACAGGAATTTCTTTCATATGGAAAGAGTCTGTAAGGGATGCATGATTAATTTTTTGTCTAGTTCTGGATATGTTTTCTAAATGTGAATTTTTTTTCTCAAAGTGATCCAAATTATATTTCAACAATTGTAATTTTTTATTTGTTGTAAGATATTACATTTATTTTTTAATAATACTTTTAGTTTTTAGAATAAATAGCCTAAATATTCTCTAGCACCAACTCATTTATTTTTTAAACTCTACTTTTGCTTATTTTTTTAAAATACTTCCCCCCCCCCCTCAATTGCAAGAAATAATTTTTTAGCATACTTTACTCGATATTTGTATTCCGCTTAAAATCCAATGGTTTTGTCATAAGAGTCAAGATACAATTAATTTTAGATTTGTAAAGAGTCTGTAAGCATCGATTTGTGTACGCACACCTACTTTGTTATTTCTAAATAATGGCTTCAATTCTTCTATTCAAAAATTAACTTCGTGGACAATGACTTGAACTATTTTTAGAATCCATTGACAAAAACTACTACAGTGTATGTAGATTATTTTTTTTTTATTGTTTCCTTAACCGTTATGAACGTTCTATAAGGTGTAATTATCTTTTCCAAATACAAATAATTTTTTTTTTTAAAGTGACTCATTAAATGGGAGAAAAAAAACAATGAACTGGTCAGTGTGCGTGTAGTTGGTCCGTTCAACCCAATTCAAACAACTGACCACTGCTAATGACTTTGGTTCACACAGTGTTGTTTGTTACACGCGTCATGTCACTTGCATTCGTCTAACACAGTCATGGACTAAACTACGGCAATGGGGCTCAAATCCGGCCTGTCTGGTTGGTTTATCCGGCCCACTCTCACCCCCCACTCCCCAATCTCCCTCTGTCCCGCTTGTTCGCATCAATGACGTTTACATTCAATTACTCGCATCAATGACGTTTACATTCAATTACAAACACTCCTTCAATCTGATCTTGGGCCTGCAAACTTAAAAAAACCTAATGCGGCCCCAGGATTCGAACCCCTTCGCCCCCTTTCCGTGAGTCTAATGCATGCATGCACTGCACCCCCCCCCTTTATTCTAGCTATGTGCTGAAAGTCATACAACCAATTTATTAAAAATAAAATGACTTGGTTTGTATATTCTAGAAACACTCTATAATGACTACATATATATAGTCTGTTGAGATAAATATGTATGAAATACACTCATGAACCTGTGCGGGTCCGTATGGCGGTATGTTTCGTTTAACTGTAAGACATGTAATCATATACTGTTTTACATTTATATTTTGTATCCCAACTCTGGAATAAATAACTTGGCCCTAAACTGTAAGACGTTTATTTATATGATACAATCAGTGGCCTATTTTTTTTCTCTTTTATGAAATATCAGTGAAGCGAGAACAGGAAAGACCATAAAATGGTAAAGTCGGGAGACACAAAGCGCTGTTTAGTTTGTTTTGTTTGTTATTTATTGTGCTGTCTGCGGGACGCCCGATGCCTACAGTGGCGGAGCTGTCACGGCAGAGTTTTATTTTTATTTCTGGTCCCATGGACTTCTATTCTTGGATATGGTCAGTTGTGTTAAACGCATGTCAGGCCGTCGATTCTGTGTGCTGACACAGGGACATTAAATTTAGCCGTAACTGAAAGCGGTTGACCTGACCAGTGTCTTGCATATCTTTGATTTCTTCTTCATTGTTTTGTTTTTAATACAAATTTCACCGGCTTTTTGTGTGTGTGTGTGTTTTTATGATGGGCGCTTAATATTTTTTTTTCTATTCTAATGATCAATATTTGTTATATTTAAAAGAAAATGTATATTTTTTAATTAGATTAGTGGGGGAGAGGGGGAGTCCGTTAATGGATAATTTTTTCATTAGACAATTAGTTTATTTATATTGCTGACTCATTCTGTGTACATCTACAGCTGTTTTTAAAAAAGAAACTGTATTGTCAAACTCCCGTGATTCGATATGTCGGGAACAATACATTAGTTATGATTTATCACATGGTGTTTATTATAACAAGGGGTGTAATATTATTTAAAGTTCGGAAAAAGGAATATTTATTTCGTTATAATGGGGGGGGGTGTCTATTTGTGTAAGTTTGACTGATAGGTCAAAGGTTAATAGTTGATAGATATGATAACCGTTTTACCTTTTAATGTAGTCTTTATAATTAGGAATAGGAGCATCGTATATCTAACATGGAGTTGAGACATCACGTCATTGTGCATGAGATTTGGCAGTTTAAAAAAAAAACATTTTACTTCACTGACCCACGTAATAGATTCACTTTGAATCATCTAATTTTAAAATCTAATTCTTGGTCGGATGTAAATGGTGAGTGTAACAATAGATGATGATGCATTGGCCGAAAAATAATGACGAGTTTTATAAACTTTATTATTTCTCAGTTGCCGTCATAATACATGCGGGGAAGAAAAATAATATTTAACGCAGTCATTAATTTTAGTCTTGACCTGAGCAGGTGTCACGACATATGCTGGATATAAGTTGGAAGTCCATCCATCCTCATAGCATGACTGGAGGAAAAAAAAAAGCAGTCGCAGATTAGAATAATTATTACCAATACATTATGATGTACAGATCGGGCGTTGACTGTCTCGTATCTCCAACCTTTAAAACAAACAGTGCAAAAAAAAAATCAATGGAGTTAATCTCTTTCTCTCTTTACTTTTTCCCCGAGTGTGTCGGTATATTATTTCTTAATACACATACTGTTGTCAACGTGTGTTGGTGATATAGTCATCACAAGAGTCGTGTGATCTACATTTACATTGTATTTACATGTACTAGAATCTCAAGAAAGACATATAGGGGGGGGGGTTACATTTTACTAACACGAAATAAGTACATAATCATTACATTGACCTGGGGGGGGGGGAAGGTGCAGCCAGTCCAATGCACCTAGGGCCCTTGGGAGCTTAAGGGGGGGGGAGAGCACAAAGTCCGACTTTTTTGCATATTTATTTAATTGTAAGTGTAAAATGAAAACATTTAATCGATGTATTATATATTTTGGCCATGGGCACACAAGCCTGTGTTACACTTGACGAGCCTCTGTTGTCTGTTGGTGGTCCTTTGTTTTATTTCTTATATTAACTTGATGTTTTGAAGAAAAAAAAATTAATTCTATAAAAAAAAATCTCCTGTATATAGTTTGTCATCGAATGATTTAATATAATGTATGTGTGTTGTACAACTCCACCCCTCCCCTTTATCTATGCATTTCTTGAAGCATGCCCGGAATATAATAATTTCATACTGTGTTAGAGAATAGAAAAATAATATATATATATATATATATATATATATATATATATATATATATATAACATTTATGGAGAAAATCTTTCATTCACTTTTCAAAATTATTTCCCTATATGTAGTGAAATAATTTTGAAAAGTGAGTGAATGATATAGCGAAATAGTTTAAAAAAAGTGAATGAAATATTTCCTCCATAATTGTTAGTTCCCCAATGTTTCACTCTATCTGTTTCTCTGTTTAGAAAGTGTTTGTTCCTCTATGAATGCTAATCCTTATATTTTAATTCAACAATTTCCCTGCTTCGACAGTTTTTGTTCCTCTTTGAATGTGAATTCTTTTTGTATCAGTACCCTTTTTTTTTTTTCAAATGTTACTAAAGCAAAACATCTGGGGGTAAATGTGAAATAATTATATTGTAGAGATACGCCAGTTCATATATGTATATATAATTTTTTTTATATTTTAATAAAAACAAACAGAATATTTTTTCGTGGACTCAGTAAAGTGAATCTTTGAGTTACTAGTTTGAATTACAAGTGATAATTGTTTGACGTTGAAAAACTTAACATTTTTTACTGTGTTCGTTTACAACATTGATCTGGCTTAATAAGTTAATTCCTGGATAGCGTCTGTTCTACTTCTGTGTGATGAAACAATTCCCCCTGACTGGCTTCGTTCGCTGACGAGCCTCCTGTTTTGGAAGTTCCGCTCAATGTTGACGGTTTTCACGAGCTCCTTCACGTTGTCATGCCCTGATAGATGGACAGCATGCGACACGCCCCTGGCGAAATGGATGTAGCTGCTATGATGCAATTTTTTACTGACTTTATGGTAAGAGCAAATAACACACACACAAACAAACAAACACACACACACAGACACAAACACACACACACAAACAAACACACACACACACACACACACGCTTACATAAGCTATTCACCAAAAATTATGTCTCAATTACTCAACCAAAATCACCATCCATCATTTATTAGAGTTTAGCGGAGTGTCGGTGTCACTGACGTTGTTTATAACTGGCCTGTCGCCGTTTGCACAGGTCACGACATACATTTGTTAGATAATAATGTTCAAACGTATGCGTCACATTTACCAACGTTTTAACAAGGGTAGCCAGAAGGGAAGAAAAAAAAAAGCGACATCCCAGGATTATATAGATGTTGGTAAATTCAGGTTGTTTGCCGCCTGATTGGTTTTGTTTTGGGAGTGGGGGAGTAACGAGTTTGAATCTAAGAGTATTTGAATCAATGATTTGATATAGCATAAATATATATTAATAAAGTATACATATCTCATTTCTTTATATCAAAACATTCGGGTAGATGGGAATATGTAACGAAATAGACCAACTGTATTTAAAGTATTAGATGAGTGAAAAAAAAAAAAACCCACGGAATATCTTCCTTTTCAGAAAGAGTGGGGGTGGGGGGGGGGTAGGCACTTATTTCCTTTTCTCCCTGCATGTGAACGGCCGTATATCAGGTTACATGTAGAACTGATATAAAACATATCAACATGGGCCTCTTCGAATTCACTTTCTAGCCTCTGAATCCTTTTTTTTTTTGTTTTAAAATGGTCTGCAATAAACAATGATAAAACAAACATCTGAGTAGCCAGATAGACAGAACTGAAAATAAACGGTAAATCCACAGTCTTTATGTCAACTGGTGACTTGACACAAGTCTGTTAGATTTACAAGTTGCCCGCATTGCAGGATGTTTACGTATTTGCAGAAGAACATCTTCAAAACCTCCTTTATGTTATTTTTTTCCTTGAAACACCTTTCATTTTTTTGACTTGTATTTTAATGTTCTGTCGCTGTTTAAACTTTTATGTAAGCCGACACCGCTCACCTGCAGATGTAGTTGTTATGTTTCTGTCTTTGATATAAATATATATATTTAAGTGATTTGGGCTCTGCGTTAAATCGAAAGTAAAGAATCAATACAACAGTTTTCCAGTTTAAAATACAACCATGAAAAAATCGGATCTGCCCGAAACCTGGCCTACCGATCAAGCCTAAGGGGATATAACTCTATGCAAAGGTTTTAGCAGGGT
>JAGDYQ010000129.1:2280577-2315881 GCA_021962125.1 Bulinus truncatus
TGACTCAAATAGAAAGTCGTCTCGGAGACATTACCAAGTCCAAACCCCACACACACACGCACACAAAAAATCTACCATTGAGCTATGTCCGTACTTACTTGCTTCCTCTCTCTCAGTCTCTGTGTTTGGGTTT
Source organism: Bulinus truncatus (assembly GCA_021962125.1). Taxonomy (NCBI): domain Eukaryota; kingdom Metazoa; phylum Mollusca; class Gastropoda; family Planorbidae; genus Bulinus; species Bulinus truncatus. The sequence continues at coordinate 2,280,711 of JAGDYQ010000129.1, forward strand.
GATTTGCATTTGCAGCACTCACTATCACTAGTATTTATTTCTATGGCATGTAGATGTTATCAAGTCAAAGCATACACAAATACGGAGCTGATCAAGCACTCTTGAAAATGTCCCCTGTATTTTTTTTTCTTCTATAAGGAGTGGGAGGGATTAGAAAAGGAAACGGGGGGGGGGCAGGGGGGCGGGAAGGGGGGAAGGCGCTAAATGTTGACCCACCAACTGGTCTATAGCACTGCATTTATGGAAATAAAGGAAATACATTTTTTTCACGACTGTTGCTTCTATAAATAGGTTTAGTGGGATTTTAAGAAAAAAAAATCATCCTACAACACAAATACGAAATCGTGCTGTTTTAATTAGCTTGATAAATCTTGATATGTCATATAGATTATAGTTACATTGAATTATTTGTTGTATTTAGTTGTAGATATCAACATATTCATAACTGACCAAGCGCTGCCACGCCTTATCGAATCTGACCATGAGTGCATAACTTGTTATATAGTCTCGTCTTATCGAATCTGATCATGAGTGGGGCAATGCATAACTTGTTATATATAGTCTCGTCTTACTGTTTCATTTTATCTGCACTGTCTGGAGCCTTTCTCAGTGACCCCCCCCCCCCGGGTTACTCGGTGCTGATACAATGATTGTGAGTCCGACGTACAGTGTGTAATCTGCAGGATGGACCCCCCCCCCCCGTGATGTCCTTTACTACTTTGGTTCCAGTTTCCTATTACATCCTCGCTTAGCAGATCGTGTATGAATGGAAATAAACCAAATCTTAAAACCTTATATTCATTCTTCAATAAGCCCATCATATGATTTATTCAGTTTTGGTATAGTATCAAGATAATGTTAAACCTAATATTTCATCCCTTCAATAAGCCCATCATATGATTTATTCAGTTTTGGTATAGTATCAAGATAATGTTAAACCTAATATTCATCCCTTCAATAAGCCCATCATATGATTTATTCAGTTTTGGTATAGTATCAAGATAATGTTAAACCTAATACTCATCCCTCAATAAGCCCATCATATGATTTATTCAGTTTTGGTATAGTATCAAGATAATGTTTAACCTAATACTCATCCCTCAATAAGCCCATCATATGATTTATTCAGTTTTGGTATAGTATCAAGATAATGTTTAACCTAATACTCATCCCTCAATAAGCCCATCATATGATTTATTCAGTTTTGGTATAATATCAAGATAAGGTTAAACCTTATGCTCATCCTTCAATAAGCCCATCATATGATTTATTCAGTTCTGGTATAGTATCAAGATAATGTTAAACCTAACACTCATCCCTCAATAAGCCCATCATATGATTTATTCAGTTTTGGTATAGTATCAAGATAATGTTAAACCTTATACTCATCCTTCAATAAGCCCATCATATGAACTATTCAGTTTTGGTATAGTATCAAGATAATGTTAAACCTTATGCACATCCCTATAAGCCCATCATATGATTTATTCAGTTTTGGTATAGTATCAAGGTAATATTAAACCTTATACTCATCCTTCAATAAGCCCATCATATGATTTATTCAGTATTGATATAGTATAAAGACATGATAAGTTGCTTTGTCCAGTTTTGCAATAATCCATCTCTAGCGGCCACCGATACCATCTTATACCTGGTGGCTCGGTTGCGCTTTTCAAATGGGCCCGATCAGGGTAGTGCTGGTTACCAGCCAGAGTCACATATTCATCAGTTAGCTTTGACCTTTGTCTTCCGTGTAGAAAATGCCCCGCCATAACTGTCCAAATGGTCGTTAAATTAATAGATAAACAATAACAGCAATGATAAATTTTCCATTCGTATTCCATCCGTCCACTATTACTTTCGCAGAAGCGTTTCTGATAATGGCGACTTAGGGGGGCTAATCCGGCTCTTTTCTTTAATAAGAAGGTTCAGCAGAATTGAAAGTATGTAATATCGATAATTAACTTATCGCAGGTAACACGCTATACGGTAATTTATCGTGTCGTACATTTGGTTATATTACTCAGTTCAGCTCTTTATAACCATTAACTTGTCACATCGCGTATCTGTTCAATGAAGTCTGTGCGCTAGGGTGTGGAGGGGGGGGCGGTATCTCTGTTATATAATTTCATTTCACGCTCAATTTTAAGTTCTGAAAAAAAAAAATGGCGGTCGTTGGTATAGTTGTGAATAATGAAGTAGTGCTTGTCGTCTGTAGGTGTGTGTGTGCCTGTTTGCGTGCCCATGTGTATGTGACAGTTTGGGGGGGGTGAGGTGATGGGGAGAGAGAGGGGGAGCATCACACAAGCAGCCAGTGTTAAGTATTGCCGTAAGTGGTTGAGTCAACTCGGGTAGAAAATGCCCAGTTGATGAAGTCTTGTGACAACTACGGTCAACAAACATGTGACACAATGGCCGAGAAAATTTTTTTTTCTTCCTCTGGGACACATGGTGTACCCCCCCTTCCATACCCCCTCCCCTTCCATCCATCCATCTATCCCTACAATTCTCACACACACACACACACACACATACCCTCCTACGCCCCACCACCCATCCCTCCCATCTCCCATTGAGTAGCAAGAACACCGGTGCTGGTGGTCTGAAAGGTTGTGTTTGTCCTGAGAGATGTTGTTTATCTTCTTTCTCAGAAGTGCTTGTCGCCACTTTAAATGAAACTGGGTTGAGGGAGGTTTTTTTTTTATTTTCTTACTTTTATTGATTTAAAAGGAGGGGACCCGGGGGACGGGTGGGGGGGGGACATAGAAGTTATATCTGAGGTGGAAATTATTTTTGGAAGTTTCGATTTTAAAAAAAAATAATAAAGTTTGTTTCTTTCTTAGAATTTGATACCAAAAAAAAAAGATAGTTTGTGAAATATATTAGGTTTGTTATGCACGAATTCAATTTTTTTTTAAAAATGTTGACAACCATAAACATTGTTTCCTTGGAAATGCTTCAAGGCAAGACGCCCATTAATTTACACGTCTTATAATCACTTGGCTAGTTTAAAGATTTGTGTATTTTTTTTTATGAAAACAGAAAGCTTATAAATATAAATAAAACGATGAAACTAGTTGGGTTAATGAGCACTCCACAGACATAGCATGAAGTTTAAAAATATAATAATAATTTAAAAAAAAATGACTAAAGTGACTAATGACGTTAGGAAAAAAAAACTATGGGGGGGGGGGGTAAAATTGTCCTTACTGCTTGGTCCGCCTTAAAGTCGACTGACCCACTGGGTCCGGCGCAGGAGGCAGCTCGCGCTCGTGTAAGCTACTGACTTCTCTTCATGCCAGGTATTCACAACAAAACATTTGCATCTTGGGGTATAGCTTGAATATTTTTAATTCATCCCATCACCCCCTGCTAATACGGGCATTTCTTCACTGTTTACGAAAAATAGGAAAAACTTACACAAACAGTGTAGGATTTACGTATAAGTTATACAAGCTGTATCTTAGGACCCCCAAACAATTGTCCGAGTGAGAAATTCTCATATATACTTAAATATTTGGCACTGACATATATTATCAGGACTTATAAAGGGCCCTATATCTCAAATAGCTTAGGGCCTTATCAAGTCCAAATCCGGCCATGTACACAAAAGACATTGCCCATAACCAGTAACAATCCAAATCAGTGATGACAGCATTGAAATATAAAGTTATATATATTAATTCACAAGGTTGTCCTATTCATCCACTGCCTTGACACCAGATAAAAAGTATTGACAGCAGCATGTTGCAATGTTAAAAATAAGTATTAACTGCTGGATTAATTATGCGAGTCACGTGATAATGTGGACAACGAATAGAATCGTTAAAAAAACACAAACTATGTTCTTCTGTTTTTTTTTTCATTTGGCGATCTCCGTTTTTGAACTATAAATAACAAAGGAATAAAGTTTATATATGTAACATCCTCTCTCTTTATTCTACTTGACTAAACTTTTGCATTTTAATTAGTAAAACTATCCCTCCAAGTTAATTTGTTTAATGAGTGGCCGTCCTCGTTTTAATACAATTAATTACAGTCATATTTGTCAAAAAAAAATGAGCGTGTTATTCTCATTTTATTGGTTAAAAATATATAGACATATGTGTCAGCGCGCGCTCACACACTCACACATTACCCACTTTTTATCGTTGTTTATTCAAGTATAAGCAAATCATTTTATATTTAATCAATCTTAATTTTTTTCTTATCGGATCTATTATATAACTTTGACTACTTCCAGTAATTAATGTGTACACCCAGCGAGGTACGTCATGGCGCGCGTTAATAATAAAAAAATAAATAAAACTGCAGTTATACCCCTTTCATCTTCTGCAAGATCCATAGCATCGCTCGGTTTTTCTGGATTTCAATTTTTGTACATTTCGTACACCCCCAATCAGAGCCCCCGAGGGGTTTGAGCGAATCACGAGAAAGAAAATCAGGGGCGAATTACTCCGCGTGCCAGTGCGGCCAGAAAGATATTGGCGTTTTGGTGCCCAATGTCAACGATGGCAGCTTGTAGCGGGAAGAAAAGTAAACAATAAAGGAAAGGGGGGTGGGGGGACGCCGGTGGTAAATTTTGAGTAAAGGGGTGCGGGTGGAGTGGAGGGTGGGGGTGGGGGTGGGGAATTTTTTTTTTTTTTTGGTTGTACGGGGTAGATGCGCTGGCCGCTAATGCAGTAGTGATTCACTGTTCTGTCACCTTTGGACTTGTTTCATCTAGTTTTTATTTTTGTTTTATTTATAGTATAACTATCAGTTCTAATGTAGTATTTAAAAAAAAGTATCCATCATAAGAACTATAAACTGTGTTATAATTGAAGGTGATTTATTTAATATGTATATATATCATTTCATTGAGAGTTACGACAGTTTAAAGTGTATTGAGTCCGTATAGATAAAAGTTATCGCAGTGAACCATAACAAACCAGTTCATTAATGTTAAACCACATTTTTCTGCTTCTCACTGCTGCTATAGTTCAGGATATATATCTCAAGTTGTGTGTTGTTTGCTGGCATGCAGTCTATGTGATATAAAACTTATGTGTGTGTGTACCTCATGTGAGCGTGAGAGTTCTGTTTTTTTTTTAGCTCATTATATTTTGAACACATTTCTGGACAGGAATTTCTTTCATATGGAAAGAGTCTGTAAGGGATGCATGATTAATTTTTTTATCTAGTTCTGGATATGTTTTCTAAATGTGATTTTTTTTTCCAAAAGTGATCCAAATTATATTTCTACAATTGTAGTTTATATTTGTTGTAAGATATTACATTTATTTTTTAATAATACTTTCAGTTTTTAGAATAAATAGCCTAAATATTCTCTAGCACCAACTCATTTATTTTTTAAACTCTACTTTTGATTATTTTTTTAAAATACTTTTTCCCCCCTCAATTAAAAGAAATATTTTTTTAGCATACTTTACTCGATATTTGTATTCCGCTTAAAATCCAATGGTTTTGTTATAAGCCGTAAAGATAAAATTAATTTTAGATTTGTAAAAAGTCTGTAAGCATCGATTTGTGTACGCACACCTACTTTGTTATGTCTAAATAATGGCTTCAATTCTTCTATTCAAAATTAACTTCGTGGACAATTACTTGAACTATTTTTAGAATCCATAGACAAAAACTACTACAGTGTATGTAGATTATTTTTTTTTATTGTTTCCTTAACCGTTAGGTGTAATTATCTTTTCCAAATACACATGAATTTATTTTTTTTTTTTTTTAAGTGACTCATTAAATGGGAGAAGAAACAATGAACTGGTCAGTGTGCGTGTAGTTGGTCCGTTCAGCCCAATTCAAACTGACCACTGCTAATGACTTTGGTTCACACAGTATTGTTTGTTACACGCGTCATGTCACTTGCATTCATAAGTCTAACACGGACATGGACTAACTACGGCAATGGGGCTCAAATCCGGCCTGTCTGGTTGGTTTATCCGGCCCACTCTCACCCTCCCCCCCCCCCCTCTTCCTCTGTCTCGCTTGTTCGCATCAATGACGTTTACATTCAATTACAAACTTAAGAACCCACTGTGGCCCCAGGATTCGAATCCCCCCCCCCCCTTTTCCGTGAGTCTAATGCATGCATGCAACCCCCCCCCCCTTTGTTCTAGCTATGTGCTGAAAGTCATACAACCAATATATTAAAACAAAATGACTTGGTTTGTATACTCTAGAAACACTCTATAATGACTACATATATAGTCTGTTGAGATAAAAATATGTATGAAATACACTCATGAACATGTGCCGGGTCCGTATTGCGGTATGTTTCGTTCAACTGTTACACATGTAATTATATACTGTTTTACATTTTTATTTTGTATCACAACTCTGGAATAAATAACTTGGCCCGTAAGACGTTTATTTATATGATACAATCGGTGGCATATTTTTTTTTTCTCTTTTGTGAAATATCAGTGAAGCGAGAACAGGAAAGACCATAAAATGGTAAAGTCGGGAGACACAAGCGCTGTTTAAGTTTGTTTTGTTTGTTATTTATTGTGCTGTCTGCGGGACGCCCGATGCCTACAGTGTCACGGCAGAGTTTTATTTTTATTTCTGGTCCCATGGACTTCCATTCTTGGATATGGTCAGTTGTGTTAAACGCATGTCAGGCCGTCGATTCTGTGTGCTGACACAGGGACATTAAATTTAGCCGTTACTGAAGGCGGTTGACCTGACCAGTGTCTTGCATATCTTTGATTTCTTCTTCATTGTTTTGTTTTTAATACTAATTCACCGGCTTTTTTTTGTTTGTGTTTTTTATGATGGACGTTTAATATTTTATTCTATTATACTGATAAATATTTGTTATATTTAAAAGAAAATGTATATTTTTTAATTACATTATTAGAGGGAGGAGTCCGTTAATGGATAATTTCTTCATTAGACAATTAGTTTATTTATATTGCTGACTCATTCTGTATACATGTGCAGTTATTTTTAAAAAAAGAAACTGTATTATCAAACTCCCGTGATTCGATATGCCGGGAACGATACATTAGTTATGATTTATCACATGGTATTTATTATAACAAGGGGTGTAATATTATTTAAAGTTCGGAAAAAGGAATATTTATTTCGTTATAAATGGGGGGGGGGTGTCGATTTGTGTAAGTTTGACTGATAGGTCAAAGGTTAATAGTTGGTAGACATGATAACCGTTTTACCTTTTAATGTACCGTCTTTATAATTAGGAATAGGGGCATCGCATATCTAACATGGAGTTGAGAAATCACGTCACTGTGCATGAGATTTGGCAGTTTAAAAAAAAAACCGACATTTTACTTCACTGACCCACGTAATAGATTCACTTTGAATCATGTACGTTTAAAATCTAATTCTTGGTCGGATGTAAATTATGAGTGTAACAATAGATGATGCATTGGCCGAAAAATAATGACGAGTTTTATAAACTTTATTATTTCTCAGTTGCCGTCATAATACACGCGGGGAAGAAAAATAATACTTAATGAAGTCATTAATTTTAGTCTTGACCTGAGCGTGTGTAACGACATATGCTGGACATCCAGCCTCATAGCATGACTGGAGAGGAAAAAAAAGCAGTCGCAGATTAGAATAATTATTACCAATACATTATGATGTACAGATCAGCGTTGACTGTCCCGTATCTCCAACCCTTAAAACAAACAGTGCAAAAAAAAATCAATAGAGTTAATCTCTTTCTCTCTTTACTTTTCCCCCGAGTGTGTCGGTATATTTCTTAATACACATACTGTTGTGTTGGTGATATAGTCATCACAAGAGTCGTGTGATCTACATTTACATTGTATTTACATGTACTAGAATCTCAAGAAAGACATATAAGGGGGGGGGTTACATTTTACTAACACGAAATAAGTATATATTCATTACATTGACCTGTGTGGGGGGGGGGGGGAAGGTGCAGCCAGTCCAATGCACCAGGGGCCCTTGGGAGCTTAAGGGGGGGGAGCACCAACTCCGACTTTTTTGCATATTTATTTAATTGTAAGCGTAAAATGGAAACATTTAATCGATGTATTATATATTTTGGCCATGTGGGCACACAAGCCTGTGTTACACTTGACGAGCCTCTGTTGTCTGTTGGTGGTCCTTTGTTTTATTTCTTATATTAACTTGATGTTTTGAAGGAAAAAAATTTAATTCTATAAAAAAAAATCTCCTGTATATAGTTTGTCATCGAATGATTTAATAATAATATATGTGTGTTGTACAACTCCACCCCTCCCCTTTATCTATGCATTTCTTGAAGTATTCCCGGAATATAATAATTAGATACTGTGTTGATACTGTGTTAGAGAATAGAAAATTATATATATATATATATATATATATATATATATATATATATATATATAGGGACTAACAATTATGGAGAAAATCTTTCATTCACTTTTCAAAATTATTTCCCTATATGTAGCGAAATAATTTTGAAAAGTGAATGATATAGCGAAATAGTTTTAAAAAAGTAAATGAAATATTTCCTCCATAATTGTTAGTTCCCCAATGTTTCACTCTATCTGTTTCTCTGTTTAGAAATTGTTTGTTCCTCTGTGAATGCTAATCCTTATATTTTAATTCAACAATTTCCCTGCTTCGACAGTTTTTTGTTCCTCTTTGAATGTGAATTTTTTTTTGTACTAGTACCCTTTTTTTTTCAAATGTTACTAAAGCAAAACATCTGGGGGTAAATGTGAAATAATTATATTGTAGAGATACGCCAGTTCATATATGTATATATTTTTTTTATATTTTAATAAAAACAAACAGAATATTTTTTCGTGGACTCAGTAAAGTGAATCTTTGGGTTAATAGTTTGAATTACAAGTGATAATTGTTTGACGTTGAAAAACTACAACATTTTTACTGTGTTCGTTCACAACATTGATCTGGCTTAATAAGTTAATTCCTGGATAGCGTCTGTTCTACTTCTGTGTGATGAAACAATTCCCCCTGACTGGCTTCGTTCGCTGACGAGCCTCCTGTTGTTGGAAGTTACGCTCAATGTTTACGGTTTTCACGAGCTCCTTCACGTTGTCATGCCCTGATAGATGGACAGCATGCGACACGCCCCTGGCGAAATGGATGTAGCTGCTATGATGCAATTTTTTACTGACTTTATGGTAAGAGCAAATAAAATACACACACACAAACAAACACACACACACACAAACACACACAAACAAACACACACAAACACACACACACAAACAAACACACACACACACAAACACGCTTACATAAGCTATTCACCAAAAAATTATGTCTCAATTACTCAACCAAAAATCACATCCATCATTTATTAGAGTTTAGCGGAGTGTCGGTGTCACTGACGTTGTCTATAACTGGCCTGTCGCCGTTTGCACACCACACGACATACGTTTGTTAGAGAATAATGTTCAAACGTATGCGTCACATTTACCAAAGTTTTAACAAGGGTAGCCAGAAGGGAAGAAAAAAAAAAAGGGCGACATCCCAGGATTACATAGATGTTGGTAAATTCAGGTTGTTTGCCGCCTGATTGGTTTGTTTGGGGGGGGGGGGGGGTAACGAGTTTGACTCTTAAGATTATTTGAATCAATGGTTTGATTTAGCATAAATAAATATTAGTAAAGTATACATATCTCATTTCTTTATATCAAAACATTCGGGTAGATGGGAATATGTAACGAAATAGACCAACTGTATTTAAAGTATTAGATGATTGAAAAAAAAATAACCCACGGAATATCTTCCTTTTCAGAAAGGGGGGGGGGGTAGGCACTTATTTCCTTTTCCCCCTGCATGTGAACGGCCGTATATCAGGTTACATGTAGAACTGATATAAAACAAATCAACACGGGCCTCTTCGAATTCACTTTCTAGCCTCTGAATCCTTTTTGTTTGTTTTTTTTTTGTTTTAAATGGTCTGCAATAAACAATGATAAAACAAACATCTGAGTAGCCAGATAGACAGAACTGAAAATAAACGGTAAATCCAGTCTTTATGTTAGATTTCCAGTTGCCCGCATTGCAGGATGTTTACGTATTTGAAGAAGAACATCTTCAAAACCTCCTTAATGTTATTTTTTTCCTTGAAACACCTTTCCTTTTTTTTTTGGACTTGTATTTTAATGTCCTGTCGCTGTTTAAACTTTTATGTAAGCCGACACCGCTCACCTGCAGATGTAGTTGTTATTTTTCTGTCTTTGTCATGAAATGTTATATATATATATATATATATATATATATATATATATAAGTGATTTGGGCTCTGCGTTAAATCGAAAGTAAAGAATCAATACAACAGTATTCCAGTTTAAAATACAACCATGGAAAATCGGATCTGCCCGAAACCTGGCCTACCGATCAAGCCTAAGGGGATATAACTCTATGCAAAGGTTTTAGCAGGGTACAGCTAGTATATATATTTTAAATTTCACAAATTATTATCGTTAATGCATTTCAAAGTATTTGTTACGATTGCAATCCCGGCCAAGTTTATGTTTATTAAATGGCGCCATATTGTACACTCAGATTAGCGTGCCACAAGTTTGGGCAGATCCCATAATGGACAGCTCTCCGCTAATATTGGGGTATGCACTCTCTCTATATATATTTATTCACTAAATGTTTGATTGAACATTGTCCTTTTTTTCTTTTTCATTTGATTCGATAGTTTAAACATGAAATATTTCAACTCGGATACCCCCACTGTTAGAACCTAAAGCTGCATAGTTCTCACTGGGTGGATGGTACAACCAGATGCAATCAGATTTACATTCTAAACAATGGTACAATTGGCACTTCCGTCCTCTTAGTTCACATTCTGTGTTAAGGTCGTCTGCAATATTTATACATGCACTGGCACATATGCTGTTTGTGTTTATAATTAATGCACTGACACTTATAATGTTTGTGTGTTGGGTGCTTATAAATGCAATGACACTTACAATGTTCGTGTGTTGGGTGCAGGGTGCTTATAAATGCACTGACACTTATAATGTTTGTGTGTTGGGGTGCTTATAAATGCAATGACACTTACAATGTTCGTGTGTTGGGTGCAGGGTGCTTATAAATGCACTGACACTTATAATGTTTGTGTGTTGGGGTGCTTATAAATGCACTGACACTTATAATGTTTGTGTGTTGGGTGCAGGGTGCTTATAAATGCAATGACACTTACAATGTTCGTGTGTTGGGTGCAGGGTGCTTATAAATGCAATGACACTTACAATGTTCGTGTGTTCGGTATTAGATCTCATTTACTATTGTTACATTTACACACATACACATCGTATTATTTTTTTTTGTTATATACTAAACCGGCTAAGTAGCAAAGTTCCGGATCGAGTATTATTAACTAGTCATAAATTTTAAAATGATTTGATTAAGTATATTTCATATACATTGAAACATCGTTTTTGAAAGCATTTGCAATTGCTGTATACATTGCAAACATTATATACATTATATAACGTAATTATAACGTGTGGATCACATAGGTATTGTTAAGTTTATGCCGTCCATTATCCAGGTGAATAGACTTGGCTTAGCCGCCTTTTGACAATTTAATAAACATGACAGAAATTTTTTTTTTTAAATAAGTCATGGGAAAGGGAAGACCGGAATAATTAAAATGTTCTTACTAAGCAAAATAATAATTTTTTTTTCTAAGCTGCCAACTTTTTTTAATGATTGGGGCCAGTAATGAAAACTAATTGCAATGACTAGCAGCTTTAGCAGCTCCAACGCAATCACTTAATGGCTTTTTTTAAAAGAAGAAATTAAACTTCACCTCATTCATATATAAATAGGTAATTCCTCCCCGAACATGTCCGTTGTCTCGTGAAGGGTTTTAGATTTAGAGGCCGCCGCCGTGTCTAACGTAGTCCCAAAAAGGGCAAAATAAACCTGTCCTCATTGTGGATGAGGCAAGGTGATAGGGATTAGCATAGGGGGGGGGGTTGTCATCCTTCATGTGACATCATGAGATGAAAGGAAACTTAACGAGTACTTCATCTTCCTTGTTTATTTTGGAATGGAAGATGCAATTTTTTTTTTGGTCTTAAAAACTAATAGGATCAGAAACTTAAAAAAAAAAAATACAAAAACATAAAACTAATAACATAGTTGACTGATTGTTGCTTTGTGTGATTGTTGGGTACAAAAATGGAACTGATGAAGAGTCGCTGGTAATAGTGACTATTTGGGTATACTCACAGACACTTTTTTTTGTGTGTGGATAGATAAACTAAGTAACCGTATTGCCCCCCCTCCCCCACACCCCGTCTCCCTTAAGGACCCTCTTTCCAAAGACTATTCCTTTCAAATCTCAGAGGTTTCCCCGACATTGTTACTTTCCTCTAACACCTTCTAATATCTATGGAAATCTCTACCTCAAGAACGGTTACTCTGGTTACCAAGTCATAATTTACCAACTTGAATCCCTCATATGGACAAGGTGAATAATAAATAGAATGACGGTTTAACTAATCTAACATTGAGTCACACACACACAACCCCCCCTCACCCAATTACTCACATCAAGTGTTAGGATGTATCGGATCATATATTTTGTTTTCTATTTTTTTTATTGATGCATTTGAGGCGTAAACACATTCATTGGGTGTGTCAGTTCATCGAACGTTACCCGAGGTTCGTAAAAATAAAAACAAGCAATTAAGCCTGTTCCATTCTGGACACAGGACGTGTTAGCGCATTTTCGTGTTATGTATCAGTACGTTTGTTAGCTTTCAGTAAATATTTGTAAATTTTGGAAATGTTTATAACTTCAATTGTGTAATGCATATATCTGTAAAAAAAAAATATTATAAAGACGTTTCTTTATATTTGAAAAAAAAATATTTTCTCTTAAATCTAACTACAAGTGGTTTGTGGTTACTGAAATAGGACTCATAATTGAAAACATTCGAAATTGTAGTCATTTAATCGTCCGAAAACTCCGTCAATTGTTGCATAGCTCTGATACTTTCAATTAAACTCAGAACACAAGCTTACTATTTCATTTGATGAGTTTCTTAATAAATCTTGGTGAAACTACGTGCTGCAGTATTTCGCACCAAATGAATGGGTTATTGAACGTACAAGGTGTAGAATGGGGCTATATAAATAATATATAAGCCCCTTAGGAGCCCTGAAGCCCGGCCCTCAGAGGTCCTGTCGCGAAATGAACTTTTGATGTACACATGGCAGGCCAAGACCTACAAAATGATATATACATCATGGGTCTAGGACTTATGGTTGCTGAGATATAGGGCGCTCCTTTATTAATATAGCTTATATAGTAAAAAACGGTACTTTATAAGCCCCCCTTTTACGGCCCTCAGAGGTCAGATCGCGAAATGGAAAAAGTCATTTCTTGGCAGGCCAAGACCTACAAAATGATATATGATCATGGGTTCTAGGACTTATGGTTGTTGAGATCTAGGGTGATGACGGACAGACAGACAGACAAAACGGGGGACAATAGAGCATTTTTTTCGAAAATGCTCTAAAAAATATGTTTAGTCTGTGCAGCTCAAGATCGATGACTGCGGTCTTGCGGAAGTCATCGATTTTCTGTAAGTCATCTGTCAGTCCAGTGCGCATAGTGCGCACGTTCCAGCTTGCAATGCGGAGAGCTGGAGACTCCGTCTTTATCTTTGAATGTCTTCCTGGTGCATGTGGTAACGGTCTGCCTGTTGAGCTGCGCTCTAAGCTCCAGGCACCCACTGGAGCAGGCAGGCCGTGGCGGGTCAACACCTTATTGGCCGGGGGCTGCCCAGCTTAAGGCGGGCGGTAGTTGACCGGTGGGACTACGAGGGACCCTCCCACCATTGAAGACAGCCCGTGGCGTCCAGCTCTACGCCAATTGAGCAAGGACTTATAACCCGTAGACTGCTGTCTTCTTGTTTGTGCTCTCGCCGTGAGGCGAGACTGGAGTAACGTCTCCAGAGCGCAGGCCTGGGCAAAGTTTGTGGAGGCCTTGCGCTGCCCAGACAACAGGGCCTCCCTCTCGGCTTTGTCGACGGGGCCCAAGGGGGTGCAAAGCACCACGCTTGGAGACGACTTGGCTGCAGAAGTTGCCGGAAGGACATCGTGAATGGTGTACATCCGTCTTAGGGACCCCGGCTCCTGATTTTTCCTCGGGGTTGACTCCCGAAGCCTTTCCCATTTTTGGGTTAGCCTGCAAGGCAGCAGCGGTTTGAAATCAGGGTTTTCCTTCCCCTAGATGGGTTGCCCTCCCAGGCTGACGAGCCCCAACTGCCCGAAGCGGCTGGTTTTGAGGCGCCAGTGGCCGCCTTTGCCCCTTCTCCTGTCAGTAGAAGCAGTTTCGCCGGGCTTGAAATAAGCCACACGAGCAGGCCAGGAGCTGGACTTAGCTGTCAGAGGCTATATGAGACGCACGCCATGAGGGGAGCATTTTATAGGCAGTGGGAGCTTATCCCCTACCACCACCACCCCGGCTATGACAACCATTGAAACCAAGCAGGGTACAGCTAGTATATATATACTAGTTGCAAGTACCCGGCTTTGCCCGGGTTTAAAATAAGGTTTTCTGTTTACCTTCTGTTTTCTCCCTACCCCCTTTCTCCCTTCCTCTCTCTCCCTCCCTCCATCCCCCTCTCTCCCTTTCCCTCCCTCCCTTTCTCCCTCCCTCCCTCTCCCTCCCTCTCTCCCATCTCTTTCCGTCCCTCTCCCATCTCCCTCTCTCCCCTCTCCCCCTCCGTCTCTCTCCCCCGTCCATCCTCCTCCCTCCTCCTTCCCCTCTCTCCCTCCCCCTCTTTCTCTTTATCTCTTCCTCCCATTTTCCCATCCTCTCCCTCTCTCCTTCCCTCCCCCTCTCTCTCCCTCTCCCTAACCCCTCTCTCCCTCCTTTCTCCCTCCCTCCCCTTTCCACCTCTCTCTCCCTCCTCCCCTCTCTCCCCCTTCCTCCTTCCCTCATTCCCTCTCTCTCTCCTCCCTGCCCCCCACTCTGTATCTCTCTCTCCTCCCTCTCTCCCATCCTCCCTCCCCTCTCTCTCCCTCCCAACCCCCTCTCTCCCTCCCTTCCTTTCTCTCTCCCTCTCCCCTGCTCCCCTCCCCCTCCTTTTCTCCCCCTGTCCATCCCCCCCTCCCTCTCTCTCTCCCCCCTCCCTCCCTTCTACCCTCCTTTCCCTCTCTCTCCCCCTGCCCCCCCTCTCTCTTATCTCTCTCTCTTTTATCTCTCCCTCCCTCTCTCTCTCTCTCTCTCTCTCTCTCTCTCTCTCTCTCTATCTCTCTCTATATATATATATATATATATATATATATATATATATATATTCCTTCCTCAAAATGTACAAATCAGAGAGCATGAAAAAACATCAACAATTCTTTGCATCACAAAGGCACAATACAGCACCAGCGCGCAAGTTCTATTCGATCATCGGGAAATGACGTCACAGAGGAATTTTATTTATGGCGCCGTCGAGATTACTTTAATATAGTAAAATACTAAAATAAAAAAATTAATTACAATTAAACTACCCATCGAGATGAAACGAAACCTGTCCTATAACCTTCCCCATGTAATTATGTGTATGTGTAACAAATTTCACGTTATTTGTTTGTCTGGATCTTGAGTTATAAGGGAACAGACAGACAGACAGACAACAAATGCCTCTTATAAGTATATATATATATACTAGTTGCAAGTACCCGGCTTTGCCCGGGTTTAAAATAAGGTTTTCTGTTTACCTTCTGTTTTCTCCCTACCCCCTCTCTCCCTTCTCTCTCTCTCTCCCTCCCTTCCTCCCCTCTCTCCCTTTCCCTCCCTCCCTCCCTCCCTTTCTCCCTCCCTCTCTCAAATCTCTCCCCGTCCCTCTCCCATCTCCCCCTCTCCCTCTCTCCCCCGTCCATCCTCCCTCCCTCCTCCTTCCCTCTCTCTCCCTCCCTGCCCCTCTTTCTCTTTATCTCTTCCTCCCATTTCTCCCATCCTCTCCCTCTCTTCTTCCCTCCCCTCTCTCTCCCTCCCTAACCCCCCTCTCCCCCTCCTTTCTCCCTCCCTCCCCTTTCCACCTATCTCTCTATCTCCCCCTCTCCCCCTTCCTCCCTCCCTCATTCCCTCTCTCTCTCCCTCCCTTCCCCCTCACTTTTTATCTCTCTCCCTCCCTTCCTTTCTCTGCCTCTCCCCCTGCTCCCTCTCCCCCTACTCCCTCTCCCATCTCCCTCTCTCCCCCTCCTTTTCTCCCCCTGTCCACCCCCTCCCTCCTCTCTCCCCCTCCCGCCCTCCCTCCTACCCTCCTTTCTCTCTCTCCCCCCTGCCCCCTCTCCTCTCTCTCTTTATCTCCCTCCCCCCCCTCTCTCTCTCTCTATATATATATATATACTTATTATTATGGTTTCACACTTCTTCTAAAATCCTTCTTCATTCCTTTACCTTCCTCAAACTGTACACATCAGAGAGCATGAAAAAACATCAACAATTCTTTGCATCACAAAGGCACAATACAGCACCAGCTCGCAAGTTCTATTCGATCATAGGGAAATGACGTCACAGAGGAATTTTATTTATGGCGCCGTCGAGATTACTTTAATATAGTAAAATACTAAAATAAAAAAAAAATTAATTACAATTAAACTACCCATCGAGATGAAACGAAACCTGTCCTATAACCTTCCCCATGTAATTATGTGTATGTGTAACAAATTTCACGTTATTTGTTTGTCTGGGTCTTGAGTTATAAGGGAACAGACAGACAGACAGACAATAAATGCGTCTTATAAGTATATATATATATATATATATATATATATATATATATATATATATATATACTTATTATTATGGCTTCACACTTCTTCTAAAATCCTTCTTCATTCCTTTACCTTCCTCAAACTGTACAAATCAGAGAGCATGAAAAAACAACAATTCTTTGCGGCACAATACAGCACCAGCGCGCAAGTTCTATTCGATCATCGGGAAATGACGTCACAGAGGAATTTTATTTATGGCGCCGTCGAGATTACTTTAATATAGTAAATTACTAAAATAAAAAAAAAATAATTACAATTAAACTACCCATCGAGATGAAACGAAACCTGTCCTATAACCTTCCCCATGTAATTATGTGTATGTGTAACAAATTTCACGTTATTTGTTTGTCTGGATCTTGAGTTATAAGGGAACAGACAGACAGACAGACAACAAATGCCTCTTATAAGTATAGAGATATTAAATTTCACAAATTATTATCGTTAATGCATTTCAAAGTATTTGTTACGATTGCAATCCCGGCCAAGTTTATGTTTATTAAATGGCGCCATATTGTACCCTCAGATTAGCGTGCCACAAGTTTGGGCAGATCCCATAATGGACAGCTCTCCGCTAATATTGGGGTATGCACTCTCTCTATATATATTTAATCACTGAATGTTTGATTGAACATTGTCTTTTTTTTTTTCTTTTTCATTTGATTCGATAGTTTAAACATGAAATATTTCAACTCGGATACCCCCACTGTCAGAACCTAAAGCTGCATAATTCTCACTGGGTGGATGGTACAACCAGATGCAATCAGATTTACATTCTAAACAATGGTACAATTGGCGCTTCCGTCCTCTTAGTTCACATTCTGTGTTAAGGTCGTCTGCAATATGTATACATACACTGGCACATATACTTTTTGTGTTTATAATTAATGCACTGACACTTAAAATGTTTGTGTGTTGGGTGCTTATAAATGCACTGACACTTATAATGTTCGTGTGTTCGCTATTAGATCTCATTTACTATTGTTACATTTACACACATACACATCGTATTATTTTTTTTTTATATACTAAACCGGCTAAGTAGCAAAGTTCCGGATCGAGTATTATTAACTCGTCATAAATTTAAAATGATTTGATTAAGTATATTTCATATACATTGAAACATCGTTTTTTGAAAGCATGTGCAATTGTTGTATACATTGCAAACATTATATACATTATATAACGTAATTATAACGTGTGGATCACATAGGTATATGAAGTATATATATATATATATACATAGGTATGTAAAGTTTATGCCGTCCATTATCCAGGTGAATAGACTTGGCTTAGCCGCCTTTTGACAATTTAATAAACATGACAGATAATCTTTTTTTTTATTAAGTCATGGG
The DNA here is from genome assembly GCA_021962125.1 of Bulinus truncatus. NCBI lineage: Eukaryota > Metazoa > Mollusca > Gastropoda > Planorbidae > Bulinus > Bulinus truncatus. The sequence continues at coordinate 2,298,842 of JAGDYQ010000129.1, forward strand.
AAAGGGAAGACCGGAATAATTAAAATGTTCTTACTAAGTAAAATAATAATTTTTCAAAGCTGCCAACTTGTATGATTGGGGCCAGTGATGAAAACTAATTGCAATGACTAGCAGCTTCAGCTCCAACGCAATCACTTAATGGCTTTTTAAAAGAAGAAATTAAACTTCACCTCATTCATATGTAAATAGGTAATTCTCCCCGAACATGTCCGTTGTCTCGTGAAGGGTTTTAGACTAGAGGCCGCCGCCGTGTCTAACGTAGTCCCAAAAGGGCAAAATAAACCTGTCCTCATTGTGGATGATAAGTGATAGGGATTAGCATGGGGGGTTGTCATCCTTCATGTGACATCATGAGATGAAAGGAAACTTAACGAGTACTTCATCTTCCTTGTTTATTTTGGGATAGAAGATGCAATTTTTTTTGGTCTTTAAAACTAATAGGATCAGAAACTTTAAAAAAAAAATACAAAAACATAAAACTAATAGGATCAGAAACTTAAAAAAAAAATACAAAAACATAAAACTAATAAAATAGTTGACTGATTGTTGCTTTGTGTGATTGTTGGGTACAAAAATGGAACTGATGAAGTGTCGCTGGTAATAGTGGCTATTTGGGTATACTCAGACACATTTTTTTTTGTGTGGATAGATAAACTAAGTAACCGTATTACCCCCCCCCCCTTCCCCCACACCCCGTCTCCCTTAAGGACTATTCCTTTCAAATCTCAGAGGTTCCCCAACATTGTTACTTTTCTCTAACACCTTCTAATATCTATGGAAATCAATACCTCAAGAACGGTTACTCTGGTTACCAAGTCATAATTTACCAACTTGAATGGGGTATGGATAAGGTGAATAATAAATAGAATGACGGTTTAACTAATCTAACATTGAGTCACACACACAACCCCCTCACCCAAATACTCACATCAAGTGTTAGGATGTTTCGGATCATATATTTTTTTTTCTATTTTTTTTTTTATTGATGCATTTGAGGCGTAAACACATTCATTGGGTGCGTCAGTTCATTGAACGTTACCCGAGGTCCGTAAAAAAATAAATAAAGGTATTGGTTTTGGAGGAGGGAGAGTGCGGATGGGTTTGCAAGGGAGAATAAGTGAAGGGAAAAAAACTCAAGAACATTTATATATCACGTTCTCCCTTGACTTTAACTAGAGATTACGCCATCTTTATCTCCCTTGTTTTATACAGACAACATTCATTTTAACACCGTCTTACTTGACATCTTATCTAACCCCCCCCCCCCAAACTACCCATGCTGTACTTATTTTATAACAGCCTCCACTTTTTTTAATTTTTCATCATGCTCATGATTACTCTCCAGCCCTGCTTTCCCCAAACTGTCCTTTACTTTTTTATTTTAAGTCTAAAAGGTAAAAAAAAAAAATATTACAAAGGGAGATAAGAAAGGCTTTCTGCCACCTGGATTACCACCCTTGTCTATCCTCGTTACATCAACACTTCCGCGGCTATTGCCACTTTAGTCTCTACACAGCCAATGAACATGCACAGCGCATCATTAAATATCCGTCATACGTTATTTGTCAATGTATTTATAGACTGACACATTGTTCACAATACTTATCAAACTAAAAAAAAAATAAAACACTTTTTGTATTTGTGTAACTTCTATCGTTTATTTCTCCCGAATGGACCATATTATTTCAACAATATTTCTCGGTTGGCACTACTCTCTTTTTGTCTTGTTTTCGCCTCAAAGTTATCGCTATATTATCCAATAACCCATCTATAACAGACGTGTTTTAATTCATTGTTTTAATTGACTATAAGCAGAGACTGTCTAATACATAGGCAAGCCCCGTAGCGTGAAAATTCTACAGCAGGGGTCAGGCCTAAAGCGGGCAGGAAATAAATGTTACTAAGTAGAGCAAACAAGCAGAGGGGTCAAGACAAAACGCAGGGGGCCCCTGGCCCACCCGCACGCTATGGGCCTGTACATAGGTATACGAAGTGACCGTTAAGTGACCCCCGCACTGCCCCATTGGGCCCCAAAATATTTCTAAAAGCCCCTGCTCAGGACATAACAACCTTCTCTTACTGTAAGATTACCAATTTAATAGGTTCTTTACTGCTAGTGAGAAGTAGTGCGTTAACACACGTAAATTTAAAGAATTACTCTGAAGACACATTAACCCCTTGACCCCCAGTATTTTATATTTTTTTTTGTTTCAAATTCCCAATGTTTTTGGTGTTCATTCAACTTGTAACCGTGTGTTGTAATGTATATGTCACACCTCGCTTGTCAGGGCCATGTATCCAGAGAGAGAACGTATCATGTTTTAACACACGTTGTTGTTGTTACAGCCCGTTAATACACTTTGAACCAACATAAAACAATAAAAAAAAAATGAAGGCATTTGAATTGTTGTTTCAGGTTGCTAAATTTTTTTTTTCTATTCACACCCACCCCCTCCTTACACACCCACCACTCGCCCATCTTCAGCCCGGGAAACTTTTCTTCTGGCAAGGCAGAATAAAAAAACCCAATGTTTTTCTTCGGGTTACGTCAAACAAGTTAATTAATTTTTTAGCGCGTAGCATTAATTTTAATTTATACAAATATTATTGTTATTGTTAGAATAAGCTATACTGCAGCTAAGGAAAAAAATGTTTTTATTTTTTTATTATTATTAATCTGGGACCGTTCTTAAATAATATAACGCAAAAATGATGTAAAGTTTCCCCCCTCCTCAATCAACACAATAACAATAAATAACAAATATCTTGATCCTATCCTAATTATCCCCCCCCCTTCCCCCCCCAAGTTCCTCTTCAAATGATTGTTTCTGATCATTTTTTTAAACAATTTGTTTTTAGTGATGTATCCATGCGTAAACTTCAATCACTCTCCTTCGATAACAGTTTAAACCGGACACCTCTTCCCACATACACACACACATACACAAGCATATACGCACCCCCATGCGTTATATGATATGTGACTGGTCCCTTACTTTCTAATACGTAAGAGGTCGATGGTAATTATCGTATCTCAATACATAATATCGCTCAAATGCAAAACGGTATTATTATTGTATGTTATTGAGAATTGAACTCACGTGTATGGATGTATTAAGTCTGCGTGTGTAACAAACAAATATACATTTTTATTGTATTGATTTATTTTTTAAGTAAAATAGTGTAATCCTAAATAAGTAAACAAACACGCCCCTTACACAATTTCACTATATGCAGGTAAATAATGAAACACCTGTCCATCGACATTTTTTCTACACAACAGTAAGGGTCCACCCTGTTGATGTTTTTATTATGACTAGTTTTTTTTTTTTTAATTTATTCCTTCGCTGGTCTTGAGAACTACTACATACATGTACATGAAATATAAAGACTTCTGGTATCTGGGTATTGATTACATAAACATACTTCTAATAGAGGGTGAAAGTGTTGGTATTGATTAGTTAGTTACTCGTATTTTTTTTTTTATTTATTCTTTGTCCATGATTTCATATTTTGTGTCCATTCTATTTCCGATTTAATATGTCCAGAATTGTTAACGTTCAACTGAACATTTTCACTGTTGGGCTGATTTTTTTGTTTCGTTGTTATCTTGAATCCTTATAATCTCGCAGTAGTTTATCATTATCGTTTTATGTAGATAAAAAAAAAGTATTATAACCGTTTTAAATTTATTTACCTGTGCAGGTAACAATTTGCTCGCCAGATTATTGACGTCTTCCACTTAGTTTCTCTCACTCTTAATCTCGAACCGTGTTTCTTATTTTCTTCTCTCGTGCCGTCAGCTCTATTGAACATTGATTTGGATTGTTTAGAAAGTCTGAAACATTATTACAGTTTCCGTACACTGACAGAAGTACTCATGAAGAAACATGTTTATATATATATAATATATCTTAATCTTTTATTAAATAATAAATTGTCAATGTATTGATGGTATAAAAAAAATTGTGTGATATATCTTTATTTCTTTTTGCCATTTATCATTTTTTCGACTCTTTAAGATGGATTTTATTTTATTTCGAGAGCGCAATATTATTTAAAACTTGAATTTGTATTTATTTCAAACGAAAAAATTTTAGTATGACGATAGCAAACATCATAAAAAATGTGGCGAATGTTTCTTTTTTAAAATATTAATTACAGACTTGAAAAGTGTTTAATACTGCTCTTATATCTGAATTTGTATTAAAAAAAGAAATACGTTTTAATGCTTGTAACACGTTATTACAGTTGAAGATTATTTGTTATGCGGATTTGTACACGTCAGCGTTTGGCTGCTTACAAAACTACCGGGGCCTGTAACATAAAGGGGATGTTACTTCCGTCATGTTATGACAACTTGGACAACTTGTCATGCATCCATCACACTAGACCCATTTCCCTGTGACATTTTTCATTGTCTACATTTGTCTCATTAAGAGCTGTCCTCGTGTGTGTGTGTGTCTATCTGTGTGTGCGCGTACAAATACAGCAGATAGCGTTACATGTACATCACCTAGAAACGTATGCAGCTCGTCCTATAGAGCAGAGGTTTTCAACCTGTGGTCCGCGGACCCCTGGGGGTCCGCGAGGATCTTCAAAGGGGTCCGTGGGCAAGTCAAGAAAAGTAGTGCTTGGTTTGGTTGATTGGTTAGTTTTTAGATAAACAAAGAATACTAGCTATGCCAATGTTTCAGGCACAAACAACAATGTGCAGAATTGAAAACTTCGCTGGTATTTCCTTATATTTTCGTCTGAAGTCTGAACTTGACTGCATACTACATGTACTTGTGCAATGAGTTTTTAAGTCATGTCATCTTGGCATATTTCTTACTTACTGAGCTCTGACATCACTGTAAAACATCCGGATCTGCGCAAGCGTGTGTATTGTTGATAAATAGTCTGGTTAATCAGTGATTGCAATTATAATTATAATAATCTTAGATAAAACTTTTTGATATCAAATTGCTGGTATACACTTCGCATGTTAATTTAAAATAACACCCATAAATTGTTTTGGTTCGAAGTAGATTTTTCGTAAATTTTTAATATGAAAATAGGCCTCAGGGATCATAGGGATTTTTCGCTAACGCATCGTTGAAACGGTGCGAAATTCTAGCGATGAACCCATGCATGAACATATTGTTCTAGTCTGTTGTCTTGTGACTTGCTTATGTGACAAATACTTTTTAAAATGTTACTAAACAATTCAAAATATTTGTATTTGTTTTATCATAGCAGTCGATTTAATTTTAAAATTTGAGTTTTCGTCAAAAGAATAATTACCTCCTCTAGCCCTCTCTATCCTGAAACTTTGCCTCTATTTTTTTCCCCTGAGATCTGAGAAAACGGGACTAAACTGTCATTTGTTTATCAAAATTTGTAACAGTAAACTGTCCAAGCCTAGTAGAATGGATACATTTGTATAGAGGAAAATTGAAAAGAACCTGGAAGATTCAGATGATCAAGCAACCAAAGACGAACGAAAACGAAAACCGCGCAAGTATAATCCAGAATATATATCATTCGGCTTCACCGCAGTGGGGACCGATGCTGACCAACCTCTTTGTGTCGTGTGTTGCAAACATCGAGCGGTGCGATGAAGCCTGCGAAATTTAGGCGCCATTTGACCACAATGCATTCGAAACTTGCCAGTAAAGTGAAGGAATACTTTGAGAGGCAGAAAGAGCTCTATTTGAAACAGAAAGGCAAACTGATGTGCACTTCTTTGAATAAGAAAGCTCTTTGAGCGTCGTGTTTGGTTGGTAGCATTGCAAATAGCGCGTTCCAAAAAAACTCACACAATTGCAGAGGATATAATTATACCGGCAGCAAGTGAGATGCGTCAAGTCTATCTAGGAAAGGAATACAGTCAAAAACTGAAAACCATTCCACTGTCTGAACACAGTGAGCAGACGAGTTGTCGACATGTCTGAAAATGTTCGCTGCCAACTGATTGCACGCCTTCAGCATATCAGATTTGCAATTCAGCATCATGAAGGTACAGACATTGCGAATGCAGCTCAATTGTTGGTTTACGTTCGATACTGTTGGGCAGGTGAAACTGTGGAAGGCTGTTTGTTCTGCAAGTTGCTGCCGGGATGTACAACCGTGAACCTTTCCGTGTAACTGATGAATTTTTTTTTGAAGAATCAGGACTGGCCTGGACACAATGTGTTGGCATGTGTACGGACGGCGCTGCTTCAATGACTGGTCGTAAGTCTGGCTTAGTCGCACAAGGGAAACAAGCAGCGCCTCACAACCCCCCTGTTTGATTCACAGCGAGGCCTTGGCGGCAAAGGACATGAATGAAGAGCTTGCTGTAGTGCAAAGTAAGCACAACCTTACCATTTAACAAAAAACTGTGTAACAGACATACCAGTAGAATAAATCGGTGATTGTTTCATTTTTTGGATATATAGCTATTTCATATGTGAAATGACTTTTACATGTTTTGCGCGTAATTTAGGCTAGGCCTACAGTTTAGTAGAATTTAAGTAGGTTGTATCTGCAAACGTGAGGTACGAAAAGTTGAGGCCTGGGCGCCTTCGGCTATGGGGGTCCGCCACCCGAGCTTGGAATGTCTGTGGGGTCCGCAGCATAAAAAAGGTTGAAAACCTCTGCTATAGAGAGAATATCAGCGGTTTTATGTAGAACTTGTGGGGACCGACTGTCTTAGTGCAGTTGGCTGTACTGGTGGCTGTACTGGTGACTGTACTGGTGGCTGTACTGGTGGCTGGACTGGGAAATGGAAGTCTTTGCGGGTTGTTGTTGTGTTTTAGAAAGGGGGTGAGGGGTAAAAGTCATTGGTGTTGGACGAATTCATTTCTCCAAAGTCTTTCTAAATACCGCTTAAACATTTGGGTTGTGCAATCGTAAACTCTTACGTAAAACTTTTCAGTGATAGTCGATTGTGAAATGTATTTTAAAAAGGGACACCATATCAGTTAAGATATCCAAATTTAACTTACATCTATTTTTTTTGTAATATATATATATATATATATATATATATATATATATATATATATATATATATATTCAAAATTCATGCAAGTTTGTTTCTCAAGTACTCTGTTTATTTGACATGCCTTTGAACTTTGAATATAAACATATGTTTACATGACTTTGATTCTCTTTTGTTTTTTCAAGATAAGAGGGATAAATAAAATTAAACACTGCTTGTTTCCTTTCTTTAATTCTTTGTTTCGTCCATGCTATATTATTTCCATAGTTCAGACGTGCCAACTAAACAAGGGCGGCACATTGTAGCCAAAAGTTGAGCTTCATTTCGCCTGTTTTGGAAACTTCTCTGAAAGAAGTTGACATTCTATCCACTCAGACAATATCGAAACAATGTCTGTTGCATCCCTTACCTCCCCCCCTTCCCCCCTCATCTTGTATCATTTTATCTTTCTCTCTGTCTGGGCTCCGTCCAACCCAAGACCGGCATTGTCGGGCTTGTTGTCTTATTGCCGTGTTTCAAACTTTCCCTCTTGCTTTGATCTCCTAACCATAATAGAATATAAATATTTTTTTTTTCACGCCTGTCGTAACCAACATTTTTTACCCAGATTCTTTCTGAGATGTTTCGGTGGCTCTGAAAGCAACAAATTTGAAATGGGGGTTTTCCCCGGAAAGGGATGCGTGTTAGGCAGTGGGGGTGGGGGGATGGGTGCTTTAGTCTGCTGCTTAGTCTGTCTATACGTAGGTATTGCCCTGTACACCAACCCCGATAACTTGAGTCATTTAAATTTTAAACTGCTTGAACTATCAATGTATGACTTGGTACGACTTGATTGGCCCAACCCACTATCACTGCATGTAAGGACGATTCACATTGTTCCCTTAAGAAGTAATTATGTTGCAGTCGACATCTATGAGCGGGGGCCATGTCATCTTTATACAAATCGTGGAACAATTCTTCTTTTTTCTTAATTTTTCTTGTAACTATCGGTTTGTGATCTCTTCAGCATCCGGTAATAAGGCCCTTTAAAACTGTATTCATCTGTCAAACGTGAGTCTGAAAGAAGAAATATTTTGATATAATATATAACAATGCAAGAAGAGAATAATTCTGATGATTAAAACATAAAAATAATAGAAATGGGGACAAAAAAAAAACATCATTAGCCTTGGTTACTAGATAAAAAAGTAAGTTATGTTTAGCCACACGTAAACTTCTTTCTGTCACTCAGTTCTGTTTAGCCACAAGTAGACTTCTTTTTATCACTCAAGCCACGCAGATTTTTATCATGGGCCTTTATGACTCAATGACTCGCCTTACAGTATCAATATTAAATAACTGCATCACCCCCCCCCCCCCCCCAAAAAAAAACCTCTTATCCCCCCCCCCCCCATAGAAAAAAGTTGAAAAATTATTTATTTTTCGCTGAATACAAATGTAAAGAGGATTAACATTTACGTTTACTTTTAAAAAATAAAATTCATTTAATTTACATTAATCATGTAAATTAGATAACTGGCAAAATAACTTAATTTGCTTCATTTTTTTTTTCTTTTTATATTCTACTATTTCTTTTCTCTTTATTCTTAAACTGTTTTTCTCAAGGGACAGAGATAATCCACTTTTAAATAATCCATATAGTTTGTCCCGCTCTTGTCTGTTTTGTGAAGATTGAAAAAAAAAATAAACTTATAAAAACTCAACATTGTAATTCCCTTTAGAAAAATAAAAATATAAAAACAACATAACAGTCACACTGACTTCTGTTAAAAGTATTTGTGTCCTGTAAAAAGTTCAAACCAATAATTAAACTCTTCATCACGCAAATAAATTAAAGGCAATAAGCTGTACAGTGTACAGTCAGTGAAACACGAGGCACTTGATGTGTGTAAATAAAACACATTTTTAAAAAAAATAGATCAAACAATCACATGTAAGCTAATTACATGTAGGCCTTTTAGAAGTTAATTACATGTAGGACTGCATAAGTTAATTACATGTAGGCCTGTATAAGTTAACTACATGTAGGCCTATATAAGTTAATTACATGTAGGCCTGTATAAGTTATACACACTGAAACAAGAATCGTGTGCATGATTAAAACAGTTTGATAAATGTGCGGCAGACATGGATTTAATCTTCTTAAAAACTTTCCTCGTTTTGGATTTATTACATTTTTTTTTTATATATATAACGCCGTGTCCTACCTGCTCGCTCATCGGTACAATAATGAATCAGATTTCATTCTTCAGCCGTATAATTCTTTAAATCTCAACTAGTGATACGCGTACCCAAAGGGGGGGGGGGGTGTGCAGGGAAAGCTTATGTAGAGGTACGCTGGGACATATAATTTTTGTTTAAAACAACCAAGAACGGTCGTGTGAGGTGTACCCGTGGACATACTTTCACAACTTTTTGGGGTACAGTCGCGATAAAGGTTGAGACCTGCGGCTTTAAACCACACACTGTATAAGAGAAAGGTTTCCTAACTTACAGATACCAGAGATGAGCGGACAGCGGACGCGTCCGCTTGCGGACGCAGATCCGCAGACTTTTCCGAATCCGCGGACTGACAGCGGACGCTTCGTATGGTTAAGTTGTGGACTCGCGGACTGACGCGGATCTTCTTTAGCGTTACCATAAAAAAAATTCAAGTCATTTAAACAACTAAATTTCAGCAATGCGGACGCGCGGACTGACTGCGGACCAATGTTGTAAGATTCTGCGGACGCGGATGCGGACGCGGATCATTGATAGAAATCCGCGGACGGACGCGGACGCTAAATTTCAAGATCCGCACACCTTTGACAGATACCTGTGTATACCATATTGTATTATTTCTTAAAAGGAATCGAGTTTATTTTTTTCTCTCTTGATATACATAACCACATGGTCCATGATATGGACATTAATTTTATTTTACAGAGAGAAACAGAGAGAGAGAGAGGCGCACTCTCTCAACATATGGGCAATAACTAGCGCTGTTGTCGCCTCCCGGCAGGGGCCCTCTAAAATATCACCCCATTCCTGTATAATATAAGTGAAAATACCGATACTTACTGGCTGGAAAATCAAATCAATATTACCAAACACCGTCAAGCCCTTTAAATTGTATAATTAATTAGTTTTCAATGAACATCAATTCTTACGACTTTCTGACAGAACTTGGGCAATTTTAGTCCTATTTTTTTTTAAATACATAAAAAAAAATAGTATTGATTTATCGCAGGATTAAATAACAAGAGACCTGATTTAATTTTCTGCTTAATGATTCATTGTTTAGAACCTCTCCACCCACCCACCATCATCTCGTCGCACAGAACACAAATTCGTATTAGAATAGATCATGAATTATTAATTTATTTCACGGGAAATAATAATGAGGGGAATATGTGTAGGTTTGGTTGGGGATTGGGGGGGGGGGGTGTTTGCACGATGGTGACAGAGAGATGATAGCAGCCTACATGTCACAAATGGATGCTGACAGCGCGGTGTCAACACGTCACCCTCTTATGTCACTACCGTTCATGTGTTTCGTTTAGGACTGAAAGATGACCCGAGTTTTGCAGTGGTTCTCATTACTGTATGGTGGGGACCTTATAAAAAGCGAACAAAAACATTACATTTTACCAGTAGCTTTTATTTTTCATAGTATATCTTTGCAGATGAGTTAAAAAGAAAATGTGATGAACCTTTTAAAGACACCGAGATGAAACTTTGTTATGTTGGCTGTTGTTTTTTATAGTAACGGAAAAAAAAAAAGATTTGGTTGATTCATTGTGTGTTGCAGATATATTTACTATAAATCTGTCTCTGCTACGTGATATCAGACTCAGACCTGTCTAAAGTAAAATATTTGTAAATGTATAGCCGAGTGTGTCATTCAGACCGGGATTTAGATTCAAAACAAGAGCAGGGATTCATTAATTGTTTTCGTTTCTCGTTCGCTTTACAAGATACACCATTGTATCTAAAATGGTCCATTTATGAGAAATTAATTGGTTGTCGTTGTTTTAAACTGCAGACCTAGCCATATCTGTGTGCATGCTTACATTAAGAGTTCTGACTGCACTGTGTGCATGCCTACATTAAGAGTTCTGACTGCACTGTGTGCTAGCTTACATTTAGAGTTCTGACTACACTGTGAGCTGGCGTACATTTAGAGTTCTGACTGCACTGTGTGTTAGCTTACATTAAGAGTTCTGACTGCACTGTGTGTTAGCTTACATTAAGAGTTCTGACTGCACTGTGTGTTAGCTTACATTAAGAGTTCTGACTGCACTGTGAGCTGGCGTACATTAAGAGTTATGACTGCACTGTGTGTTAGCTTACATTTAGAGTTCTGATTCACTGTGAGCTGGCGTACATTAAGAGTTATGACTGCACTGTGTGTTAGCTTACATTTAGAGTTCTGACTGCACTGTGTGTTAGCTTACATTAAGAGTTCTGATTCACTGTGTGCATGCTTACATTAAGAGTTCTGACTGCACTGTGTGCTAGCTTACATTTAGAGTTCTGACTGCACTGTGTGCTAGCTTACATTTAGAGTTCTGACTGCACTTTGAGCTGGCGTACATTAAGAGTTCTCACTGCACTGTGTGCTAGCTTACATTTAGAGTTATGACTGCACTGTGAGCTGGCGTACATTAAGAGTTATGACTGCACTGTGTGTTAGCTTACATTTAGAGTTCTGATTCACTGTGAGCTGGCGTACATTAAGAGTTATGACTGCACTGTGTGTTAGCTTACATTTAGAGTTCTGACTGCACTGTGTGCTAGCTTACATTAAGAGTTCTGACTGCACTGTGTGTTAGCTTACATTTAGAGTTCTGACTGCACTGTGTGCTAGCTTACATTAAGAGTTCTGACTGCACTGTGTGCTAGCTTACATTTAGAGTTCTGACTGCACTGTGAGCTGGCGTACATTAAGAGTTATGACTGCACTGTGTGTTAGCTTACATTTAGAGTTCTGATTCACTGTGAGCTGGCGTACATTAAGAGTTTTGACTGCACTGTGTGTTAGCTTACATTTAGAGTTCTGATTCACTGTGAGCTGGCGTACATTAAGAGTTCTGACTGCACTGTGAGCTGGCGTACATTAAGAGTTATGACTGCACTGTGTGTTAGCTTACATTTAGAGTTCTGATTCACTGTGAGCTGGCGTACATTAAGAGTTTTGACTGCACTGTGTGTTAGCTTACATTTAGAGTTCTGACTGCACTGTGTGTCAGCTTACATTAAGAGTTATGATTCACTGTGTGCATGCTTACATTAAGAGTTCTGACTGCACTGTGTGCTAGCTTACATTTAGAGTTCTGACTGCACTGTGAGCTGGCGTACATTAAGAGTTATGACTGCACTGTGTGTTAGCTTACATTTAGAGTTCTGATTCACTGTGAGCTGGCGTACATTAAGAGTTATGACTGCACTGTGTGTTAGCTTACATTTAGAGTTCTGACTGCACTGTGTGCTAGCTTACATTAAGAGTTATGTCTGCACTGTGTGCTAGCTTACATTAAGAGTTATGTCTGCACTGTATATATACATATATATATATATATATATATATATATATATATATATATATATATATATATATATATATAATAGTAATGCACTCATCCTCCTGCACTCGCCTTGTCCTCGTCTCTTCATGTATGCCACCAGCTCATCTTTGGTCTCTTATTACAGTCTCCAGCCACTGGTTTCATATAATCCCAACCCACATACCAATAAATAAGTCATTTTTATATCAGACGACATTACCCGACCGGGCCCTGCTTTCTATTCCAAAGGGAACAGGCCCCTTACATGGGTTCTAGTTTCATCTTCCTTCCGGCGTCCGTGATCTTTGTTCACACCTATTTTAATTTAATGCGTAATGCATTTTTTCCCCTGACATAACCTGCTGTCGTTGCTTACATTTGTTCGACTTTCCCCATTCCCCTTGCACTAGCTATTGTTGTTGCATTTAAAACTGGACGATATAAATAATAACGAAAGTTGACTGCAGTGTTAAGCTCATCCCTCGTCACGTGACCTTCCAGCCCTTCCCGCCCAGAAACATTTGTTTAAAAAAATTGAATTACTATTGTTATTATTTTTTTGATATATTATATACTTTTTATTTTTATTATGCCTGGGTGTCACCGAATGTATGTCAATGACAACAGATGACATTAGGTCATGCACCCCCCCCCACCATCACCACAATCCCAAGGTCTGACACAACAGAGTGTGCATCCCGGAAATAATGTCACTCCGGTATATCTCTATTGTGATATATTTATAACAGTAAAAGTTATATATCATCATATGGTCAAAACCCGTCACACTGGCGTTGTTGTTCGTCTGTGTGTAGTATATACAGTAACACCGCCTCCTGAAATATCTAAAGGGAGGACCCCCCCCCCCCCAATCTGGTTAGAGACGTAGCCTGTCATGACCGTAGTCGTATTGATGAACGTGTCGCACCGATTCGGGTCCTCCCCCCCCCCTAACTTTGCGAAACGGTCTAAATGCACTGGTCCTCAAAGTGTAGACGAAGACCCGGACGAATTCTGCGTTGATCGAAAACAGAGCTGAAAATGTGTAAATCAATCGATCGAGGAAATCATCTGTACACGATTACAACTCCCTGTATATTGCAAATCTTGAAGTGCGTTCATCTACAAAGTATAATGGTGCATATATGCATTGGCGCCGAGAGCCAACGCGGGCCCCCCCCCAGGGCAGGACATCATTGCGGGCCCCTTAATAAACAATGAGTCGTGAAAAAAATTGATTGACATGGTCGGGGCTGCCGGGCCCCCTTTATGCCCCCTTACAGATGCGGTCCCCCCTGGCAATGACCCTGCCCCCCCCCCTCATCTCGGCGGCCCTGCAAATATGTATAAAATTAATTACGCCTTTTATTTTCTGTTGTTGCTTTGTTTTTTCCGTAGTTTTGCTTGACAGTTGGGGGTCGCGAAAACTAAACAAGTTACCAAAGAATTTGTCAAGCAAAAAAAAAAGTGTGAGAACCACTGGTCAAATCCCATGTTCGGGTCCATAATCCACGTTTAATTTTAACCCCAATGTCTTCGATCTTGGTGACGTCAACGATGCAATTAAAACCATTGTTTTTTGTTTGTTTTTTGTTGTGAATTTATTTATATTCACATTATCATTTAATTTTAAAGTCATGTCCTTTATTTTACTGTCTCATTGTAAATTATTCCCTGTTGCGGTACTGTAAACATTTATACAATTTTTTTTTTTGAAGGGGGGGGGGGCTCTGTTGAGAGGAAACATTATCTCTGTCACTGAGCCGTATAGAAAATATAACACCGGCCAACCGCTGGTTAGCACGTAATGCCAGTTGTTGTTTTGTATGTTGTGCGTCTGTATATGTGTATGTGTGTGTTTGTGTGTACGTGACTGTCAACCTATGGGGTATACCGAAACAGCGCTGTAACATTGTGACGAGAATGTTACATTTTGTAGGATCAAACACGTTTAAGGGTATGTGTTGGGGGGGGGGGGGAAGGGTTGGTAACAATGCATCAATCCAGTAAAATGCCTTCACCCCGATTAAACGGTTGGTAAATTATATTTTCACTTGATCCAAATTTTTTGTTTCCGATGTTTTTTTTTTTTTAATAATATTTATCAGATGAAAGAAATAGTGCATTGGATCCAAGATTTCTGATGACTTATTTTAAGGGGGGGGGGGGAAATAGTTCTGAGCGGCTGAGAAATTTTTTAAAACTCTTTCAGCTGCCCCCCCCCCCCCCCCCCCCATCCCACGATCAGTGTTGACAGATTGTGCTACTTTATGCCAAATCGATCCATTTTATAGCCATGCGCTACAGAAAAATCGTTCCATTAGTGGTTTATAGGATCTAAGATATTTCATCTCATCCTTACAGGGACTTCACACACCTGGAGTAAAAAGTAAAAATTATTGACGGGTCGATACCGAATTGTTCACGGATTCCAATATAATTACATGATATCAATTGAAAGAATTATACATAGACTTCACATGACTTCAAGTCTACATTTTACCTTGTTGGAAAGATACATTTGTGTTGCGGGCGGGGGGATGACACTATATTTTGTTTGGAAGAGCTGGCAGTTGGGTTTTATATTGTGAAAGAGGGGGTTGGGTTTTATATTGTGAAAGAGGGAGTTGGGTTTTATATTGTGAAAGAGGGGGTTGGGTTTTATATTGTGAAAGAGGGAGTTGGGTTTTATATTGTGAAAGAGGGAGTTGGGTTTTATATTGTGAAAGAGGGAGTTGGGTTTTATATTATAAAAGAGGGAGTTGGGTTTTTTTGTTGTGAAAGAGGGAGTTGGGTTGTGTGTTGTGAAAGAGGTGTTGGGTGTTATGTTGTGAAATAGGTAGTTGGGTTGTGTATTGTGAAAGAGGGGTTGGGTTTTATGTTGTGAAAGAGGGGGTTGGATTTTATGTTGTGAAAGATGGGTTGAATTTTATGTTGTGAAAGAGGGGTTGGTTTTTATGTTGTGAAAGAGGGTGTTGGATTTTATGTTGTGAAAGAGGGTTTAGGTTTTATGTTGTGAAAGAGGGGTTGGTTTTTATGTTGTGAAAGAGGGGTTGGGTTTTATGTTGTGAAAGAGGGAGTTTGGTTTTGTGTTGTGAAAGAGGGAGTTTGGTTTTGTGTTGTGAAAGAGGGAGTTTGGTTTTGTGTTGTGATAGAGGGAGTTGTGTTGTGAAAGAGGGGTTAATGGGGCATAGATCACGGGTGTGTTCATGTTGTCACAGGTGTAGCCCGACAATTAAAAACAAATGGTTCGTTGTGTACACAGCCCTTGACGTCTTCAGTATACATTGAAGATCTTGTTGAGGGGGGTCAGCCACACTTTTTGTACATGTGACCTGTCTCCTTTTGTTCTTCGGTTCCGCTCCGCTTCAGTTATTTTTGTTTATCACGGGCTTAAAAGTCTTATAAAAATGGTCAATTTTTTTTTTAGCAATTTGAGATACTGTTGTAGAATCTATAAACTTTGGAGTTTGTTGGGTGGAATGCCCCCCCCCTTTTTTTCTCCTTCTATTTCAACCCCCCCTCCCCCCGGATTGTCGGCATAGAAGTGGAGTCTACGCATTATTAGCCGCTATAGAGGCACTAGACTTAGGACTCTGGGAGCGACAACCGGCATTCAAGTCAAGCCTGTAATGTCCATTCCCCTCCAACCTAAACCACCCTAACCCAAGTCCACACAGTAAAAGATCTATTTTGTTTTACCATTATTTTATATTCGCTCTTTCTTCTTTGTATCATACTTTGATTTTGGCCCAGTGATGCCATGGAATTTTGGTTTAAAAAAAAATTACTTTTGTGTTCCTTATGAACTTTTTTGTGTTTGTTTGTAGCAAATGGTCTAAAAAAATACCCCCATCCGCAAAAATATGCGCGGCAAAAATATGCGCGATCTCGTAGAACTGTTCTGGTGCTTTTTATTATTTTTCTTTGCTCATCCATTTATCGCTTCTTTCTTGCCATCACTTATCTCTGCTGTCCATCCTGGTGTCACACCTGAATATAAAAACTAAAACCTCATCTTGAGATACACATCCCTGTAACTAAACCCCCAATATTTGAGATGCTAACTTCCTTTTCTAAGTCTCGTCTTACAATATAAAAACAAATGTACACATTGTAATAATACAGACTCAAAGCTGCGTCAGACTGCAGGACGTATATGTGTCAAAAGTTGATATTGTTTGTTGTGTACCGTTCTGCTCCACTTCACGCCTTTCATAAACTTGGGTGGTGGTTGGGGGTGGGGTGGGTGGGTGGTGGTGAGACTAACTAGATCTCGACTATAACTTGAGTGATTACTTACAAGTTTCTTATTACACCACTAACATCTGTCTTCTTTTTAATCCAAACATTGTGCTGTGCCGCGTCTTTATATGTGGGTATATGTATGTGTGGGACAATATGTCTTTGTATGTGGCTGTGTGTGTATATGTGGGCCCATAGGTCTTTGTATGTGGGTGTATGTATGTGTGGGCCCATAGGTCTTTATGTGGCTGTGTGTATGTATGTGTGGGCCCATATGTATTT
>JAGDYQ010000129.1:2316381-2340693 GCA_021962125.1 Bulinus truncatus
TCTGTTGTAAACAAATCAGCCAGTAAGCCAGATGTTTTTAACCAAACAAGCCAAAATCTTCAACAGAAGCTGCTAAAAAGCCGCTTGGTAAATTAGTATTTATTAAAAAGTAATTTGTCTGATATCCACATTTTAATATTAGAGAGTTACGTACATCACCAAACATTAACTATTTTTAACCAAACAAGCAAAAATCTTCAACCGAAGCTGCCAAAAAGCCGCTTGGTAAATTAGTATTTATTAAAAAATAATTTGTCTGATTTTAATATTAGAGAATTATGTACATCACCAAACATTAACTATTTTTTTACGATTTAAAAGTAATTGTTTTGATAAAGAAAGTTTTAAAAAAGTTACTTATAGTGTCAACGAACAGTACTTTGGTAATCAATGTACATTAGGGTGATAACTATTTTCATTATTTTTCGTAACGAAACTGAAACCCCTCACATTCGAGGAACAATTATATGTAGATGACAGTAGTAACATTAATTTTTTTTAAATTGAAAAAAGTTCCCCTATTTTTAATTTTTCGTTCACATATCGCGCAGTTTGAGACTCGCCCCAGCTTGGGGTGAGTTCACAATATATAACTATTTCATTATTGTTATAACTTCTTTTATTTTCTGTTTCAGGTGCAAATATATAATATATATTCTGAATATTTTAGAACATTGTGGAATATTTTTGAATATTTTGGATAAACTATCTCGTTTTCAGTGCAAGATTGCAAGTCTTACCGTCAGGATAGTGAAAGTAGATAGACATGGATAGATAGAAAGACATATTGTTAGACAGATAGACAGATAGGCTAAACAATCTCACACGGATGCCTACAAACCGTCAAATTCTTGGAAACTTCACTTTTCTGTTCAATAGCCAGAAACGGCGACTGGATCGAATCAAAATTATGATTACGGATATAGAATTGCTTTGGAGGGAAATTCTAGACTTTTCACTATTATCCAGCGCACTCATCAGAAAGAAACTCAATTGCCTGATTGATTTATATGACAAAAACAAAAAAGAATCCGTCTGATAAATTTACTACAACACTTTCTCAGTTATTTGATGTCACCAACGTTAATGGAGAATGGAAAAGCACGGAGGATAAAGAACTCTACCAGAGGCAAGTTAAGAGTGGAGGAAAGATTGGTTATTCAATGGTCAAACAAGCCCCTTTGGAATCAATCCACCCAAGAAAACGAATCCGACTATCAAAAACCCAATCACAAGCCAGCTCTTTTCAATCGCAACCTATACAAACACATACAACTGTCTCAGAATCTTCGGATTCTGAAACCTCTGCTTCTTCACCCGACTTGCCAACCTATTCTTCCACGTCATCTTCTCCTGAATGCAAACCGAAATACCAAAGAGCAAGCACTACAACAGCGGGTTTGCTAGTACAGCAAAACAACATTTCTACACAGATAGCATATGATGTTCTTGCAACCATTGCTGAACAGGGTCACGATGTGCCAGTTCCAAGTCAGGCGGGTGTCTGGAAACGAGTAATCTCTGTAGGACGTAAAATGAAAACCAAAATTGTTCAAAAACTTCAAAGCAAAGAACTCTATTGACTCCAGTTTGATGGTAAAAGAGTTCAAGGGGAAGAGTATCAAGTAGTTCTGCTGAAAAATATGACAACCGAAATCAAACTTGGTATTATTAAATGTGAGAGTGGTTCTGCCGCGGCCATTCACAAGGAACTACATCAGCTACTTGATGAATATGATGCTTGGAAAAATATTGGCATGATAATATGCGACACGACCGCAGTAAATACTGGTCGTTTGCATGGGATTGTAAAGCTCATACAGGATGATGTCTTGAGCAAGGGCTTTCAGAAGCCACAATATATTGGGTGTCAGCACCATGTACTCGACCTCCTTTTGAAACATGTCATGAATTTTTTTATCCAAGAGCCAACGAGCAAACCAAAACTCAACTATTCCTTCATTGACCAATTAACACAAAACTATGTCACTCTTCAGGCTGATTACCGCCTCGTTGCGACAGATGATGTTAGCACAGACGAGAACCCTGGATGGCGAGATGATTTCAAGTTCTTATATGAATTATGTCAGGCATATCGTCATTACAAAACAACTTCACGTTGGCCTCGCATCAACTGGAAGAAACTACCAAATTTACACCAGGCAAGATGGAACTCACGTGCGATATATACTGTTATATCATTTTTTCTGATACCAGAGTGGCGCAACATCCTCACTCCTGCCTGCAACTTCATCTGCTACGAATGGGCAAATGCTTGGTTCCATTCTCAACACTATAATGAAGCGTCCTTCAATGAACTATTTACCTCACTCATCAGGATAAAATGCAAGAAGGCATTTAAGTGTTTAAAGACCCATTGGTCAGTCGAAAAGTCATTAATTGACATTCCCAGATCTAACCAAATTGCTGAACGTGCTGTGAAACTGATGGAGGAACTTCATGCAAAATCGAGAAAATTTCAATTTTTGAATCTGAAGTTCATAGGAAAAAATATGTTTTAAACATTTCTTGTACATTCTGTACATATTACTAACTGATCTGTATCTTATTTGTTAATAAAAGTTGATTAGTTATTATTATTACTCTTTTGAGTTAAGCTAAAAAAAATAATGTCCTTTTTTTTTGAAAAAAGAAATATTTTTCCACTTTTTTCTTCCGAAAAAGGGGGAGGAGGGGGAACTTTTTTTTAAAAAAATCAAAAATGCAATTGATATTCTTAAATTACACATAAAAGTTCCTCGATTGCAAGTGGTTTCATAAAAATATTTTTTTTGTTATCACCCTAATGTACATGTATGACTAAGGCACTGCCGGACGTAAATATTTTAGGTTAGAATTAGAAGAAAATGATTTTTTTAATGCCCTAATCATGACAGAACATAAGAAGTAAATTTTGAAGAGGGTTAATAAAGTGACCAAAAACAGTGCGACTAAAATTCTAAATTTATAAAAAAAAAGTGTTTTGTTAATGCGATGGGTGTGCTTGTATTTTTGCTGCAATTGTGTTGCAGTCTGACTCATAGCTGGTAATGATGGCTTTCATCAGTTAATATGTGTGTTTACACGAAAGCGGATTTCTTATCTTGCTCTTCATATTCTTCATAATGGAGAAAAGTGTGTCTGCAGCGATAGTTTGAACTGAACATTAAAACAACTAGTTTTGGTATTTTCTATATGTTTTTTTTTTTTTATGGTGAACTCTTTTCCAAAATAAAAAAAATTAAACAAAAAGAGAGACTCGTATATCGAATATTGACTTTTCATCATTTCGTTTGCCTGAATGTCGATGAGTTCAAATTGACAGTCATTGAGATTTTCGCTATACGTTGCTGTTAATGGGTGGGCAGTGTCGTAGAGAGGGGTGGGCAAAGGGGGCATCGTTCCACGAGCACTACTCACAAAGGTGCGCCTAATGTTATATTTTACATATAATATTCTTTGGTTTTCGAATAGGGGGGGGCGCTAAATATGTATCGTGCCCCTGGTTCGAGTTAAGTCACTACGCCACATTGAGTGGGAGGAGTAACGGTAAATGTAACCTAGTTATGATCGATGTATTCACACACACATACATTCTGTGTAATTATCTTCAATAATAAAAGAAAAGGAGCATAAAAGTCTATTTATAACACGGCAATGAACGCTAACAATGTGAGCGTTGGGCACTCACTGCGAATCAAACAGGCTCTTCATCGGTTGCCAAAATAATTAATAATGTATTCATAGTGACGAGATATCACCTAATTAATGTCGACCTCTTGGTCCACAACATATATTCTTAATTGGACTGCCGACCAATTTAATTTGTCACATTTGTGATAGTCTGCTACTCCATCGTCTTCCCGCATTGATGAACTTGTATAGCAACCGCCCTCCTCCCTACCCCACCAAGTTTTTTATTCCTTCTCGCCCTGCCTTTTTTTAATGTTTAACTAATAGGAGTAAAAAAATTCTCATAACTAATTAAGGGATGTAACCGTATTTGACTATTACGAACGACACTAATAAATGGGCTACGTCCCTTGCATCAATGTTTCAGATCGAGATCTATGCTAGAGAGTGATTACCGTATGCAAGTAGATCACAGCAGTGGTACACACGCATGCATTGCAATATGTATATATATATATATATATATATATATATATATATATATATATATATTAGAAAACTGTTAGTTTTTATCATTTCTTGTTTTTATTACTTCTACTTTGCCAAGCTTTTTTTTAAAGGAAATTTTGACTCATTCAAATCTACAGTAATTTAGAAAAAAAAATCACTTTCTCTGAAACGTATAGAGATTCAAGAGATTTATTACGTCCACAAATCCCTCCCATTTAGTCATTGTAATAGAATGTTTAATTGTAATAATTGGCCATCTCAGAACTCAAAAGTGATTGCTAAGAACACCCACTAGTCCGTTTCATTAATTGGATTTTAATAGATTTTTATGAGATACAATTTATTTATTTTTTTTAATCTATTTAAATTAGAAGTTAACAGCAGCTAAACTCATATACCCGCCAGTTTTCAAAACTTCTAGTCGGAGTCTGAAAAACACCAACCCGGCAACACTGCGGCCATCTGGGACACAAATATTAGGCCTATATATAAATAGATTAGAATTTTCTGATTTTTGTGGTTTTTCGTTGATTATTATTACGCCTTTCGTTACATTTTTTTAAAGTCTTCAATAACAAAAATTCTCCCATTAGAATACAATACATTTTTTCTCTCATTACAAGGACTGTGATAACTTTAAAAAATGCAGTAAAATACGCTTATTATTATTTCCTCGCTTATCTAATCTTATTGTAACTATTCGAGGAAAAAAAAAACTTATTTATTTCCGGGACAAGCAGACACTGGGATATGAGAAATCCCAAATAACCTTAAATTCTTAAACTGTATGTGTGAAAATGACATTGTATATCGATACTAAAATGTGCGGGTATATCTTATTTCTATTTATGCACCCGGTTTATCGAAATAGTTTCGGAAAGCCGGGCTTCCTGGGTTAAAAAAAAATTCACGGACATTCTGTCAATTTTTTTTCGAGATGGGATTTTAATAGTCTGGTTGTTGGGGGTTATAAGTCTGATTGTCTATTGATCAAACAAAACAAAAAAAATGCATCCTCAAAAACAAAAACAAAAAAATAATGAAAATGCGGAAATTAAAAGGAAATCGATAAATGATATTTAAGTTTAAAAAAAAACAAAAAACCACGTAGCACTTAGTACTGAAAATACTCTGAGCCTAACAACAAATCAGTAGCATTAATAGAGTAGACACGGGGGTTAGCGGTACTAGGTTCGAAGGCTGAGACTTTGGGCTATCCGACAGCTGTTAACCCTCGCATTGTAGAAAAATCCCACAGTTATTAGAAATTAGTGTCTGTATGGTAAAAAGCTAGGACAAAAATGTAAAAAAAAAAAAAAGAAAATACCTCTGGGGAACTCTTTATAAAAACACTAAGCTCGTGTAAATAATGCCTACGCCACCTTTGCTTAAAGTTGTTCATTGTATCATTAATAGCTGTTACGTATAGAAGTTCTCTCAATATGTTAGCATCATCTTCCACTCCCCATATGGCCAGGGAAACCGAATGTAACAAGCAATTACCATCTCCTAAAAGAAAAACAGGAATTGATACGAAATGAATGACTTTATCTAGACTACTTGGCTGGTGTTAAACATACTGTATCATAGTAGTAAATGAGAACCATAATTTTCAAGTAGTTTACTGTTGATTGATCTTTACAGCAATGGACATTTCAACAGCACAGTATGTAGGAATATATAATTTAGAAACATTTTTTATGGCTTTCATTACGGTATTGATTAAATACGCAGAGCCTTTCTTTAAAATAGGGACTCTAGGCGATCTGCCTATTACTAGAATTAATAACTGTTAAATTTTTATGTTGAAAATTACCCAAGAAGTACCATAAAATTTATCAGAACGTCTCTGCTAAGGGTTTCCGGGAATTCCCTTTATAAAAAAAAAGAAAAAGAAATATTTTTTTCTAACAAAATATATTAATTATTATAAAATATTTACAGAAAACACTAAGCTACTTACTCGGCACGGATACCGCAAGTAAATCTAGAGATGAGTTGCTCTTGCCCCAGTTAATGGCACGTATATTCTCTAGGTCATCGGTCATATCTTCGTCAATGACTTTTTCATTAAATTTTTTCTTCAATTGTCGAGTCATTTTGGAGGTATTTGGTAATTGACAATCCGTGTGACTGAAATCGCGTTCAAAAGTCATCGGTCTACTTATTTGATGGTCCGATTTGCAAACTACATTCTGGCGAATAGATTGTTTAATGTTTTTCTTCACTTCATTATTTACGGCCATTTGTTATGTGCCAGTACATTAGTCTAAAGCTGTGGTGCCTTAATCGAAATCTTCTTTTATACCTTTAAATATTGAAAATCGGGAATTTCCAATGTCTAAATTAAAAACCGGGAAGTTTCCCCTTTTAATAGCCGTCTATTGTCCATTAGGTTCTGCTTTCGTTAAAAATACTTTCAAAATACACTGGCTAAAATTCACACGACGCCCCAGATACTACAATAGTCTATTCCTAATAATTATTTTTGATCTAAAACTTTTTAATCTCAACAAAAGAATCCTAATTGGCTCGCATTGATTAAATATCTAATGAAAAGTCTTAGAACTTAATTAGTTTACTAAAACATTCAGTTGGCAAAAAAAAAATTATAATAATAATACATTTATTACATTAAATTTGATAAATAGTTAATCTTAGTTTGAAAATAAAGATTCAGACTTTTTTTTAGCTTTGCAGTGAGGCTATTTTTAATTAAATCACACATAGATATTTTTTTTCTAACTAAATTAAAACAAAAGTCAGTATAATGAGCCTAAAATTAGCCAGTTTGTTGTTGTTTTTGTTGTTCTTAATATAATTTTATTCCTTTGGTTCACTAAATTTTCAAAAATTCACTAAGGTGCTGCTCTTTTAAAGTATTTTTTAATCATATAAATAGTGGGAATGCTGTTCTCATCGACCACAGCAGTGGCCACCCTCGGGCATAAAGTGTGTTAACCAGTGCTCAGGGGAGGATCTAGACAACTTTGAGGGGGAGGGGGGAGCCAGGCCAAAACTGTTTTCATTGTTGAAAATTGGTCTTAGAACAAAAAAATATTTCGATAATTTAATGATGTCTTACCTAAACTTGCGGTAACTGGGGGGAAGGGGGCATGATGCCCCCCCCCCAAATCCGCCCCTGCCAGTGCTCGATAAAGCAGTGCCGGGAATGAAAAAAAAATATTCTGCAGAGCCGGGGATAAATGTCTATGAAATTAGCTAAAGCAAAGAGCCGGAGATGACAGTTCTCAGTGCCGGGGATATCCCCGGCGGTAAATAGAGCCCTGGTGTTAACCTCAGTAGGCTTATTTAGGCTGCTCTAAAAATTGCAATTTTAATAGAGCCTAAATTTTTCGTTTCCCTGATATATTTTCTAGTATTACATACTAGCGGTTCCGGGGAGACGAGGCTACAGAATAGAATGTAAACCTAGAGGCAGTGGCACCGAGAGCCAACGCGGGCCCCAGGGCAGGACATTATTGCGGGCCCCGTTAATAAACGATGAGTCGTGGAAAAATTGACATGGTCGGGGCTGCCGGGGCCCCTTTATGCCCCCTTACAGATGCGGGCCCCCTGGCAATGACCCCCTTCCCCCCTCTCGGCGGCCCTGCCTACAGGTACTAACTAACCATTGTTGAGCAGTATAATCTGTCACTGAGGCTCATTGTTGTTGTTAATATTGAAAGGAGTGATAGATCCAATAGATCGCTAATTGTGCATAATTTATCGATTTCAGTGAAAAATTAAAGGGAAAAAATTAAAGCTTGAATTATAAAGATGGTCACAGATATATCAGCCGTCGACATAATTAAAGTTCAGTTTCGGTTTTGTTTATCATGACCTCATTTTTTTTTTGTTAGCTGTAAAATTAAGTTATTAATGTTCAGGCTCATTCGTCATGACCGTTCATGTGGATAGGCAAACTGTGTGGCTGACTTGGGCCCCCGCTACTTAGCACGGTCTTCTAAATAGTTCAAAGCCGCCCCCCCCCCCCGCTACTTAGCACGATCTACTAAATAGTTCAAAGCCCTCACCACTACTTAGCACGGTCTTCTAAATAGTTCAATGTCCTCCCCACTACTTAGCATGGTCTTCTAAATAGTTCAAAGCCCTCCCTGCTACTTAGCACGGTCTTCTAAATAGTTCAAAGCCCTCCCTGCTACTTAGCACGGTCTTCTAAATAGTTCAAAGCCCTCCCTGCTACTTAGCACGGTCTTCTAAATAGTTCAAAGCCCTCCCTGCTACTTAGCACGGTCTTCTAAATAGTTTAAGCCCCCCCCCCCCGCTACTAAAGGGGTTCCTTCTGGAACTTGATCAACTTTGAGGTAGGACAAACTAAGTAACTGTAAGAGGCCACGGTTTGAAATGATTGAACAGTTGGGAGTGGGGGTGGGGGGAAGGGGTCGCGGCGGGTTCAGTATTCAAAGATTATTAAGGGCCCATTATTACCACGCAGCCTCTGCGCCATATTTCTAGGGCTTCAAAAAATAATAATAATACCGTAATAACGTCTTTGCATAGATCTACACACACACACACAAATTCTACAATATCGGCTCGATAGTGTGTAAGCTTTCTACCTCATGATAAAATGTCATTTAAACGTTTAAATTATTCAATCAATAAAATCTGCGCTACCGTGCGGTCGTAAAAACTGCCCATTTACGAACCGCTGGTGTTGACGTTTGATTGGTCGCCATGTCTCGCCGCGTGCTCCACGCTGGAGACAACAATGGTTGGAAAAACAAAAGAATGGATGTAGCTCGTGCAGTGTGCGATGCATGGGAGAGCAGTATCTCAAACAAACTTTGGTTGTGTAAGAACTTCTCCTTGGTCTTTGTATGTTTGTGTGGTGAATTGTCACAATTCGTGCGTGACTGGTAAGGCCTAATAGCGTAGATCAGAGGGAAAAGAACTTTAATTGACCTAACAATGTTAAACTTTTAATCTAGTCTTTTTCTATCCTGAAAAAAAAGATAGTGCAGTTTTTGTTGTGACATTCAGTGGCACCATATGATGGACATTTTCTTTGGTCAGGTGAGTTATGACATCTATTTATCATATGAATTATACAAAAATCTATTTACAAAAAAAAAAATAATTAAAAAGTATCAAATGATTTTTATATATTATTTAGGTTGCAAAAACCACCGTTTGCATAGTTTCAAAGATCAAAGGTAACATATTGGAATTTTGGAAACCTTATAAGAGGAATTGGTATAGTTCACTTAAAACTTTATACATAGTTGGTTAACATCATTTCTAAGGGCGGGTTAATGTTGGCTGAGCCCCTTAATTAAAAAGTGACTGAACAAAAATTACTTAGTACTGAAAATGCAGTGAGCCATGGATATCTAGATATAACACCAGGATAGACAACCAAACAAAATTTCATTCTAGCCGTGTACGGTTTAGGCTGACGCAAGGATTAACGCCCAACAGACGGCATACAATAATATGTGACTTTTTATTTCTAGTATAATATTTTTATTAAAAAAAAATGCTTTCTAAATACTTTCTACTAAAAAATAATTGTCAATTTTAATTTTAACAACAATTTCTCGTTTAATAAAAAGTAACATATTGAAATGAATCATAATGAATTTTTTTTCTTCTTTGTGTTTGTGGATTGTTTAGTTTATTTTTTTTTTCTGAATATAATGTCTTCAAAAATATCCTAAACACAGAGAATTGAATGCAGTTTAATAAAAGGTAACTTTTATTGAAATGAATCATAATGATTTTTTTTTCTTCTTTGTGTTTGTGGATTGTTTAGTTTATTTTTTTTTTTTTATTTTTTTCATCTAAACTTTTTAAAAATAATAAAATACTTGCATAATAATATCACTTTGAAACATACATTGTTAAAAAGCCCTTTCAATTTACTACATTTTCATATATATACTATAATAACATAACTTTTAAAATAAAAGCTGTAGAGAAATATTAGTCGATAAAAATTTTAAAGACATTGACGAATTAAGATTAAAAAAGCTGGATGTTTTTTTTTTTGAACGATGTCAACAGAGGAGGGCTATTGAAGCCATCTGAGTACACCTTCTCTACTTGCCTACTAAATTGGAAAGTATTCAATTCATTGAAAAGATCAGCAAGTAGTCTGAAACTATTTCTAGGACAAACAAATAAAAAAAATTGTTTGTTAAAATTGTTGATAGAGTAACAATTGATGAGTCATTGCTGATTGAAGAAAATTTTTTTTTTATTTCAATCATAATTTAAAAGAACTTATTTATGTTAAATTTTTAAATTGTTCGTCTAAAAATTATGTTAAGCAATTGAATGAGACGGTTCATGAAAAACCAATGAAAAAACGAAAAATAATTAAATTGACAAAATAAAGAATTTAATTTAAAAATTTGTTATTAAAAGTTTTCAAACTTTAATTGCGTTTGTGTTTATTTCATAAAAACAAAAGTACCAAATATACAAAACTTCCATTAAACATGAAGACTAACGCTAAACAATTGATAGTGTGTCAGCCTAAAACTGCTATTAAACATGAAGACTAACGCTTAACACTTGATTGTGTGTCAGCCTAAAACGTATCCTTTAAAATAGTGGTTGTCCTTCCTGATGCTATATCTAGATTTCCATGACTGAGCCTAACAACAAATCAGTAGCATTAAGTAGAGTAGATGCGGGGGTTAGCGGGACTAGGTTCGAAGGCTGACACTTTGGGTTATCCGACAGCGGTTAACCCTCGCATTGTAGAAAAATCCCACCATTATTAGAAATTAGTGTCTGAACGGTAAAAAGCTAGGACAAAAATGTATTAAAAAAAAATAGAAAATACCTCTGGGGAACTCTATATAAAGTAAAAATGAGTCGCCTCTGAATTGGCTTCAGCCCGATGTTTTGGCACGCATTTGAACACTAGTTCTGCGAGGCTCTGTGTTGGCCTATCTCAAGTCTATGTTCCAATATTACATATGCCTTATGTTTATGGTCCATTATGTCATTTTTGTCTTTGTTTCTGTTATCCCTCACAAGTCAATGACATAATCAGTATTGCTCAATATTCTAGAAGTATTGTTTTCTTTTTAAAGATATACCAGTATCTACACAGTGGTTTTCTTTTTTTTTTTTGGATGTGTGACAAACTTATTGTCTTACTGTCTGTCATTTGTGTGGTATCTTACTGTCAGTTGTATGATATCTTGCTGTCAGTTGTATGATATATAACTGTCGGTTGTATGATATTTTGCTGTCAGTTGTATGCTGCTAACTTATTCAGTTGTATCATAACAGTGTCAGTTGTATGATAGCAATGTCAGTTGTATGATAACATTGTCAATTTATGATAAGTTTCTCACAACGATAGTTTACAAGTTTTCTCTTTGTTTTCCCTCACAGGCAATGGAAGATAGTCATTGTGAGCTCCACTTTTCATCCCATCGCGCTGTTGAGAAGAAACGCCGTGAAAAAATTAACAAGTGTCTGATAGCGTTGTCTGAAACTGTGCCTGCTGAATTCTCTTCCAGGGTATGTTGACATAAGTTGCTATTTCTATCATTCTCCCACGGGCCCGAAGTATGCGGGGGAAGGGCCGCCCCCCCCCCGTTTTGTTTGGCCCCCTCTGCTTGTTTTCTCTACTTAGTAACATTTATTTCATGCCACCTGCTATTGGCCTGGCCCATGCTGTAGAATGCCTGGCCCCTGCTGTAGAATTTTCACGCTACGTGGCTGTTCTCCCAGTTTATGTTGATAAAGTTGTGTTCAAAGTTTCTGTCAATGTGGAATTTGTTTGCTGCTGTTTTATACCATGACCAATTACAAAAAAAAGGTTTTTACCTAATTCAGCACAAAACAAATAATAATAACATTAAATGAGACATTGTACTCATTAAAGACCACTTTTCAGGACCAACATAAAGAATTGGCACGACAGAAGTGGTATTTTCCTCATTAATATTTTTCCTCTTCATTACTTTTTGGTGATTTTTACAATGGCCGAGTTGTGAAGATGCCCATTTGCTGACCTGAGAGTCCTGGGTTCGATCCTTGATGAGAAACAAAGGGGGAATTCGGTTAACGTCCCACAAGTCCATCGAGATTTAAATGGATACCTGACTTCAACCACACACACATTCCCTTCATATGCGAAGGTTACAGAAACAAATGAATTCTACACTAAATCTGCCCCGATCTCTCTTTAGGGCTGATGGAACTTTACTTTTTCTTTACTAATACAAAAGTTTGTATGAGTGTGCAATGCTTTCTAGACGACCATGTTGATGTAAATTAAAATACAAATACACGTTTAACTTAATAGACAATTTAGTTCAATTAGTCTCAACAGTTTACATTATTTATAATACATTATGTTACAAAAATAAATAAGTGAATGTCTTGTTTTTTTTTTTCGTCAGCCGTCTGGTAAATTAGAAAAGGCGGAAATACTAGAAATGACAGTTTTATATTTGAAATCGTTAAAAGCGAAAGCAAGAAGCTCGGCTACAGTGTGCATGGGTAAGTTGAGATGGTTGCCTTTGTTGGTTAAATTTAATTTTAAACTAAAAAAAAATGTTGTTTAATATTTCATAATAAACCAGAGTGGAGTTTGTCTAGGAATTATTATTTTCTATTGATGAATTGAGATTTAAATTATACAGTTGTGAAATTGTTACATTGAAGGTCTAAATCGGGTCAAGCTTCACCGTTAGAATAAATAAACTAACTCTGTAACGCCAGTAGCGGTACTTAACAGCAACAAAGAACTTCCGCTAGGAAAGCATGCCGGTGCATAATGTCCACCGTCTGCGCACGTGCCTTTGGGCTCCGTCGTACATTGCTGATCGCGTGCGGCTATCCGCATGCTCACTCGCCTGGCCAGATGCCGTCATTAAGGACCAAGGTAGTCACGTGTCCTTCAGGAACCAGTTCGTGACAACCAGTCACAGTTCCCAGGATTTCGACCGTCGACAGGTCGAGTGTCAGTCAGACCGAGTGTCAGTCATGCACAGGGCGAATCTTTACATCAGTGTTGCACATGGCATCACATCGGTCGTTACATATGACATCATAGGCATTACATCGGTCGTTACACATGGCATCGCCTGTCATGTGTCATTACACGCGACATCATAAGGATTACATCGGTCATTATCCATGACACCATAGACATCACGTCGGTCATTTCACATCACATCGCCCGTCATTACATATGACATCATAGGAATTACATCGGTCATTTCACATCACATCGCCCGTCATTACATATGACATCATAGGAATTACATCGGTCATTACACATGACATTATGTAGTACTGCATCAACTAAGTATATTTGATCTCACACTATGATTAGTAAACACAGTCAACGCCAACAAAACTACGTTATCAAACCTGTGTGTCAGGCCACGCGCCAACCAATCAAGTCAAAGAATGACACATCAATGGACATCAGTCCCGTTCTTGTGGATTGGCAAGTTTAGGCGGCTGCCCAAGCTCCCCCCCCCTTCTCCTGTGTCGGGACTTTCATTTAGCCATAACCCCATACGAGCTGTTAAAAGTCAGTCGTTAGCACTTGTCAGATGCCCAAAGCTAAAATGACATTTGGTGGTGGCGATGGCACGAGTTGTCAAAGATTTTTAGATGCCCAAATATTTGCAAGCGGAGACTTTGACCGTGTTATTCATCAAAAGCCCCATTTCTTAAGATGGCCCTAAGTGTAGTAGGCCTACTATTACATTAAGTTCTAATGTCTTCGATTTCGTATAACATAGGTGAATTACCACTTTTGACTTGACTGCTCACAATTGTCATGAAAAAGAATGGGGGGGGGGGGGTGTTACAGCTACCATCATATACAGCCAGGGTGGTCGCCATCTAATATTGGGTCTGTGACAAATCATCATCCCGGAGGGGGGGGGGAGGGGTTAGGAAGATAAGATGCTCTGATCACATTCACTATTTTGCACATATATATACACGGTCCTGTACTTCTGGAATTTGTTTATATCATAATTTCAAAATGTTTTTGTTCCCATTATAAATATCACTTAAAATGTAATTAGGTTCGTATAGTTGTACAAGACGTTTGTGAGTTCGAACTGATCAGAATAGTGTATTGTCATGAATAATCTACAATCGTGCCAAATTTGAGCTTTCTTACTAAATGAAAAAAAGGTCTTCCAAAACTGATTTACAAGATCAAACATTCTTTTAAACATTAGGAAGAGCCACATCATAGTCTATACAATAAGATTTAGACATTAAATAATAGAAAAATAAAATTGATTCTATCACCATGGAGGTCGTACTAACATGAACTAAGAGCTGATCACTAAATTTCAGAGCCTCGCTTGGCCTATTAAAATGTGAGTATTCATTGTACTATGCCATTAGACAAACCTATTTATTTGATCAATTCTCTATATTTACCATCAGACCCAGACAAGGCTAGAGCATTTCAAGATGGTTACAGAGAGTGCGTGGACGTTGTTAGGGACTATTTGATCAGCACACTGGGACATAAATACTTAACAAGGTGACAACGTTCTCTACAATCATTCAACAAACATAATTTATTATTGATGAAACAAAAGTTGTTCAAACAATCAGCTGCATGAAACTCTGAACTTGAGAGTTAGCTTTAATTTTACAATTAAAAAAATTGAATTAAAAATTAGGTTTATAACTACAATGTGTACAATTTTAATTGATATTTGAAAAAAAAAAACTATTTGAATTTAAGTATTTAACTTTGCATTAATACATATCATAAGATTCCTTCTTATCTTTTCACTGTGTGTTCAGATGCCAAGGACTACTACACTATCTCCAGACAAGATGTCTACAGAGTCATCTCATGTGTTTAGAAAAAATGTATTCTTTACATATCAATAAACAGACAAAGAGCTTACAACATCATCAGACATCACAACAAAGCACAGAATGGGGAGGGACAGAAACAAATGATTTCTCAAGGAGATCCTGGGATGAGGAGTTCAAGGCTTTAAAGCAGGCACTGATAAGAAAATAGGAACAAGAGAGCAGTTTGATGGGGAAAAACCCAGAAATACTTTTTAATGAACACATTTATTTGTTGCTATGGGATAAAATTAATTGTATAGAAATTTTAATTTCATGATTGTGTTGATTTTAATATTAACTAGCTGTACCCTGCAAAACCTTTGTATAGAGTTATATTAAGTTCGATCGGTAGGCTAGGTTATTTTTGGTTTCGGACAGATCCGATTTTTTCATGTTTTTTTATTCTATTGTTTACCTTTGGACGATTTTAAACTGGAATACTGTTGTATTAATTCTTTAGTTTCGATCTAACGCAGATCCCACACCGCTATTATTTATATAAATTCTATGCTCAAGCCAACATGATGAGGCAGACAAGGCGTAGGGTAACCTCAGCAGCCTCTGTCTGGATTCTTTGAATATAAGTAATCAGTACTGTAGGAAGGGTACTGCAGATGCACAGGGAATGGGTGCTGAAAGGAAGTTAAATGTGCATTTTTCAGATTGGGAGGAGGGCGCCAAAAAATGTGACTCAAAGAGGGCGCCAAAATAGCTAGCTACTGCTATGCAAATTGCATATCAATGTAAACAAAAAAATAGCATATAACTGACCTCCCCACACACACGTCATGACAGCCCTGTTCACAGTGCTGCTACGAATGATATTTGGATGTTGGTTAGGAACTGAGCTCAAAATAAAAAAAAATGTTAACTACACAAGTGCATCTTTCTCCAGAATGTTTTTTTATAGACCAGACCAACAATTAAAATAATAAGTTACAGAAACACAATAAAACTTGCCATAACCTCATGTAAAACATGATAGAATTTGGAATCACACATAAATATACAGTATGTATAATTTTTAAAAAATCTCACTATGTCTCATATAAAGACCCAACTATCCGACAGATTACAAATAAAAACAAGATGTGGTGAAATATTAAAAAAAAAAATTTTTTTTGTTTACAAGTCAAATGTTTACAGTACGTGAATAAAAAAACAATTCAATAAAAATAACATTGGGGACAGTGGAGTTCTTTTAAAAATCAGCCAGTTTATTTTAGCTTTATTAACATTAATTTATGGCTGCAGTTCAAATTTATATGAGCCAATTATTCATAAAACAATTACTACTTTAAAAAACTGGTAACTGAAACAAAGAGTAAAAAGAACAAATTATAGTTTGTTCAGGCCAATTATCTAACATCTAGTTTCAAGTGGCTGGTGATGGTGTCGGAACAGCCCCCATTCTGGTGGGATCCTGAGAAGGATAATGAACAGGTGCCGGGCCTCTGGGCTGTTGCTGCTGTTGTGACTGTTGCTGCTGCTGGCCACTGGGAGTTCCTGGTGGTGGCCTGATGGGAAGAATACCAGGTGGGGGTGGTGGCAATCTCAGAGCTGAAATATCAAGACCATGAACATGTTTATAATGTGAATG
The DNA here is from genome assembly GCA_021962125.1 of Bulinus truncatus. Taxonomy (NCBI): domain Eukaryota; kingdom Metazoa; phylum Mollusca; class Gastropoda; family Planorbidae; genus Bulinus; species Bulinus truncatus. The sequence goes on from JAGDYQ010000129.1 coordinate 2,332,964, forward strand.
AATATCAGTAACCATGACTACAGAAAAAAAACAATCATGTCAAACTAAAACATTTAATAGAGACAGGAAACCATTCAGAATTATTGAGATTAAAGTATTGATACATGAACAGTATAGTTTTTATAATGAACAGTGTCAGGTTAAAAAAATGGAATGACAAATTTTAATTGAACTTTATGAATAACATTTGTTTTTATTATTAAATGATTTTTTTTTGGTAAAATTACATGATAAATTGATTAGGAAATGATACATTTGTTTCAAAATTTAAGTTAACAGTTACAAAGTAATTATTTGCATTGAAATTTGTGATTAAAATAATACATGCATGTAAATGACCTGCTGACAAGAATATCTTGATTAATCTGTAAATAGTTGATGCATATGTTTTATCAATAAAATGCAGCTATGAGCACATTTTTTTTATTTTTCAGAAATCTTACATTTTTAGTAAAATGCTTAGAAATTTTTGATAACTTGTTAAAGTTCTTTTTTATGATAGAATACAAGACCACTGGACAAAATTCCATTTAAAATGTCTTTAATAAAAATGAAAAAAAAAAAGGGTATGTGTCGCCAAATTTTGAAATATCCACATACATTACGTTTCTATTCATTTACTATTTCTGATACTACCTTTTGCAAATTATGAATGCAGTTTCCATTATTCAAAAAAAAAAATGATCCACATTTATAAAACTATACTGTTTGGTAACATCTTTGCAAAATACAGAATTCAGTTGGCTTCAAAATTCTACCCTAAACAGCACAATTTAGTCTCAAAAACTCCAACCTTCCTGCAAACTCTTTTCTTTTGACAATTCCTTAATAAACACTGTGTCAACACTTCAAGTGAACGATCCCCTTACTGATTTTTTCCCTAGCAATGTATGGTATGGAAGATGCTCCTTCATCTCTCCCTACCCACACTGTAATAGTGTATCTTCTTGAGTAAAATCTCTCTTTACCCTTTCCCGCCCATTACTTGTTAAACATAAAAGCTACTTTCCGCATGCTGAACTCAGGCCTACTTAAAAATTTTTTTTAGAATATAAATAGAAAATACAAATCTTTTTGTGCTCATAACAGGTTTAAAAAACACAAAATAACTGACACTAGATGTACGAATTACCTGGTGGAGGACCTCTTGGCATCCCTCCAAATGGCATCGGTGGTGGCCCCCTCATCACAGGAGTAAATGGTCTGGGCGCCCCTCGTAGTGGTCCTCTGGGTAAGCCAAATGGAGGCAGAGTTCCTGGAGCGGGTCCAGTCAAATTGAAATAATTATTTGTGAGCTCCTCAGGTGGCATAGGCAGGGCTGAAATTTCCAAAGAGCAATATAAATATTTAGTGAAATAGCATCAATTTCTTACAACTATACAATGGCATTTTATTATTCTACCTTAAGCTCATATATGAACATTAATTTAATATTACAACAAAGATTTTTGTCAGCAATGAACTATAAACTTTGTAAACTGTTGTGTTGAAAGCAAACACTAAATTGTAAAAAATAAATAGACATATATTAAAAAAAAAATCTGATTTCATTTAAAATTAAAACAGTATAGCTAGACTGAAAAATCCTTATAAAAATATTATGAAACAGCTTTACCTTGTGGCAGTCCAGGGACTGGCTCAAGCGCAGTTTGAGAAACTGTTTCATCTTTCTTTGTAGTAGAGGCCTGTTGGCCTTGAGATCTTCCCCATTTAATGTTTAGCCTACGACCATTTAATATAAGCTTATTGAAAGCCTTCTCAGCTGCTGTCTCTGCAGCTATCCTAGAGGTAAACTGTACAAATGCACACTGTTGCTTTGATAAGTTGATGGAGCGAATCTCTCCAAACTGATAAAAGTAATCCCTGCAAATTTTAATTTTTCAAATAATAAAACATGAATTTAAATCAGTTGAAAAGAGAAGATGCATTTCATTAAAAATATAGTTTAAAGCTCATATTGAAGAATAATGTATAAAAGTACATAACTAATTCATGCATGAATTAAATAATTTCAGTGTAATATAATCCTTCTTTGAACTAAAGCTCTATACCTTAAATCCTTTTCACTAACTTTGTCTCCCAAATTGCCGACATACAGAGTTGTAACGGTTCTGTCCTCAGGAGGTTCAAGTTTAGGTAAGCTGCTGTAACGAGTGAGAAGCTTGTTGGCTACTGGATCATTCATACCGTAAAATCTGTCCTTAATATTTTGATCTGCCAGTGGATCATCTGGGTCTGTTGGCTTTTCATGTCTTTGAGAGTAAACATTTTTTTAAAGAAAAAAATTAAACATACCGCTGGGGTAAGGTTTTATCAATAAGGTAAGACAATGAGATTTTTTTTTTTTCAATAATGAACAAATATTTGAAGAAAAAGCTCTGAAAAATATTGCAATATTATGTCACAGCCCAATTTACCTATATGGACACTCTTGACCTCTTCTACATTCTCCTTTCACCCAAAATGAACAGATGTGTGGTCGATTTCTGGTATAATATGGAGTGGTTCTGGCCAATTTGAGCAGCATGTCACTGGGAGTTTGAGCTTTTCCAGCCAAGGCTCCGACAGGTGTTATACCATCACTATTAGCAATCTGAGAATTTAGCAGATAATTTCAAATAAAAAAAATCAAAAAAAAAAAAATCAACAATCTGCCAATGATGTACAGTAAGACCCAGCTTACCGTTTTTTTTCGCTAATTCCACTATTTTGTGTTTTTTAATACTACCCATGATAAAAACTAAAAATCATAATATTTGTCACTAAATCAATCGTTATATCATGTAAATTTATACAATACTTACAATAACGTCAACAAATGTTTGAAATGATAAAAAATACGTCCGTATAACACCACAGGTGAGATGAAACACAGATAAACTATTTCGAATATCAGGAAGCCTAACACTGCGCATGCAATTTTGGGGAATCCCACAATTCAAATAAAAGAGTGTTAAACCAAAAAAGTGCTAAACAAAACAGCGTTAAGTGGGATCTTACTGTACCACTTAATCATTTACTATGTTTCTGCAAAAAAAAAAAAAAAAAAAAAATAATAATTATAAATAGAAAAACTAAAATTACCTCTCTCTCCATATTTTGTGTATAGTATTCTTTATTTACATCTGATTTGGGCATATTGTCCTGAACCTTAAGAGCAGCATCTCGAACCTGTACAGGCAGACCTTAACAAAAAGGACAAAAAAAAAACAACAACATAAAGAAGGTGATTTTTTTACTGTCATTGCCACACAATCCAAATTTCACAATAAATTTATTTGACAACTGAAGGCATAAGAAATATAAATTTCAATGACAACAAAAAACCAACAATAAATAAAATTGTACTCACCGTACTCTAAGTCAAGTAGACATGTCTGACACACATTTTTCATCTTACTGCATGTCTGACAAACTTCAGTTTTCTTGAATCTCATTCGTGCGCCTGGACACCACTTAAATACAGTAAATGGACGGGCACATATTTTGCACTCTTTACCATATTTTTCTTTCATCTGTTTATACAGAAAAAGAGAGATGAGACTTAAACAAAATATAAATCTTAAACATTCCATAATAATCATTATATGAACCTATTTTTAAGGATGGATTTCCACACATTTTTTTTTAAAGAAATGTTCATATCAAGGACAAAACTCTTAGAATAGTATAAAACATATTTTATTTTCACATCTCTCAAGATTTCATAAAAAAAAACAACCAAGCTTTGCTACAAATTAATTGCAGATTGATATTACCTTTGAACAAATAATACTTAAAATATTGATTTATAAATGTTAATGTAGTAATATAACATGTAGAAAAACATACCATTCGAATGTATGGATTATCACCCAGGCAAGTCTGGCACAAGATTGGAAATTCCTGAAAATAATAAGAAAAGAGTTAGAATCAAATGTTTGTAGTATCCCCCAGGAATCAAGGCATACTACTGGACATATCTGTACGTAAAATTTAGAAAAAAAAGATTTTAACCATCATAAATTATAGCATGAAACATTTCAACTAGCAAAGTATCTCAATTCCAATGAAATTGTTAAAAATTACAAATTAAAAAAAAACAACAACATAAGTAATTAATGCACTAGTATTTATGTAAACAGTATATAAGTTCTTTTGTGAATGTTGTTGAATGATTTTTCTCCATCTGTCCCACCCTTTTATTATTGTAGTGTAGACCTATATTCAATATTGGCTATATCATGTTTATTTTAGCCTGCGGCTGCCCTGATAGAAGGAAAAAAGAAAATGGGCCATTCACTTCTTACTAGTTGACATTTTAACCATTTTGTAACACTGATAGTCAGACTTTGGCCCTCTACCCCCAAGCCATTTGGCAATAAGTGACCCACCCCCAGATAGCATGAATTTTATCTGTATTTAGTAAAGGGTATTTTTAATGAAAATATTTAAAATGAGCTTATTTAGAACTTAAAAAATACTACAAAATAAATTGAGATGAGATTTAAAAATGAGCTAAAATTTAACCAGGATCCCATCTTATAAGGAGAGAAACCTAACATTACACATGATGTTGTACAATACTACTACTAAGTCTACTACACCACTGTCAGGTCAAGTTCCTTATTATTTATTAGTTTTGAATCAATTATTCTAATAATTACAGATTAAATAAAAATGAGGGTTATTTGCTATTCCCTGTGCATTATTATGACCTAACCCTAAACCAGCTTTACAGTAACGTAGATGAAAAAAAAATTCAATGAAATACATTTTCATAAACGCAGTGGCTACGGATACAGCCAACGTGCATGCGCTCTAGACGGACTATTTTTTTTGTGTGCATGCGCGATTGCTGGATTCCAAATTATTTTTTTTCGGGGTCCAGCTATAGATATTGCTCCTATTCCTAACCCTAGCCCCGAAAACAAAAATTAAAAAAAATACAGAGTACGTTTGCTGTATCCCGAAAAAAAAATACAGAGTACAGCTGGCTGTATCCGTAGCCACTGCATTTCATAAAACCATAACATTTTTTTCAACCCCTAGCTTTACTAGGTACTTGGATAAAAATTTCAAAATGTACTTTATGTGCCAAAACATACATGTAACATAGATTGATAGTGCTTAGCAAAAGCTTCAAAAAGATACCTCACTTATGTGATAAGGTCTTATGGTTGTTGAGTCATTTTTTTTACTATAGAAAAAACGCTGAAATTTGTGACCAGAATTTTTACTAATGTATCGAAAATGGGTGATGAATGTAGTCTTATAGAACTTATTTTCATAAGAAAAAATACTTAGGTAGCTATTTTTCTAATTATCAAATGCAAATATTAAGTGTAAAATAAATACGTTAAAAGGTATAGATTAAAAACTAACAGCATCTTCCCAATTTTGCCTGTTATATGTATTGGCACCTTTGGATGTCGCCATTTTCGGGTGAGAGGTTAAGTTAGGTAAAGGCTAATACCATAAAATAGCAGCAATTTATTATTTGTGATGGAAATTGTGCATTTATCGATATGTCACCTTTTATAATGATTTAGACAAATATTTCTAACAAAATCTCAAATAATAAAAAAGAAAGAAAATGATCTGTTTCACTATTTAATTTTAATGACAAGAATATTTTCTTCATTAGTATCTATTGGTTTTAGACTACTCGCTGTTAGTAAAAACAAAACTCTGAAATAACAACAATTCTTCAATTGAGGTGAAAGGTTTTATTCTTTGTTTTCATTCCCGATTTGCTCTAATATATGGCAAAATATGTTAATGCGATATACTGGGGTGTGTTAAAACACGAGATTACTTAAAGCTAAATAGTAATGTGGTGTTTTTTTCTATAACATTTGATATCCATCTTACTAAACTCTAAACTAATCATAATCTTAGCCATAGCATCTATAATTAAATTCTAAATTTAATCGTCAGCATCGCTGTATCAACATTCTTTGTGAAAATTAAACCTGTATTTACTTAATTTTGTCATTTCTTTGCCGTGTAGACTTTAGATATGAGCATCATCACAGAAAGTTACTGTTTACAATAGTATGCATATTATGGCACGGAGAGGTGTCCTGAGTGCCAAATTAAATCAGACTCAAGGTATTTTAATTTTGTTTCAATCAATACATTATTAATATTTTTTAACACTATAATTTATATTATTTAGGCACTTTAGCCAGTTTAGGGCTTTTGTTGTTAGTTTTTTCACTCTTTATAATTTACTATTATGGAATCAATCCTATTTAAAGAAAGGATTTTTAGCACTATGAAACAAAGCAGTGAATTAGACTAATTAGTAGCAAGATCAATGGAATTGAAGAATTAGAGAATGCTAAGTAATATAACATAGAAAGAGACAAACATATTATTTTTAATATTGATAGATATTATTAAGGTAATATCATATTTTAGAGACAGGAAATATTTTGATTTTGATATTTTTTATATTTTACCATTATTAATCCATTATTAAATATTTGGTAATTTGCATAATCATATTGATATTGTCAATATTAATGTGTAAATGTTTACTGTATATTCAATAATTATTTATTGTATTAAAATGTATTACTAATATTGTTTTACTTACACCTGGAAGTTTAATCACAAATCAGAAAAATCAGGATAACGCCGAACTCTCAGATTAGTCTAATATCAGTAATATAGTTTTATTTAGGAGCTGATAGAGTTAAGTTTTATAATACTTATTTTCCTTTCATTTTATTAAATTTTTGTCCAGTTTATTAATATTAATGTTTAATTATTTTTTTTTACTTACAAAATGTCTTTTTTATCAGAATATTTTACATGTGCAACAGAAGATGGACTTCGTATCTTTCACATGGATCCATTGGTACAGATTCATTATTTAGGTAGGCAACATTGCTAAATTAATGTTGTACAGAACCAATTTTAATCACATTTTTTCAAATAAAAAATACATTTTTTATAGTTAGTATGCAGTATTATTGCTGTATATTTATCAAGAATGTTAAATATCTTTTTTTTTTTGTCATTTTTCTTAAGATGCTTCTAAAATTGGAAGTATCCGTATAGCTGAAATGAGATTTAGGTCAAACATTGTTGCTTTAGTAAGTGGAGGATCCAGACCTTTATTTGATGACAGAACAGGTGAGTCGTTTTTTTATTATTGTTTCATAAATTTTTATTAAAATCCACTGTTTTGGATTTAGTTATGTATCTCTGATTTATGTATTTTATTATTATTTCATTAATATATTTCTTATACAACACTTTTTTAATTTAGTTATGTATCTTTGATTTACATCTTAATTTTTATGAATCATAAACATATCTTTTTTTTCATAATTCACATTTACTTAGTTAAATTCACATACATTTGTATTTAATCACAGTGTTATTTGATGGTTATATTAAAAAATCTTTCCTCAGTTATTTTGTGGGATCTTCAGAAAGAAACAGCTGTTTCCAAAGTTGTTGTGAAGGAGCCAGTGCTTGATGTCAGAATGACAAATGACAGGCATGCTCAAACAAATCTTGTTAATTTTTTTTTTGTTTTTGCATTTTTTTTGTGGATACACTAGTGTTGTTTTAATCTTTAATTGTACTTTTTTTTCCAAGCATTATTTCAATAACATTTGCACTTTTCTCTTTTCAGAATTTTGGTTATTTTAAGAAGCAGGATTATCCTCATGCTTTCATTTCCTGGTGGTGAAACACTTTCTGAGATTGTCACAAGAGATAACCCCAATGGT